>JADLZK010000893.1:600000-1083260 GCA_015847255.1 Hyparrhenia diplandra | reverse complement strand
GAGCTGGCCATACTCTTTTATAGCCCCACCCCACCACTGACCATAGCCGTTGGGGAGCAAAACACTTTTACGCCCCACTTGAGCACCGGGCCTTGGTGTCCCTCCCGGCGGGGAGCCACCGGGACACACGTCCGGCGGCAGGTCGGGCACCGCGCCTTGGCTAGTTTGGCTAAACCGACACACCACACGTATGCGTCGGAGTCTCGGCCACCAGGACATGCTTGGCGAGTCGCCAGGCCAACCTCTGCAGGAAGTGGCCAGGATGCCCGTCTTTACTGCTCAGCGTCCGGTTACAAAACGGCCAGTCGATTACGTCGGTTGGTGGTTTTTATTTCTCGGATTCAGTACTGATCACTTGTCCAAGCTTGCCAACACATCGAAGAACACCTCGGCGGCGGTGTTAGCATTTTTTCACAAATGGTTTGACAAGTGCGAGATTAGTTGCTCTCGATTCTAAATGCACATGCAAAATTCGGGATGAATCTAGAGGCATTTCCAATTCAGGGATAGCGATGATTTCCTCTCTTGATGATAGTCGTGTCTATCCTAAAGTGTGATCACACTCTCTAAATGTCTTGATCACCAAAAAAACCTATCAAGTCATACCTTTGCCTTGATCTCAGGGTTCCTTTCCTTCACCACCGTGAGCTCGATGATCCACCATATCCCAACACCATCGTCCATGTCCCATGATCGTAGCTCCTCCTCATCACCCATGCTATCACTATCTCTTAAGCGGACTTAGAGTAGATGATTAGCATAACAGTGTCATCAATTGTCAAAACCAAACATGAAGTTACAGCTAGAAATGACCAAATGCCCACACAGGGAATGCAACAAGCACAACTAGAGTTTCTTCAAGCTGCTCCCCAAGTTTGAAAAGAACCATACCGATCGAAGAAACAATCAATTTAGATGGCGATGAAACCAACGAATCCTCGAGGACGGTTCGGCGGATGGAATTTGAAGATGTTAGATTGGTAAGCATCCTTTCTTAGTTTGTGACATTTAAGTTTGGACTTTGTGGACAAATCTTCCTTGGTTTATGCTTAGTTGTTTTTGTGAGTCTGAGCATCTTGCGCCAAACTGCGTAACTCAAAGGACCGGTTGATGGAAGCGATAGGAAGAAATGCAGATCAATATTGAGGCGGATGTTGCTGAAGAATACAATGAAGGCACTTTAGGAGCTGGCGGAAGTAGGAGAAGCAAATCAAATGATCTGGGACCGTGTTAAGAAACCCGGTGATGGATTTCCATGGTTCTTTGGAATAGAACCACCAAAGTCTGAAGTGGTGTGACATGATCGGTTGATGAAATTGCTAAGAAGATGTATTACGATGAGCATAATGATAAATTACAACTGAAACACTTTTGAAGGACGAAAAGATCAAAAGAAAGTAGTGCGCATATGTTAAGAAGGAGAAGGAAAAAGAGAAAGAACAAAAGAGTGCATCTAATTCACTGGTCGAAAGTGGGTCCCTTTGGAAGATAATCAACATTCGTCCTATTGGACATAAGAAGGCTAAAGAATGAGCTCCATGGGAAAAGACACACGAGCTTTTTACGCTGTTAGTGACAAGCTAGACAAGTGCATTGGAAGTAAGCACATTGGCTAGAAAGGATCGTGAGAAGATAGCGAGGTAGCGACAAGTTATGGCAAAGAGTAAAGTTGAAAGTGCAAGATTGGGCGATAAAGCGGCGGCGAAAAACAACTCCAAGTGTAAAATGCTGGACACTTACAGAAGAGGGGCATTGGCGCCAACAACTAATATGAGTCCTCATGCTTTGGCTGAGAGGGAGAAAGCAATCGGGAGAGTATGATGCTGGCCTTATTTGCTCTGAATAATTAAGGTATTTGCTATTCCTAATCTCTCTTATATATTGGTACTGAAACCTAGAATAGAATGATATATGTGTATATAACTTCTTTGGTGTGCAAATGAAATCAGTATTTATTTTTTGCAAAGTGAAACTACCTCTTTACTGACCTGTTGTTGATGACCCATGGTATATTTGAAATTCATTGTTTATTTTTAACTTGTAGATGATGTTGTGGAACACGATGCCTTTGAGGGAACTTTTGCAAGCTGATGGATTCTGGAGGAGTTCTGAACCTACCTGAGACGATGCTTGCAATGGAGATGATGTCGCGGGTAACCTTATTATTTTACTACTAGCATGAACTTTGGTTCATCTGTTAACTATATATGTATGAGAGAGATGGTCGATGATGGTGCCTATTATCTTTATGGGTTCTGGAAACATATATATGGTTTGCTATTTGATAAGATATGGTTACTGAAATGGTGTTGGACTGCAGCAAATTTCTCATTTCTTTGTCAGTCTTTTTTGCAAACATGTTGCCTGCTATCATACTATCGTGTGGCAAATATGTTGGCTGCAGAGAGTTTGTCAAGCAGTTGATCCATCTTTATTTTGTGTTGCATTCAAGTTATTCTACATGTGATCATTAATATAGAAACTATGGGTTGAGAAGGATAGTTTCTACTCGATATTAATTACTCTTGGATATTGTGCATAGAGTCTTCCAGTGGGACTGCCCTTATATTGCCATCGAATCGGCTAAGAGATCATGGCGTCATCATCAAGTTTGATTCAGATTCTAACGACATGAAGATGGCGTAATTAAAGCAAGAGACATGTCGAACTTCACGGAAGGGAAAGACTAAAGTCCAAGTTATCTTAACTTAGGGTGTTTTCTTTTTATTCTAAGTTTGTAACAAGCCTTACTCGATTAGGACTCATGTGTAGGCCTCGGGGTATAAATAATACACCAGGCTATTGTAATGGACACCAATCAATCAACACAAACCCATTCATTTTACATTTCAGATTTCACACCACCCTAGGAGTAGGAGTAATGTAGACCACGCATGGTCAAATAAACATAGACCCTCGATGAGTTGTTCAAGTAAGTAGGCTACATCGACTAATCGACCTCCCGGGCTTTGTTTGTGAGTACCGTCCATGACTTATAATCGTGACTTGCAAGAGATCAATCAATTGTTGCAACCAACGGCAAATAATTTTTCAACAGAGAATACCTTGTCTCCTCTGATCCAAAAAAGCTTTCTGCTTTCGGATAGAAAATGACTCACTTTGTTTCCTTCAAACTCTTGCATCAAGGCTGATCCAAAGGTATGGTCATCGGCCGACACGCATAACTTAAATGGCTTGCCCTACTGTGGAGGAATCAAACGCAGTGGGGGCTTCATACATTCTTTGATTTCTTCAAATGCCTTTTGTTGTGCGTCACCCCATTTGAATTTTGATCGGCTTTCAACTTCAACAAAGTAAAAAATAGCAAAATCCTCTCACGATAAATTTGAAATAAATCTCCTCATGAAATTAATTTTACCGATCAAGGATTGTAATTGTGTCTTATCTATTGGAGGACTGCTTCATCAATAGCTTTCATACTCTTTGTCCAACTTCAATCACTGTCTTGTGAACCATGAAACCTAAGAATTCTCGTAAATGGACACCCCAAAGGCACACTTGTTTAGATTCATCTTCAAGCCATGTCTTCCTCGTGCACTCCAAGATCTCTTACGATAGGCTAAATTTTTGTAGCCTTTGGATTTCATGACCACATCATTGATGTAGATTTTAACTACTCTGTTGATTAACTTATGAAAGATATAATTCATAGCTTGTTGATAAATTGCACCAACATTTTTGCAAACCAAAAGTCATGATGACCCATTTATATAAGCCAATGGCACCGTGGATATCTAAAGGCGCCTTAGTTGTATCTTTTCGGCCATGAAAGTTTTATTATAAGATGCATATTACCATCCATGAAGTTGATGACTTTGTGTCCCGAGGCTGTATCTACTAGCAAATCGGCTATTGGCATCGGATAACCATCCATTGGCGTAGCTTTAATCAAGTCCCTAAAGTCAATGCAAACTCTTAATTTTCCATTTTTTTTGAACACGGTAACTATATTTGAAATCCAATCTGCATATCGGCATGGTCAAATAAACTTAGCTTCAAACAATCTTGTAATCTCCTTTTTGATGTCATCAATAACTCGGATTTAAATCTCCTTGAGCTTATTTAAGTGGCCGATATCCATCTTTAATAGGTAGCCATGTTCAACAATTGATCGGCTTAAACCAAGCATCTCATAATATTCCCAACCAAAACAATCTCATATTCTTTCATAAGATTTATTAATTCTTGTTTATACCCGGATCCAACTTAGCATCTTATATACGTCCGGTCTAGGCCTATCTCCAAGACCAACATCAACTTCTTCTAACACATCGTTAAGTAAAACACTATCCTAACTTCCCTCTAGATCGGCAATTGGGGAATCTATTGAAATAAACTTTCGGGCCGATTGCTTGGATGGCCATTGAAGTTCATTGCTGACTTGAATGATGCATCCTTCCCAAACTTTGCCGTAGGAACATTCATAGTCTTCAAGCTAGATCGGCCGATGCTATGCTTATAGTTGCATCGGCTTGGACCACCTCAACATTATCTCCTTGCCATTGGATAAGACATTGATGCATTGCCGATGGAATACAACAATTAGCATGGATCCAGTCATGACCAAGGACAAAACTATATGTACCCTTACCATCGATGATGAAGAAAGTAGTAGAATCTTCCAATTGTCAATTCGACATTCAATGCCCCTCGGTCTTAGATGCGTTACCACCAAAGTCCTTCAAAGATCATCATATCGGTCTTAATCAAATCTTCGGGACTCTTTCCAAGTTTACGTAACATGGTGTAAGGCATCAAATTAATGACAGCACCTCCATCGACTAATATCTTAGTCATCGGCTTTCCATCAATAAATCCTTCATATATAGAGCTTTCAGAAGTGTTTCGATGCTAAGATGGCTTATCAAATATGGCTTGCCGTGATTGGAGGGTCAATTACGCCACTTCTTCCTCGAGCTCCTCTTCATTCGATTCCTCATATTCATGCTTCAAACAAGCCCCCGAATCTACGCTAGTAAAAGAAAAGCCATATGAATATTAACCAATGCCTTACCCTTATCGGTTGTTTGCTTGGCGCCATGCTTGAGGTTTGCTGGATTTCTACGCTTGATCTCCCTCTACCTCTTTGATCCTCAAGCGTTGTACCCTTTTCTTCGACTTCTAGTCAAACCAAATTGGCACCATTCGTCGTCTTGCTAAACAAACTCTTATTCCTCTTCCTCATGTTCATAAACGGTTCAATTCTGGTCAACAACGTGCTTACCTAGCCATGAACCCTTTTATTGTTTACACACCAATCATGTCATTATGTAGATAACTTAAATGCTCACAGATAGATCAGCGGTTGGCTTGAGATTGCCTAAACTCTCAATATTGATCACCACATTCAGGGCAATTGTTCTTGGTTGGCAACTTCAAACCTTCATTCCAGCAATATCTAAAGAATGGATCAATATTTCTAGTTTCCTTGGCCCTATCGGATGTCGGCACTTTAGCTTTTCCTTTGAGCAAATGAATTTCAACCATATTTATACACTTTGGAAAAGGATCTTGATCTATTTTCATATTCTTTTAGCTGGCTCAAACTTAACTTTTCCTTGCTCAATAGCCCCTTGAATATGCTAGTGAAAAACTCTACACTCATTGGTAGTATGAGTAGTAGCATTATGGAACTTGCAATACTTTCTCTTTTGAGCTCCTCTGGCCGATGGAATTTTATGATTTAGAGGAAAACCGCCGATGAAATATGGTTGGCGCTCATCGAGGGGTATGCCTTAATGGTAGATGAATCGGTGAAGGTGCACGAGACAAGAACTAGATGGTAAATGCAGACATAAGACACAAGATTTATACGACTTCAAGCCGGCCAAAGATGACGTAAAACTTCATTATTTTGTATTGATTGGGTATGATATTCATAAAAGGTTTGTTGATCTAGTGTCCACTACGGGACCCCCGCCCCTCCTTTTATACTCTGGGACCGAAAGTTATAAGTAAAGTATCCTATTTGGTACCTATTACAATATCTTTTGTAGCCTTGCGGTGCCGCCGTCCCAAGGCCATGCGCCGCACGCTCTTCATCTTGTGATGGGCCACCTCCTATGGCGCGGTCCATGTACGCTCATGAGGGTACATAGGATTATACCCCCATAGTAACTCTGCCCTTTTTCTAGCGGCAAGTCAAAAATCTTTTCAGCTTTGGAGACATCAAAATAAAGGCCCTTTTTCTAGCGACAAGTCAAAAATCTTTTCGACTTTGGAGACATCAAAATCATAAGTATCTTCTCGACTCCTTCACCCAAGGACAACATATGGTCTTCTTATTCCATGTCCACTCACCCATCCAATCTATCTTCATCATCGAGTTCCATCATATGGATCAACCGTAGTGGAGGCAACACTCTTTAGAAACTTTTCCCTATCACGAGACCAAAAGAATGGCCCTCAAAAGTCGACACCTTCTAGACCAACCGAGCTTTTAGATTTTCAAACTCCCCGACCAAACTTCTCTTTGATCATCGGGTTACATTCCTTGAAGGGCTAATTTTAGCCAATTGGCCATCATCGATAGATTCAATGAATAACATTGGCTCCCTAACTTCTCTAAACCTTTGGATGAAATCAAAGCTTAATTCATTGTTTCTACGCCTCATGCTAGTTAGATCAAGAATCTTTTTTTCCCCGCCCAAAGTGTAGAAATATGCAAGAAGTTTCTTCTCCCATCCCATCCTGTGGATAGAGTTAGGTTCTAATGATGAGAACCGTAGATAATGGAAGAATCAAACTACATGTGCCTCTTCAATAGAAGCTTCTCTAACTAAGCAATATAGGTACGATATGCTCCATAGTTGATACATCATCTAATTCCCAAAACTTTGAAAAACTAGGAACTCTAGCGTGATGGAAGATCCACAAAAAGTCAAACCATGATGGATACACGGGCAACGATACATGCCTAGTTGATATTTAGGTTTCAAGCCAAATTGACTCTACATCATATCGGTTAACCCGTTGATCGGCTAAATTAAATTCATGCCTCCGCGGTGGTTGTCCTCTTGACCTTGACCTTGAGCCCTAACCCGCCGACCTTGAGCTTGGACCACCGAGTATTGTGATTATAAGCCCAAGCATTTTGATACCCCTCGGATGAGGTGCATATTCATAAGTGTTGGCCTTAGAAATAGCATGATATCCCTACGGATGGAGACGATTTGAGCCATCTAAGATGCAAATCCTTATAATCGACTATGAAAATAAGTTGGATCAATATTTCTAGTGATCCTCCTGAGCCGATGGAGCAATTGTATGAGCCGATCGAGGTGTCCTCTGATATGAAGTATTAAATGCACCATACGCCGGTTTGTTACAAAACCCGCCGATTAATTGGCGTGGTTGGCTACTAAAACGTATACAACCGAGACTATCCCGGAGGAGATGGAGCCGTCTATGTAATAGGAGCACTTGATGATTGCTATATCTTGGCGGCCGCTTGTACCGCCTCCTATTGATTGCTGCTGCGGGAGGCCGCTCAACTTGACCCCCTTGAAGTTGTTGTACCCGGTTAGGCTGTATTTGCCCACCATTCACCGCTGATTTGATCCGCTATGTTAGTCCCAAACAGTCAAGAACGAGGAAGATTGTAACAAGCCGCCCGCCCCGGACAACAGGGCGGTGCTCCATAGAACACTTCTTTCATGACATTAACAACGAAGTTGATTAGCACTTCATTATGATTTCGAAAGCATCATAAATAGTCTTATGGACTATATCATCTCCCCCTCCTAACTTCTTCATTTGAATCCTTTGTCCATGGAGAAGAACTCTAGGTAGCGAGCCTTCGCACAAACAAAAACGATCTTCCCATAGGACATTAAGCACCGGAACCACGATACTCTTTTGCCGCCTTTAGTGATGAGTATCTACGACTTGGTCCACGATGTCACCGAAAGGGTGCCCATGCACCAATGGCTCGGCCACCCTCTTCATCGACCTTTGACTTCTCGACACCACGCTTCCTCAACCGTCGCCGCCGACGGGGATGGCTTCACGCTTGTTCAAAGCCGCTGCCGGGCGCCAAGCACCAGCACCAATATAGACCCATTCCGCTACCTAAATGTGAGCTTCAAAATTTTCTAAAAGGTAGCTGGCGGCCATAATTACATCGCCACCCACGGATCACCCTATCAGCCCCGGCCGCTTCTTCGCTTTAGCACGAGGGACCGGCCCATCCTGCAGGCACCGAGTGGTCATACTATCCAATCAGCGCCTTTGGTTGCATCGCAAGAAAACGCCGCCGAACGCCGTATTAAGTTGATTTGAAAAGCATGATGACAAAGTACGCCGAGCGCCAAAAATCGCAAAATCCCCGGAAGATGAAGAGGGCTCTTCACCAAAGTGGATTGGTGGATATAGACCTTCATAGCACCAGTGTAGCCATCGCCATTAATGATGAATGCACCGTTGGGGGAAGCCACAGCTCGGCTACCATCGCCTCGGTCACCCATTCTTCGAGGGTAGTAGCCATATGCATAGACAAGTATTTTTATAAAGAGAGCAAAAAAGGGCGGTAATCACTAAGTGGGGGCTGCGCATCGCTAGCTCGATCCGCTGGCGCTCGAGACCACTGCCTAGTTAGTGGAGCCTCCCGCTTTGGGGGCGCAATGCTTTGATGAGACAGGTACACGAGCTCTCGCTGGGCATCACTCTACAGAGCGCCCACTCTCGGCGACCCATACAGTGTGCGGACCGGTGGGCTAAGTCTAGTGGCGCGTGAGTTCGCGATCTCTGCTCGTGCCATCGCCGACGCTTGAGGAGGCCCATCGATGCGAGAAGAACCTCATCGCTTCTGAGCCGCCCGCTGTCTTCCCGGGACGAGATTGTCACCGCCTGCGGGTGGCCTCGAGGTCCCGCAGCAAGAGATTGAAGATATTGTGCGCGCCGTCTGGAATCACTCACTTCTCAGTCGGGGCCACGATCGTCGGGCCCGCGCCGCGACTCCACACTGCTCCACTCCAGCGTCGCAGCGCCGCATCAGCAGCCGCGACGCAAATGTTGCTAATGCCACTGAGGCCCAGATGCTGCGTTTTGCTTCGAAGATGGGCATGGAAGTGGACGCCCGGGAGAGGCTCCAAAGCGCGTCGTAGAGGACAAGGTCAAGGCCATCTTCAAGGGGCGACATGTCGCCGCGGCTGTTTAATGCCGCTTTGAAACTCTTCTTGATGGAGCCCTCGACCTCTCCGCCATGGACCTCAACACCGAGGGCCTCGGCGATGAGCGTAGCCGAACCCAAACTTACGGGGGATCGTTTGTCGCAAAATTGGTGAACATGTAATCCCCCTTGTTGTATCCAGCAGTTGTTAGATTTCGCCGGTAATGGTTTGGTTACCGAAAAATCTTGTTGTTTGAACTTTATTCTCGCTTAATGAAAAACGCACAACGGCGTGGTGGTCCGAAAAAAAAGAGAATCGAAGTTATTGTCCATCTCGGCGATTGTGGTCCCACCGGCGCCACAAAGTGTGTCGACATGGAAATTTGGATCACCGCAAAAACGCACCATAAGCCTAGGAGATCTGCGCTCAACTCCAAATGCAAGACAAGTTAGTTTTCGAAGTGGTTTTAGGCGTGCCCGATCCAATTTGACCCCCGCAATTAACAAGGAGAAAGAAAGTAGTCGGTAATTTAAGGCTTAAACATGTCGGTGTTGCTCCGCACATTGCAATTTATGGCCGAATAGCCGATCAGAATAAGGCTATCGACTAAAAGAGTCGATATCCAATATGCACATGATAAAAAAATACTCCCTCCGCTCCAAATTGTAGTTCACTTTTGGCTTTTCTATATACATTGATTTTGCTATGCATCGAAGTTATACACTATGTCTAGATACATAGTAAAACAAATGGATTTAGAAAAACCAAAAGTGAACTACAATTTGGAACGGAGGGAGTATTAGAATCAGATGCTATCGACTATTATCAAAATGACGGTTACATAGATGTTAGCAGCTGAATATTATAAGACACGTGAGAATGCAATAAAGGATAACCATAAAACACAATTGCATTAATGAGATTAAGTACCAAACACTGGCTCATTAACCAAGTCAAGAACAAAACAAGCATCAAAGAACCTAGTGTACTGGCAAAGCGCAGGCTATCGGCTAAGTAGCCGATTCTAGTAGTTTTATCGTACAGCATGCAAGCAATCAACCGTTGGATACAAATAAGTCTATAAACCAATCAAACCCAATGTAATGTCATTATCAGTGAGGGTCGTATAGATACAGCTGTAATAATAACAACAGAATAAGCTTTAACGATCTATAGATCTACTTGTGTTTCAGCAGAATTATGAAAACACATTATACGCGTGAAGGCACAAGCTATCAGCTAAATAGCCGATATTATAGTCAGTGAATGAACGACATCATGCTCTTCTAATAGATAAATCCACTAACCAGCAAAATTTAATCTATTGTCGCTATCAACAGGTCATAATTGATGCAGCATTGATAGTTGGACAATAAACTAAGGATTGATAATTGATGAATCTACTCTTAGCAAAGTAAGACTTCGAATACTCACTATATGCAATCAAGATCAAGATAAATTAGTCGATAAACAGGATCTAAAGTCAAAAATAGAATTTAAGCATCAATAACGGCAAACAATAGATCGATATGATGAAGACTAACAAATCTCAATCTAGATTGATAATTGATGATATTGTATTAAACAGTAAACTATTTAACACAAGATCGATAACTTTGATTAATATCAACACTCGCAAGAGACCAGTCAGTTGATGCAGCCTTACAAATATTGATATGAATCGATAAATAACTTGTACCAGGAATTGCAAGAGATCAGTCAGTTGACACACAGCCTTGCAAATACTGACAAAGTAATAACTAGTTATATAAAAATAGCTAGTATGACTATTTATATTTTTAAATAAGTTTATTATAAAAATATATTTCACGATTAATGTAATCATGTTATTATATATCATAGATATTAGTATTCTTGTGTACGCATATATTTTGGTAAACTTAAAAATTAATTCTTTTAGACGTTCACTCATTGTGGAATGGATAGTCTGACACACAACAGTAGGGGTCGGCGTCCTAGATGCATACGTGGACCGCAGAAGCGCAGTTATATCATATCATTGTCTGTCCTTCTGAAAGAAAATATCATTGTCTGTATTGCTTGCCTACTGTTCACATGTGAAATGCAAGTATGCATGGCTATCTTTCATAACGAGCGCTTTAGTAATTATGTTTCATAACGATAGATGTGGTAATTTGGATGTAGAGACTTATTAGGATGTAGTTTGCATTACAAATCATTGGGATAGGCAAGTAATTTAGTTACAAATTTAAGGGTTATTTTAATTATCTTTTTATAATGGAATATGATGGTAGTTTGATGTAAATTTAGGGGCATATTTTAACAATCTTTCTTCACAATGACGAAGGTGGTCAATTTAGAAGCAAATTTAGAGAGTTACTTCATGTATTTTTCATAATAATAGAGTGGACAATTTTTTTATAAAACAGAATAAATACAATGGCTACTGTTAGTGTTGATGATTATATCCTACTATTAAATGTCAGATGTTCTTTTATTATTCCGAGAGTTTCTAGGATTGTTGAGCATGTCTCGTGATAAGTACTAATATGGAGTCTCTAATTAGTAACTCTAGTCTAGTAATAAATAGATACTTAATGTACGTCATGCATCGTCATGGTATATGCGGCATGCTAGCTGCCACTTGCTTGGATGATCTGCACCCCCTTCCTCTTTACCAGTATGCCGATAGGCATGGATGTCTCTGTCCTAGCAAAAAGGGTGGCCAATGAATAATGGCCAAACAATAATTGGCTTCTTCTGGTCTGCGACCATCATCGACATTGCTTGTCAACCCAACACGCACGCAGACGCCGCAGCCAACGCCGAGAGGCACATGTGGCACTGTATATCGGTGCGCCGAGAGGATGATGAGGCGCGGCAGCTATCTAGAGCGAGGCTATAGCTTGTCCTTGCACGGCAACAGATGCCACGACGGCGACAGCGACGCTTTTTCCCTGGAAATCTCCATCGGCGCCGGTCACACGCATATCATATCAAGCCATTCGAGCAAGATTCCAATCCTGCTAGAGTATTATTGTTGAAGCATTTGAGATTGTCAACAAGTATATAAGGGCAAGGTTTGTTTCTTAGCTCAAACTTATGGTAGAGCCCATGAACAGTTGGCATTTGTTGTGGTAAGCTGCACAATGGTTATATATGTACAATGGCCAAACCACAAGCTTATGGTGCACATTAGGGTACCTTTTCTTAAGGTGCAACTTCACAATGTTTGTTGCCTAGAAAAGTGTTGCATTTATTGTTTAAGGCTTTATTTTTGAGTAGATTGTGGATGGCCTAAGACGGGCCTCACCACACTAGTACACGAACGACTTTTACACCCGGCAAGGAAAGCCCCTTTACTCCCGGTTATGCAACCAGAGTACGGGTTGGGGAGTAAAGGTTCTCCAGCGGGAGGCAGAACTCCACCTTTACTCCCGGTTGGAATACCAACCGAGTAAAGGTCCCCGGCAGCACGTGGGTTTGGCTGGACCTTTACTCCCGGTTGGTATTTCCAACCGAGTAAAGGTTTTTTTTTTTTTTCTTTTTTGATTTCATTTCAATTCATTATTTGTTTTGGTTTCAAATTACGTAATTAACTAATAATTAAAGTACACAACATGTATTACACATATATAATTAATGTACACATATATTACGATGATCATCCCCATTCATCAAATTCATACAAACTTTCATAATTTAAAACAAATCATTACAATCAAAAGATGTTCAACTACTACTAGAAGTTCACCGGCTTTCTTCTACAATTAAGTCGGTGAAGTGTAGGTCACCGATGAATCCACAAATATCTGAAATGTAGAGCAACGCTCGACTCATGCATCCTCCTTTGCTTCACACCTACGACGACATGGTGTACTAACGACGTTTAACCATGCTCGAGCATTCGGTGGGTCTCCAATCTTAGTCGCAAAGCACCTTTGCCCGATTTCCATTTGTAGTGAGTGTTGGCCTCTCATTAGCATATCTCCAAAACATAACCCAAACGAGTCATTGTTTGGGTTAGAATGGATTCATAGCTGCACCCAGTGTAGGTTGAGTCATGCACATGAACTTGTAATTATTGGCACAAAAAGTTTATGAGAACCATGCTTTGCAGCTAGGTGACAAATTAACATATCTAGATATAAGCTAGGTGTTCAACTTCGAGATTACCACATCATTTTGGTTGCTCCGAGCTATGTGTGCACACAGTCCCGCAACATCATGACGCATGTTTCTCCTTTTAGCAAGTTTCAACAATGAGGAGAATGTAGGCGTGGTGTACCCAATATCATGAAGCTTCGTACACATGCCATGACAAAGATATTTTTTCAAGCAATCACCTGCCGCCCGCATGTACTTTTGCTCCAGCCCCCCGAGATTTGTAGAAGATTTCTACCTCTCCTCCTAGGGGCAATGGTAAAGCTAATTCGACATTGGACTCGTGGACCTAATTGACCATTAAAATCATGAAAGGTCTGGACATCCACTTGCTGAACCCCAAAGTATGAGAGTGTGTCTTTAAGCCAAGTGATTTGGTCAATTACTGCAGTACATTTAAAAATCACATAAATGTATATATACTTATACAAATGTATTTGACAAATTGATTTATTGGAAACATATAGGGTTGCTTACTATTGATGGATGATTATGCGGTACGCCGGCAACCTTGGATGATCAAATCCCATAGAACTTGTATAGCCGGAGAAACCTATGACTTCCTACGGTGGAAGATCACGTCTAGCCATCTAACAGAAAATTGATATAAGTCTCTCAATCATACATCCAAGCATGCCCAAAATTCATATTCCCAAGTAAATTCAAATGATCAAATCCTAATGCTCAAAATAAAGGACATAAATCATAACATAAATATTTTCCACGTAACATAGCATGGAAATCATTTTCCCTAGACACAGCACAACAATATATGACAAAAGGAACAAGAATAACATTTTTCCCATTTACCAATATTTAGTTAAGCCACCACAATTAATAGCAATAAACAAATTAATTAAAGCAATATATAAAAGTATCACAAACTATTAGCTACCTCGTTTTTTTTTTTACCAGAGCGGCGCAGGGGCGCGGTGGAGGAGCTGGCCGCGCGGCGCAGGGGCGCCGGTGGAGAGAGGAGCGGTGCGGTGGAGTGCAAAGCCGGAGGAGCCGGTCGGCACGGTGGGCGCCGGTGGAGGCAGCGGCGAGGTGCGGTGGGCGCCAAGGGAGAGCCGGGCGGCGGTGCAGGGACGCCGGGTGGAGAGGAGCGGCGGGCGGTGCAGCTGGTGGAGGAGCCGCCGGCCGCCGCAAGGGCGCCAGAGGAGAGCAAATAAGGCGCAGGGGCGCCTGGAGGAGCGGCGCGGTGCGGTGGGCGCGCCAGAGAGGGAGACGGGGCGCGGTGGCGAGGGGCTGGGGAGCGCTAACAGGTGTGGGTGCCGTGGAGAGGGAGTGGCACGGGCGGTGTGGGCGCCGGTGGAGGAGGCGCCGGCGCGGGTAGGACGCCGCAAGAGGGGAGCGGCGGCGGTGCAAGGGCGCCGGTGGAGGAGCGGGCGTGCGTGGGCGCCAAGTGGAGGAGCGCGGCGGAGGCGCGGGCGGTGGATCGAGATGCATCGAGATCGAAGGTGTCGGGAGGATGGGAAGGGGCCGGTGGCGGGTTATATTCCCCCCACCTTTACTCCCCCAATGGGCCGCCCGAGTAGAAGCTTTTACTCCCGGCACCAACACCCGGGAGTAAAGGTCGACCTTTTACTCCCTGGTTGGAGTTGCCACCGAGAGTAAAGAAAAATTTTGGCGGGCCCACCTTTACTCCCGGGCCGGGTATCACCGGAGTAAAGGTGGAATTTTTCACTTCCCGCCATTCTTGTACAATCGTTTTTGTTTTTTTTTAAAAATTATTTAATGTCTAAACTCCAACTTATTTGTGCAAATTACATAACAATCATAAAATTTTTTTAGAAGCAATTACAGTTGCTTTTGCTTTATTGCACACATGAAAAATATGTAACCTAAAAAATATTTATTTTTTTTTTTTGCTTTATTGCACACATGAAAAAATATGTAACCTAAAACATAATTAAATATGTAACCTAAAAATATGTAACCTAAAATAATTAAATGTATTGTTTTTCGACAGAAAAATTATTGTCACATCATTTTTATGTAAAATTTTTCGGGCGTGGACTCAGTTCAACGTATAATTACCCTAAGTGAAGTCACGCGGAAACTGAATTAAAATGAAAAAAATACCAAACCAATTACAAAAATCTCAAACTTGGTGGTTGCTTCACACAGGGGGCATCTGCAAGCCCGAAAAAGTTTGAGACCAATACGACACTAGAAAGCACATGGACCACGTAATCCGTAAGAACAAACGTGACGATTCGATGAAAGCCTCCATTTAAATTTGTGAAGCATGTTCAGTCCGCCTATGTCGAAATGGCTTGAAATTTTTTTTCCTAGTCATCTACACCCAAAATATGGTCCGACACAAGATCTTAGGTTTTTTTCGATGATTATTTTTATTATTATATTTTTATCGTTGTTGCGTGAGACAAAAATACGGTGAATTATAGATTGAAAATCTGTATCGGCCTCCACAAAGGTTTGTCTCCTAAGGCACAAGAGACCTTGTGGCAAAGTTTGGCACCATTCGGATCTTTTTCGGTGGTGGACTCGGTTCAACGTATAATTACCGGGTGAAGTCGCGGAAATTCAATTAAACCGAAAAAAGTACCAAACCTAGTTCAGAAAAATCTCAAACTTGGTGGTTCCTTCACAAAGGACATTTGCAAGCCTTGAGAAAAAAGTTTGAGACCAATACAACACTTGAATGATTGTGCGGTCGAATTATTACATAATTAATGTCTCAAAAATACAACATTAAACAACACTAAATTAAGCGGATTTGGATGGTTACCACGTAGTGTCCTCATTATTTAGTGCAATGCTTGGATCATTGTTCACTATGAAGGGCACGATTGTGTCTTCCTTTTCATAATCTAGTGACATGTCCGACTTGTCCTCAATTCCTACGATGTCCGTTTTCCCCGAAAAAGAACTACATGGCGCTTTTTAGGTTGATCATTGGTTGGGTCTTTGTTGTTTTTCCCTCTCTTAGGTTTTGTAGACATGTCCTTGACATAGAACACCGACTTACATCCTTGGCGAGGACAAATGGTTCTTCTTTGTACCCAATATTGTTGAGGTCAACTGTTGTCATTCCATACTCTGGGTCGACTATTACCCTGCCTCCGGTCGCCTTCACCCATTGGCACTTGAACAAAGGGATCTTCAAATTAGCTCCATAGTCTAGTTCCCATATCTCCTCTATGTAGCCAATAATATGTTTGCTTACTCCCAATCGGTCTCGTGGCATCTATGCGGACACCAATTTTTTTGGTTGGTGCTCCTTTATCCCGGGCTACTGTGTAAAATGTGTTCCTATTTATATCGTACCCTTTGTATGTGAGGATATGCCACGATGGTTGCATAGCCAACCTATACAGTTGCTCTAGAAGACTTCCATCACCGTGACATTTTTTTTCAACCAACCGCTGAAAGTTTTCAAGTGCTCACGCATAATCCAAGCTTCATTCTTGCCAGGAAACTCCAATCGTTGGACCTCCTTGTGCGCCTCGATATACGGATGCACCAAGTCGCTGTTTTGCGAAACCGTATTGATCTTTATTGAAATTATCATCCTCCATACCGATATATGTTTTCTTTCCCGATGTCCCCTTTCCACTTAGCCTCCCCTCATGTCACGATTCAGGGAACACCAACCGGGTCAAGGTCGGGAATAAAGTCAACACCAAACTCAATGACCTCCTCTCAAGCACGTAGCCCTTGGTGATGCTTCCCTCGGCGAAAGCACGGTTTTGAACATATTTCTTTAGGACTCCCATGAACCTCTCAAAGGGGAACATGTTGTGTAGGAACACGAGGATCGAGAATACCAATCTCCTTGACCCGGGTGAACTAGGAGGTGTACATTAAAGAAGGACGGAGGGAACACCAACTCAAAGCCGACAAGACACCGAACCACATCCTTCTCAGAGCTTAGCTAGATCTAGTGGATTGATTGCCTTCTGAGAAATTTCATTGAGGAATGCGCATAGCTTCACGGTGGCCGACGTACATTTGGAGGTAGAATTCCTCTTAGCGAATCGAAGCAATTGCATCATGAGCACGTGGCGCCTCATGGGACTTTAAGTTTTGGAATTTCTTGGTCGGCACATTTATTATACTCTTTATATTCGAGGAGAATCCGAGAGGGTACCTTGATGTTGTTTAGGCATTCAAACATGCTATCCTTCTCTTCCTTGCTAAGAGTGTAGCCAGGGCCTAAGTATTGGCATCCATCGTCTGTCTTCGTTGGATGCGGGTTGTCTCGTTCATTCAAACAACGCAGGTCCTGTCATGCTTCGGTGTGTCCTTAGGCTTCCCATACACACCCATGAAGCCTAGCAGGTTCACACAAAAAGATTCTTTGTTAGGTGCATCACGTCAATTGCGATGCGGACCTCTAGGGCTTGCCAATAGGGTAGCTCCCAAAATATCGACTTCTTCTTCCACATGGGTGCGTGCCCTCGGCATCGCTTCGAACAGGTTCGCTGCCGTCCCTTCCCCGAAGACTACTTTCACATCCTTGACTATCTCTAGTACATCCTCACCTGTCCGGTTGCCAGGCTTGGGCTGGTGGTCTGTTGTACCTTTGAAATGCTTGCCTTTCTTTCTTAGGGGATGATTCTTAGAAGAAATCGACGATGGCCAAGGTACCGGTACCTTTTCGACGGTTTTTTAGAAAATACCCTTACAATCCTCAAAACAAAGTCGCGTGCAAGCATTATATCCCTTGTTTGACTATCTTGAAATATTACTTAGACCTAGCCAATCGTTGATTGTTATGAACAACAAAGCGCCGCAGTCAAAGTGTTCTCGCTTGTACTCATCCCACACACGCACACCTAGTTTTTTTTTCACAAAAGTAGAAGTTCATCAACTAGTGGCCTCGGTACACATCAATATCGTTGCCGGGCGCTTCGGGGCCTTGGATGAGTATCGGCATCATAATAAATTTCCGCTTCATGCATAACCAGGGAGGAAGGTTGTAGATACATAGATTAACAGGCCAAGTGCTATGGCCACATCTCTGGTCCCTGAAAGGATTCATACCATCCGTACTTAAGGCGAACCTCAAGTTTCTTGTGTCATCTGCAAAATCCTCGAATTCTCTATCGATTGCTCTCCACTGGGACCCATCAGCAGGGTGTCTCAACATGTTGTCTATCTTACGGTCTTCTTTGTGCCATCGCAACAACTTTGCATGGTCCTTGTTTCTGAACAAACATTTCAGGAGTGGTATTATAGGAGCGTAACACATAACCTTGTCGGGGATTTTCTTCCTAGGACTTTCGCCCTCAACATCACCAGGGTCGTCTCGCCTGATCTTATACCGTGATGCATGACATATCGGGCATTCATCCAACTTCTCGTTCTCCTCGCCATCATAGAGGAAGCAGTCATTAGGACATGCATGTATCTTCTTGATTTTTAATCCCAAAGGACAGGCAAGCTGTTTTGCTTCGTATGTAGTGGCGGGCAATTCGTTGTCCTTCGGAAGCATCTTCTTTTGGATAGTCAATAACTGTCCGAAGGCCTTGTCAGAAACACCACTCTTCGCCTTCCACAACAGCAATTCCAGTGTGGTACCCAACTTTTTCTGCCCTGCATCACAACTCGGGTATAACAAATTCTTGTGGTCCTCTAGCATGCGCTCGAACTTGATCTTCTCCTTTTCGTTTTCACATTCTTCCCTTTGCATCATGAATAGCCTGACCAAGATCATCAGCAGGCTCATCTCCTGCCGCTACCTCTGGTACCTCCTCTTCAGCTTCCCCCATTGCAGTATCATTTAAGACACCAGCATATTTAGCAATAACGTCGTCGTCGTCCCCTTGTTCATCTTCACCTTCTTCCATTATAACACCGGTTTCTCCGTGCTTGGTCCAACAAACATAGTTTGGCATGAAACCCGACTTAAACAAGTGTGAATGAATATTCCGTGAGCTGGCAAATTCCTTCAAATTCCAACATATGGAACATGGGCAGCAAATAAAACCGTCTGGCTTGTTTGCCTCGGCCACACCTAAGAAATAATGCACCCCATGAATGAACTCTTGGAAGCGCCGATCAGTGTTGTACATCCAATTCCGACTCATCTGTAGTACCACGATATACGTGACGCACCATATTAAAATCTTAACACATAATTTGTTATATTAATTACACAACATACATGAATGACAACTGATTAATTTAAAGAAGCCTCGGTAAAGTTCACATCTTGCTTCTATACTCATTTTTGTAAACTATTCTACATTCATCATTTTTCTAAAAAAAAGGAAATTAAAAAAAATAAAATTATATAAATCTCTAAACCATAAAATGGAGGATAAAGATGAGAGGAGAGAGAAGATGGCGAATCTTAACAACACAAGAATTAATGGAGTCGTCGAAGCAAACGTTCTTGTGCTCCAAATGGCGAAAAACGACGAAGAAGAGAGCAATGGTGAAGAACAACGAAGAACAGATAGCTCAAATTTGAAATGGTGAAGCAAATGCTCGGGCTCGAGAGGAAAAGAAGTGCGAAGCATATATCCAGGAAGATTTACTCCCGGTTGTGCTTAAAACCCGGAGTGGAAGTTCCTTTCTACTCCCGCCATTGCCACTAACCGGGAGTAAAGGTTTACTCCCTGTTGGAGGCTCCAATCGAAAGTAAAGGTCGACATTTACTCCCCGGTTGAGTCTACAACCAGGAGTAAGGGTCCCGGCAGCCGAAGAGCCGTTGGGCGGGGACTTTTACTCCCGGCTGGAGAATCCAACCGGGAGTAAAGGTCCCTTTACTCCCGACGAAAAAACAGCCGGGAGTAACCGAGAAATGGTGCCGAGAGTAGAAGTCCATTCTCTACTAGTGTCACGTGCCCCAATTAAGTAGTTGAACAGGTGTGTATAGTAGCCATACTTTCTCTAACTACTCTATCCCTCGAAAAATAAATTAACTACTGGCCATGCATGTAGACAAAGCACATAGTCAGAATTTAATTTATTTTGAAACCAAGAGAGTATATTACTAGTATATAAGTCAATGTATATATGTTTCTTAAGTGAAGCTTTTTAACTTTAACTTTTTTCAAATAAGAAGTAACAACCCTAGTCATTTAGCTAAGAAGATTGAAACAATACCACATTCAGTTTTATTTCATTCCCTTCAAACTATGAGGTATGCTGGTAAAACGAGTAACACAAGAATGAACTAGGGGCAAATGTTTGCTTCACAGCCATGGCATGCCACGTAGAAAAATGGAAGCCACAGGTGTAGCGGGATTCTACACTTGAGAAGTCTGTGGTTACCACAACTTTCTGCTGAACCAAGCAGCAGCCTCTTGTGGTGTGATGCGCCTATGGTGGGGAACCAAACACCCCCTAGATCTTTTTGCCCATATACTATGTCTTCAAGGTAAGAGTAAGAACACGAGTGTGAACGTAGAGGAAATTTATGAGAAATTTGCATTGAGATTGTATCTGAGCTCTTTTCTTCCTATATAAATTGTGTGATGAACCCAAAAAACTATGTGGTCATAATTCCAATAACCCTGTCTTCACTTGATGCCATCCAAAATTATGGTGATAACGACAATATTGCCACTACTAACCAATATGTATTCTTTTTTTTTTATATAGGGTAATGTTTGATCACTTTTGACTAATTGTTAGTCCAACTAAAGTTAAGTGAACATCGAGCTGAGCTACCTGGGTTCCTTACGGTGGAACCTGTTCACCGGGTTCAAGTCCCCGACTTGACATGGGGCTCGTATTTTCCTGGATTTATTTTAGAATTTAACGATGCTTTTATTTTTAGTGGTAGGCGACGAGCCCGGCCGATAGCGAGACGCATGTGGTGACTTTGTCAATCTCGAGATTTGCCGGTCCAACTCAGTTCTTCGGAGGTGCTCATAGAGGTAGGGTGTACGTGCGTGTGTTCATATAGGGGGTGAGTGTGCACTCATGTATGTGCAGAGCGTCTGTGTCTACAACTGAGTCTCGTAAAAAAAAAAAAAATTGGGCAACTAAAGTTCGGTCCTGTGTTGTTTAGATGCATGGACTGCTGACGAAGAGTAACTAACTAGTTGGGTCAGACTAGCAAAGAATTAGTGTACAAGTTTGTGTGATCTAGACTAAAGTTTAGTCCAGTGATCCAACCAGCTGGTTCTTAGTCTGTCACTCACGAGCAAGCCCCGCCTAAAATCTAGGATGGGTCCATCACTCCTTGAATGAAGATAAACTTGTTTAAATTTGTAGTTTTGTGAATAATAACTTGTAGTTTTTGTGGAATCTACATACCATACGTACTATAAGGTCAACCAGTGTCGCCAACTCTTCCTTACTAGAATTCAGGAACCATTCATCAATGCACATAGACTCGGTTACGTTTGAGGCACATGCATGGTCCTCTTGAGTTTTCTCCTGATGACGGGTAAAACAGAGCAGGCCACGCATGGTTTCCAGAAGGCGGGGGGAACGCCACGAGCTGCTACTCAAGTGATCGTCGCGCCAAGGCGAAGCTGCGCGCGTGCGCATATCATTGGCGGGCAGCGCCGCTCGACACGTGGCCGGCCGGCGCGGTAGATGCCCGGCCTCAATCCTCATCGTCGTCTTCACCCTATCCCTGTCATCCGCATTGTTTAGGTAGGTCCCGTACGAGGCTGGGCTATCGACGGCTGGCCGGTGCCACTTGTCCGTTCTGCCCCTGCACGACCTACCGCGCACAGACAGCGCGCTCTGATCTACCGTGGGCGTGGGCAGGCCGTCTATAAAACGGAGCCCCAGTCCCTGCATCTCAAAAATTTCAAGACTCGTGCCTCTCTCCCTAGCTTCTAATTAAGCACTCTCGTCTCCTTCCTTGAGAGTAAGAGCCTCTCAGCTCTCCAGTTGCAGTCAACAACGACAGCAGTGCATTGTTAATTGTTTCCATGGCGAGCCCTACTAGCCTTAGCGGCAGCAGAGTAGTGGTTCCAAACCTAAACCTCCCAGCTGGGTTCCGCTTCCACCCCACGGACGAGGAGCTCATCGCCCACTACCTCATGAACCAGGCCGCCTCCATCCCGTGCCCTGTCTCCATCATCGCCGAGGTCAACATCTACCAGTGCAACCCCTGGGATCTCCCCGGTAATTACCCAACCAACCCATCCTGCATAGTTTATCCTTCCCAGCTACGTACTAATTAGCATAATCTGACGAGATTAATTAACTATGTGTACGTACGTTTCAGCCAAGGCGCTGTTCGGCGAGAGCGAGTGGTACTTCTTCAGTCCACGAGACCGAAAGTACCCCAACGGCGCACGCCCCAACCGCGCCGCGCCGGGACGGGCTACTGGAAGGCCACCGGCACCGACAAGGCCATCGTGTCCACGCCCACCGGCCACCGCATCGGCGTCAAGAAGGCGCTCGTCTTCTACGGCGGCCGGCCGCCCAGGGGCCTCAAGACCGACTGGATCATGCACGAGTACCGCCTCGTCACCGCGGCCGACGGCAAGACGGCCACGGCAGCCAAGAGCAGAGCATCTTCCATGAGGGTGCGTGCGTGTCAATATTGCTTGGTTTGCAGTTACTACATATTGCTTGGTTTGCAGTTACCGGTTGCTTGACATGTTTTTTTCCTCCTTCAGCTGGACGACTGGGTGCTGTGCAGGATCCACAAGAAGAGCAACGACTTCCAGTTGTCGCCGGAGCGCTCCTCCACCGTGGAGGAAGAATCCCCAAAGTCAGAACCTCTTAAGCACGAGCACGACCACGACCAGTTCCAGTTCCATCCGACGACGTCGACGATGAGCAAGTCATGGTCCATAACCGACCTGCTCAACAGCATCGACTGCTCGGCTCTGTCGCAGATCCTCGACGGCCCAGCAGCTGACGGCGGCGAAGCCCTGCCGCTGCCACAGCAGAACCCTCCTCTACTCTACCCAACAACGACAACAACACAAACACACCAAGCACTTCACTACGACAACTTGAACAATAACAGCCACTTAGACCTGCCACATGTACACGCAGACGCAATATGTTCAGATTATGTTGCTAATAACTGCAACAACGGTGTGAACAAGAGGAAACGGATGACGGCGGCCGCCATGAACGACGGCGCCGAGTCCTTCGATGGTGGCACCAACGACGGTTTCAGTAGGAAACAGAAGGCGGTGCTGCCAATTGATTCACGGAACAGCAGCTACTGCAACCAGAAGGTTGTGGACACGAGTGGGTTGTTTCAGTACAGCAGCCTGCTGAGCTACCCATTCCTGGAGATGCAGTAGTTGCTAGTATCCGGCCGGTCAGGAATCTCCCAGCAGTTTAATTCTACATGAGAAACGCCGGAACATGATTTTTTTTTTTCCGCGTTCGAATTCATATACAAGTTTATTTCAACTGAAACTTCGCCGGGGTGCAAGTGCAACACAAGAACAAACAGAGCCGAAGGGGTGATCGATTTTGCCGCCATTTGAACCGTTTGTGGACAACGGGAGATGAGGAGATCCACAGAGAGGAAGAACTGGATTGTTGCTTGCTTGTGACCGGAACGCACAATTCAAATTGAGTTTCTCTCGAGTATTTTTCTTTCCATTTCTTTAGTGTAAAATATTTTTATTGTAAATTAGAGGTGTACGACTTAAAACCACCTGTGGATCAATGAACGATGACCACGTTTCTTGTACTATATATATAAATTATATAGGAGTATTTGTAGTATTCTGCATGTGCTGCTTAATTGGTATGCCTTATCCAGTTAGATGGATGAATCCATAGCTGTGGTTCTATTGGAATATACCTTTGTTGGTTGTTGCTACCTGCTCATCCCGTTGTGGCTACGGATGGATCAGAGTAAAACGTACGTGGTCAGGGCATCGACCTCATCTTGTCGTCCTAGTGCCGTAGTTGTATGTTGCACGCAGAGTAGATTTTGACCTATTGTTTCTTAAAATACATTGTCAATTGTTTTGAAATCAACATCATGTTACAAGTACTTTGATTGGGTACAAATCAAATCTATTGGCCCAATTTTTATATACAGTAAACATGCATCAATTTAGTTTGACTAATCTCGATTTCGTCTGAAAAATCTATTGCCTTACGTACATTGATGGACTGAGGGTGTAAATACTATGCAGACAGTAAACATGTATCAATTTTCCACATCACAATGTTCTTGGCTTCTTGTGATTTCTAGATTATTTGTCACTGATGATGAAACCAATGTCCAAGAAACAAATACTATACTGTGCTGTATGCTTCGGGACAAACGAACCGGGTTAAATCCCGAGAGTCCACGATTCCTTGCATAGCATGCATTTAGACTGGTCACACGCAAAGATCGGCATCCATTCGTGCATATGCTTGAGTGAACCAATTGAATGGCGAAACGTCATCACCGGAGATACTGATATTCTAATGGCAGCAGGACGCCGGAAAGACAAAGACGGCGGCGGCGCACGTTGCTGGGATACCACTAGTTGTTTATTTATATATAATATATAACATATATAATATATAAATAAGCATGCATGGTTATTGATGGTCCACATAGATGACATGGAGAGCTCATAGACGATAAGCCCTACATATAGGTTTGGTTAATCCTCCCCCATTAGGTTTCGAAAGTCTCCTCATTGGAGACAGCGATTTGTTTATGCTTAGCTTGTAGCTAGCTCTTTCACACGCACACAATACAATCAGTCGTCGGGTACCGGCCTGCAGTACAAGAAGATAATGCAAACAATGAAGCTGTATATTATTAATTAATTACTTTACTTTCCTACTAGACGATCGATCTACCTCTCTGCAACCCAAACTTAGAAGCAATCGCCAAGAAATTTTACTTATTAGCTGCAGTCTGCAGCATGGGGTCGTCAGATGCATCCTGAAGAACCTAACCAATTAACCATGCCTGTACGATTGGTGCCTCCAACTGCTCCATATCTCCAAACTGCTTCCCCTTCCTGATCAGATTTAGGTCATCTTATACACATCAGCGATGTGTTTAGAACTTTAGGTCGATATTATTCTGATGTCTTAGGCTACATATACCTTATGACATGTGTGCTAGTGTTGGTAGTTAGCCGTCACATTCTTGTAATAAGTTTAGTCTCCTCGAAAGAGGATGTCTGAAATACGGAATTTGATCCACTATTTTTTTTTTAAAAAAAAAATGGTGGTTGTCAAGGATATTATGGTGCTTTTGGCATAGTTCCAGCTCCAAGATCCAAGTTTGATCTAAACTTAAGAGACTAAATAGTGATTTAGATATACTAACTATAAGCAAAAAGTGATAAATTTGAACGACGTACAGCCATGTACCCTCTAGAAACTAAACGACATTTGTTGATGATACAAATACCAAACTCTCTACCAAATAAGGTCATAGTCTAGAGCTTGAAAGACATGATGGCTGATGAGAAAGTAGATAAGACAGGAGGAGGGTAAGGTCCAAGCCCGGTGTTGCTCAAGTCATGCCCTAGTACATATCATAGATTATCTCGCTGCAAGCGTGCTCATGAAAAGCTTGCTAGTTTGCTAATGAAAGGTTTTGGAGCTTACTAGGATCACTTTGAATTGCATGCACCTGCAATGTCAAACGGCGGTTGATTATTCCCTTTCTAGAACGAGCTAGGTAGCCACTAGCCATTAGTAATTTATAATTGGTTGCATGCTCTGTGACATGAACTCACGTAACTGTTCTGATCCTGTGATTCAGCTTTGTGTCATCATGACGATAGATAGGGTTCCTAATGTAATTGGTGCCACAGTTTTGCCTTGAACTCAGAATCTGAGTCAGATGCTAAAATGGCGTCCTGGAGAGCAAGTACCCGGCCCAACTTATATGGGTCACAGTGCTCAGCGGCACAGCTCTATACCTTACATGGGCCATATGGACCCAAAATTTGCTCCCTACTATGCATGGGCTATAATGTTATCGCACACCCCTGTTCCAAAAAAAAAATAAAATATAGAACTAGTCATGTGGGAACAAAAAATATTTACAAAGAGAAAAAATTAAAGAAACTAGGTTTTTTTTTTTCTTCCATAATCCGATCATCCATGTCTTGTTGTTACTGATGCTCAACTACATGAATGTAGATTATTGGCGCCCATGGCCTTGCAGAGCTGGTTGATTACAGTGTCTCAGCATTGCTTATCGTAACTTGATCAAGCGTCCTCTTTTGCCATGTAAGAGGCAACTCAATGAAGATGTTGGTTAGATCGTCTACCCTCCAAATGGAATCTGACAGTCCTGAGGACGGAAGGGAACATGTGCATAACTCAATTTCACTAGAAATTGGCGCGGCGTTGCCGCTTATGGCCAGTAGGACCCGTGGTATTTTTATTTGAAAGTTATTATTTGTTGTGAAATGGTTTCGCTAACTATGTAGGCTTTGTTTCATATATGTAGTTAAATTAATTGTATAAGATTAATGTGGTTAGATAAGATATTTTTTATATATTTGTGTCATTATTTTTTTTCTTTACTTTGCATTCAGATTTAAGGGTGATTGGATGAGTATGGTGGTTAGTTATGCGTCGGTGTAATTGTCGCTATGTTATATTTTATATTTATTATTGGAATGGAGCTATCACATTTTTTTTGGAGGAAAGAGGCTAAAAGTATTTATTAAGTAGTCGAAAAGTTTAATGTGATGATATTTTATCATGAAGAGTTACGAATAATTGGATTTCCTATTTTATGTTTTTTAATTTGATTTTTATATGTACCCACAAAAACATAGGAGTAGCTGTACAAAAAAACTTCCAATTAAAATATGTTCTATTTTGGATCCACTGCATAGAATTATTTATGAGGATTTCAACACAATTTGATTTTTTTTTTTTATGATTTTTCGTTAATTTAGTATGCATTTTTGTAGTGTTACCAAATTTATTCGTGTAAAAAAATAGACAAGACAAAACAGAGTTGGGCCAATTTTGGCCCATTAAGGCCCAAGCAGGCCCGAGTGGGGAGGGAGGTCGGCCTTGGCTGTGGTGCGATTTGAAAAAACTTCGAGGGCTTGCCCGTTAAATTTCCTGTGAGAAGCCCTAGACTGCGGGTTGATTTTATATAATTGCGAGGGCTTTTTATAAAATGACCGACTCGCCCGATCTGGGCCGGCCCATCCAGCCGATCGGATCGGGCCGAGAGCGCCCAGCGATGTGGCCACGCTGGCTGGCCCTCTTTGGTGCAGGTATCGTATAAGAGAGATTGCTCATATCACTATCTACGAATACGCGCCATAACATGTAATTGGCGATCATGATATGGTTTTACAATTTTTGAGTCATCATATCTATCCACCAGTCTCGGACTCTGACTTTCCTGGTGGTTTTTTTTTTTTTTTTTTTTTTTTTTTTTTTTTAGTTATGGAGCATTTTGCCATGCTGAATTTCGCCACCTGCAGTACATTTCAGTCTCAGTCTAGTGTCATGTGCAGCCTGTTCTTGTTTCAATTTCAGCAAGTTAACGATGCAGTTCCGTCATGTAAATTATCCATTTCGTATTGCCGACTTATGGCAACTCATTGGAAATTATCCATATTAGAGAGCACTGCATATTCAGAGAGCATACATACATGCAAGAAGTCATTCTAGGATCAATTCGATATCTAGTAACATTCAGTTCGTTTCATAAAAAAAAAAAAAAAAAAAAAAAAAAAAGGTAACATTCAGTTCAGATCAATTACAGTCTAGAAGAGAGCATGCATACATGCCAGCGGCTGTAAAACCACCAGCAGTCTCAAATCTCATAATTGCATTTTGGAGCAACATTCAGTTCGCAACAATTACAGTCTGGACTTTAACATTCCAGACATTGAGGATACCACGGCGCGGTCTGCACCAAAGCGGCTACTCTGCCGAATGCTCTGCTCTGCTGGTGACTGGTCTAAAGGCGCTGATCTGCAGGCGGCTGAGCCCAGCGCTGGCCTCGCGGCTCCTGTGGTCTACAACTCTACATGCCTCGCCTCCTGAATGTTTATATGTATCATATCAAAACCATCATATTTAGGTAATGTTTACAATTCACTGGCTGACTCATTGTACTATTGTAGGAATGGTATGGAGGACTTGGGTTGGGCAAGAAGGCCTGCTGAACGAAATTGCAAGCGATCGAGCATTATCAGCCACGTTAGGCGATCTCAAATATTTATCTCAAAAAGTTTCAACCACTGTACTTT
Organism: Hyparrhenia diplandra; assembly: GCA_015847255.1. Classification (NCBI taxonomy): domain Eukaryota; kingdom Viridiplantae; phylum Streptophyta; class Magnoliopsida; order Poales; family Poaceae; genus Hyparrhenia; species Hyparrhenia diplandra. The sequence continues at coordinate 1,054,870 of JADLZK010000893.1, read as the reverse complement.
TTGAAACATCAATCACTGTACTGACAAACCTTCTCAGACTCTCTGTAGTAGCTATCTCCAATATAAATAAACGTACTCGTCGATAGCATCTGCCGGAACCCCATAATTTAGCAACTGATTAGCATACAGAATGCCTCAACATCTTTCTTCAAGCAACTTAATCAAAGTGCGTAACATGTATTTATCTTTTTGCACAAAGTGACTATAATGATCTTTGACGCTATTTATAATGTGTAAAAACTAGATTGTACCCCTGCGTGTTGCTGCGAAATTGTGAAAAAATTATAATAAAATTAAGTGGAGATAATATATATGGATAGCTTTCAATTAAGTGGTTGAAATTAGTGGATGACATGGCTACTATTAACGGAGATGATGTGGATAGTTAGTGAGACATGATGTGGATGACTTACATATTGAGATAAACTTGGTAGTGTGGATTAGCTTTATAAGAGATACTCCCTCCGTACTCATAATAATTGACGTTTTGGAAAATGTTTGAGTCAAACATTGGGAATATAAATCATGAATAACTTCTAAGTTGTTGAGTTTGCAAATGTGAAAACTATATGAATAGATTTGTCTTGAAAAATACTTTCATAAAAGTATACATATATCATTTTTTCATAAATATTTTTAGAATAACAAGCGGTCAAAATTGTGTTTTGAAGACTGTGTCGCTGTCCTAAACGTCAATTATTATGAGTACGGAGGGAGTATGATAGATCATGAGTCATTTTAAACCTACACTGATACACTCTTGGCGGCCGACCTTCGCTATTCCTATTAAGCAGGAAGAACGAGCGAGTGGCTCGCTTGGTCAGCACCGGAAGCTCCGGGCTTGGCCACCCGGGTTCAAACCCGGTGCCCGCTGTATTCCCGGGTTCAAACCCGGTGCCCGCTGTATTTCCGCTCTCGTGAGTGGGAATTGAAAGAAAATCTTCCAAGTCTAAAAAAAAGTTCTTTCTTAGATATTACAAAAAAAAAGTTTGCACTTTGAGCACCACAATAAATGAATTTATCATCATCGTCAGATGACGGATTATCCAATTACCTTTGGAAAAACGAAGGATTGTGACTCATACCGCCATCCGCACCATCTTTTTTTTTTTTTTTTTTTGACTGAACTAGAGGGCCGGGGCCACTGCAGGGGTTTTATTAAATAAAGGAAAAAAAAGTTTACAAACAAGGTTTACAGGCAGGGTAGATCACAATGTTCTTTGCAAACAAGGTTTACAGGCCAGGTTTACAAACAAGTTTACAACCATGGCAACGTCAACCCTAGCCAGTCATGGCCCAGCTTGGGTGGGGGCCACCCTTAGCCGGCTGCTAGCCTGCTAGTGGTATGTCACCGTCTTTGGCTCCAAAAATTGGGCATTCTTGGAAGGAGGCATATATTTTCGAAGACTTTTTTCCTACCTCAAAACCAGGCTTTTTGGGTTTTGAGTCAAATGTTGAAGTTGATCTAATGGTGAACATCATCTCCTGCTTTAAGCTAAGAGCTTAGCTGGACATGGCGTACTTAGCTAGCTAATCACCCATCACGGTCGTACGTACGTGGAGTGTCTCCATCACACTACTCCGTATCCTATCCAATATATATGATCTGTTCCTTTGACCTGTATCACATCATGTGGCCTCATCTTCTGGGCTGTGGGACATGAATCATGCTCATGTAGTAGACATTTCACATAAACATGCATATGTATATATCTGGATCCTTTTCCTTTACGAACACACATATACACATTAATAAACCCTTGAAGACATAAGTTTAACATGACATTAATAACACAGCTAGCTATATATCTTGTCCTATACGCTATACTCCTTAATATATAGCCCAATAAAATTCTAATAGCTAGTAGTAGTCGGCACACACTACTGTATATTTTCTTTACCATGGCGGTTATTTTACATTTACCGTGGCAGTTTTCAAGACCGACACCAAAAGCCACGGTTATCTGAAAAAAAATGAGAAAAAGCCGGATCCAGATCCACGCGCCGCCGCTATGAACAAGGTGGAGGTGAAACCCTAGGCCACCGTGGACGAGAGGGAGGAACGCCACCACCTCACTGTGCCCCGGATCCACAGGTGGGGGAGCCCTCTCCGTCGCGGATCCATGTCGTGGGAGGTGGAGGTGGTGGAGGACGCCGAGACGGTGGAGGACGCCGGATCCGAGAGCCCCAAGGCCGAATCTGTGATGGAGAGAGGTGAGGGTCGGAGAGAGAGAGAGAGGGAGAGACAATGAGCACTTACCCGCGGCTAGATCCGCCCGTGCCACGCCCGCGTCCGCCTCCATGTGCACCCCAGGCGACCGCAAGCACCGCCGCCGGCCGATGCACGCCCTCCGCGCCCACGACCGCCGCGCTAGCTCCATGTGCGCCCACGAGTAAGGAGTGGAGGGGAGTCGGGAGAGGGGCCCGCCGTGGCCGCCCCGCGACGGAGACGGGGAGAGGGGCGCCGCCATGGCCAAAACGGGGAGAGGGTGAGGTGGGTGGAGAGAGAGAGAGAGGCGAAGTGGAGACCGGAGAGAGAGAGATTCCGGGACTTGAGGTTTCGGCTGGGTGAGGTGAAGAGAGAGAGAAGTGGTGAGTGAAAACCCCTAATGTCCTGTTATACGAGTGCGGTCTAGATGAGCTGTATATTGGGCCATCATTTACCGTGGTGGACTTTTTTTATAAAAACTGCCACGGTTAATCGATTTACCATGGCGGTTAAAAAACCGCTGCGGTAAATTGAGGCATTAACCGACGGTTTTTATAAAAATTACCACAGTTAATAAAATATAAACGCCTTGTAAAAGATTATTGTAGTAGTGACAAGGCCAACAACTTGTTTTGTTCTAAAAGAACAGTGTGATCTACCTCCTTTTACAGATATTTCACATCGTTTTGACACTGGTAGCAGTCAGCAAACACAATGCCAACAACTACTCCTGCATGCTTTTTCCACATATGTACGGAGATGAGCTTATCATACCATATCATCAGTCTATATCTAGGTAGCAAGCCTACCTGGACGGACGGGTCAAGATCGGCTTTGAACATTCAACTCGATCTGGCGCCGGCGCGCTGCTGGCCGCCAAATCTATCGAATAGCACACCGTACCGGTACACCACCACCGTCCGGCTGGCCCCGGCCAGCCAGATCATCCTGGCAGATGGACGGCGCGTGCGTACAAGCACTGTGCACTCTGGACCAAGCGTAAAGCGAGCATGCATGCACGTGCCCTGCTTGTAGATCGATGATGAGCTTCTGGAGTCCCATGCATGCTGACCAGTTCAGTTGTTGTTCGATCCATGCATGGCGGCCTGGTGTGAACAGCCGTCATTCCATCATTGGGTTTAATTGGGGCTATCTCTGACCACCATACACATACAAGGGAAAGATCCTATCTGTCGTCACTCTGTCAGTCATATATTTGTCAACTCTATGTGAAATAGTTTTTCTATCTTCTCTACCTCTTCTTCTTCTTTGAAAGGTGCCAACTACTAGTAACTTACTCCCTCTCTTCCCAAAAAAGAATGCCATTATTTCTAGAACAACATCAAGTTTTAGCGTATCAAGTTTGAGCAATTATAAATAAAAAAATAAACATTTATAATATCAAATAAATACTATTAGATTAATTATGAAATTTATTTTCATAATAAATTGATTTGGAGTCATAAATACGAATACTACTTATTATTAAAAACTTGATCAAATGTGAAGCGGTTCAACTAGCACACAACCTATAGTTGCATCTTTTTAGGGATAGAGGTAGCCTAAGCTTCTTTTGTGGGGCTAGAAATTACATTGAGCACATCATGAGAGTGGTTGATCGATCCAAAACCCCAAAAGAAAACATACACAGAAAAAAGAGAAAATTGACCAAGCACAATATAAAAAAATATAATGCAGGCGCCTCTTGGCAAAGAAGAATCCGCCCATGCATGCAGAGTTCCGGCTGGCCATGAATGCGCGCGGGCTGAGAGCGACAGCGACACGCTCAGTTTTGTCAAAAGAGATGGCAATTACCAAGAAACCGAACCTGCACGTCCTCACTCACCCCAGTTGCCGAAACATCCAATAGAATGAATTAACAATCAACATCTCCCTACCGGTATACTTGACTAAAAATATATGTGCGAATGACCTGGACAAACTTCATCGAATCCGGCCATCCCCAAGCTAGCTAGAATTTCTTTTGCGTATAGAAAAATTCAAGGGAAAGGGAAGAAACAGGCCGGGCTTATTAGTCGTATGCTGGGATTATGCGGCATTTATTTCTTTTTACCCATGCACAGTGATGGCGGTTATCCTTTCACATCAGCCTCTCAAGTGGCAAATTAAATTTGTTGGAACTCACTCATGAAAGAGGATAAACACTACCTCTGTTCTATAATTCAAGAGTAAAGATTTGGTGTGCGTTGTCCCAAGTCAAACTGTTTTGTGCCATCAACCAAGTTTTTAGAGAAAAGTAACAATATTTATCAAACAAAAGGATTTACTATAAAGATATGTTTGGGGACTAATAAGGTAGTAGTTAATTGTTCCACTAAATATTGATAGTTTCTTATCTGTCTGATCTTCAGTCAACAGTCAAGATCATCATTTCATTTTGTACAAAAAAAGGTTTGCACAAACCCAAACCAACAACCTCAAACCTTCCCATTGGTTCAACATCATCATCCCCAACTCTGGCGAGGATCGATCCATCTCAATGCCGTGTGCATCCCCTCTTTTCCCGACCACGATCAACTAACCTTAAGTCCATAACTACTCCCTCCGTCCCCATGGAGTTTGACGTTTTGACTTTTGAACTTCATGTTTGACCATCCGTCTTATTCAAAATATTTATGTAAATAATAAAATAAATAAATCAATATTTAAGTATCTTTATTAATAAAATAAGTCATAACAAAATAAATTATATTTGTGCAAAAATTTGAATAAGACGAATCATCGAACAAGATGGCATGGAATCCGGGATGACAAACTCAATGGGACGGAGGGAGTAGCCATGACGCCCCCACGACCAAACTAGCATCATGCATAATGTTTACAACAAAATATATGATTATTAAAAAAATAAGTCAAGTGGCCTACCTCAGAAGCCTTTCTGACAATTACTCGATCAGTTAGTACTCCCCCCACCCCGGCCACCCCAGCTGTAAATAGCTGTCACACTCACACCACTGTAAATAAAAAAAGAGACAAATCTGTAAAACCTAAACTAAATCACCATATGTACTATCTGATGACACATTGACACATCTTAATTCTGATCCCATGGCCACGCATGATGGCTTTAACTATAGACCTAGCCAATTGATACGCAGTTAACTAGACCTAGCTCACTAATAGTATATTTATTTGTCCTAATTAATCAAAACCGTGTGAAGACTTTCCTTCCTAGGCAAGCCATAGAAGGCTGGCCTCTTCCAGAGCAAGGATCAGGTCTCGGTCACCACATACATACAGCACTATAAAACTTGGCTTCCTCCACTCCTATCTCCCTTTCTATTGATTCCCTCCACCTTTAATTTTCTTGTGCCCACAAGCTTCCTCCTCCTAGCTCCTCTAGAAAGCTTAGTTCTTTCTCTCTCTCTGCTTCTTCTTTTCCCAAGTCAAGCAGCTAGCAGGAGTGCTTCAAGAGATCGATCGGCCATGGTGGAGCGTAGTGTGAAATCAGAGCATGGAGTCGACCTGTTCCTCCCTCCTGGCTTCAGGTTCCATCCTACAGACGAAGAGGTCATCACCAGCTACCTCCTGCAGAAGTTCTTGAACCCTAGCTTCGCACCGCACGCCATCGGGGAGGTGGATCTTAACAAGATCGAGCCATGGGATCTTCCAAGTAAGCTACATATGTATTACTGATTTCATTTTTTTTCCTTTTTACATGTAGATGATTATTTGAGCTATGTGTAATGTTTCTTTCTTTTTCCCCATTTATTTATGTCTTAGGCAAGGCGAAGATGGGGGAGAAGGAGTGGTACTTCTTCTGCCACAAGGACATGAAATACCCGACGGGCACGCGCACGAACCGCGCCACCAAGGAGGGCTACTGGAAGGCCACGGGTAAGGACAGGGAGATCTACAAGCAGCCTGGGCGTGAGCTGGTGGGGATGAAGAAGACGCTGGTGTTCTACATGGGCAGGGCTCCAAAGGGCACCAAGACCAATTGGGTGATGCACGAATTTCGGCTTGAGGGCAAGTCCAGGCACACCAACGACTCAAACCTACGCTTCAATCCCAAGGTAGTAATAGTAACGTGTGGTTCAGTTCTACTGCTATTTCAACAACACAAAACTTCTTCTCGGTCGTGTTGAAAAATCCTATCTTATTTTTCTTGTGTTCTTAATAATTTGCTTTATTATTATGTTCAGGACGAATGGGTCGTGTGCAAGGTACACCACAAAGGAGGAGAAGAGGCCAGCAGCAAGAAGACCACCGGCGGCGGCGAGGAGCTCTACTCCTCCGTCGGAACGCCCAACGTCAGCTCCGTCGAGGCCGGTGAAGGCGGCGACGACGGGTTCCTCGTTGACTCCTTGCTGGATTACTCCAGCTACTTCAACGCCGCCGCGCCGCCGTACAACGCGGACAGCTACTATCCTGTTCACACCACCGCCGCCACGGCCGGAATGACTACACCGACGACGACTACCACGACCAGTTGCTTCGTCGGCCTGCCGAGCAACTCACAGCACGCGGCGGCCGTGGCCAACTCAGCAACAGCAGCTGCAACGAACAACAACGACTACAGCTCCTCATGGACAAACATGCTTCGCCACGCGGCAGACCAAGAAGGGGCAATGGGGACGAACTACAGCTTGCACCACCAGGCAATGGTGGCGAAAGCTCTAGGCGGCGGCGGCGGCGCCTCTCCGAACTTCGCTGCTGGTTTGCCGGCGGGTTCCACGGTGGCGGCGGCGACCGGAATTGCGCAGCGTGATTCCCAGAATGTTCTGCTGCAGCAGAGGCTTGCTGGAAACTACAGGGGAAATTATGCTGCAGATTACCATACAAGAAAGTAATGCTACTGATGATATGATGCTGCTGAAAATTTAGTGATGGATTGTGTTAGTAGTTGTGTGGCAGTTTTGTTGGTTGCTTGATTCATTAATTAGTCTGGTAGCGAGAGGACGATGCGTAACAGTGATTCAGTTTGTTGGTGAGGATTTATTCCTTGCTAGTTGGTGCTGATATATATACTTTTATATACGGTTACACATATATATAATTTGGAACTTTGTATATATAGTTTTCGTATCAATCACCAGATACATATGTTGCATGTCTTTTTGTACTACAACCAAAATATTATGGAAGAACACTAGCTACTTATATACTACCCTTTTTGGTGCCTCTCTTTGTATACTAGGTGTAATTTTTTACAACCAGAATTTTAGATTTCTCTCAGTGAGGTGGGCTTCTTCTAGTGTTTTGGCGTTCAAAAATTTAGTACAAACTTTCCTAAATGCCTTGTAGTAATATTCGCATATGCTATGACTAGTGATAATGTTTTATTACTAACTAAAAACACTAGGAACAATCCACCATTTTGGTAGTGTTTGATACATTCTAGAATATATATTTCTTTTCGAAAGATCCATTTTACTAGCTTCGTTGATAAGTAGAGAGTAAATTTATGTACAAGACAACCAACTTAACGTGGCGGCAAGAGCCACCACAAAGGCGAAGCCGCCTTTCCACGCACAACACAACAGAGTAAACGCGACGACCCAACTAAGATACGAGACCGAGTTCCCGAGAAAGAGGCCATGGTACGTCATTGTTACCCAGCTCAAGCATACGCAAGAGCAACTCCAACCCGACCTCATGACTTTCCACGAGACAGACCGAGTTGAATTCCACGAAAACGCATTCAAGAAGGTTAATATTTCAATTAATTTGATTCCTACAGCTCAAACCAAAGTCATTTAAGGCCCCGTTTGGTATAGCCTCAGCGGTCTCGATCCACAACTTCTCAATACACTAGTATATCGTGACGTGTAGCAAGGAATTTTACCGGGTTGGTTCGAGCTCCCAATATATTTGTACCATTTTGTTTAGTACTCTCTTTCAAATTGCGGTTCATTCTCGACATAGTGAATTACAATTTGAAATGGAGGAAGCAGCATTTTAGATGCTAGCTATAGCGAAAAGAAACGGCTCTGGCTCTATCCTCAGCCATATGAAACGAAGGCGCTCTAGTTTTGAAACATTCCTGCATTGCTACTACAGTACCATAGTCAAATGGACGAACTCCCATTTTTTCCGCTTAATTGACTCCACTTCCACGAACTCTGGCAAGAAACAGGAGCCAGATGATCTGTGCTTAATTTGTAAATCGGCATACTTTTTTTTTTTTTGGTGCTTATGTCATAAAAAATTTAAATCGAAAGTTGTACTGTGGTAACCTCTGAAAGGATGATGATTAAAAACACTTAATTTTTAAAAAGTAAAACTAGGATGCAGAGAATCCTCAAAGGACATAAATTTAGTGGATACTAGTTAGTACAACATGACAGAAGTATTATTATATATATTAAAGCCACCATTTGAGGAATCATCTGTCACTAACTAAAGACGAAGCCAAAGCTTTCGTTGTTGCTGTGTAAGCTTGGCGCACAAGTCAGGATGGGAGCTAGATGTACACAGCTTGGTGCAAGCTAATCACGTCAGAAGATCACGTGCAGCGCATTCAGCATCCAGGTCCAAAGTCGGTGTACAGCATGCAGGCATGTTGGACGGCGCATCCAGCACCAGCATCCACAGTCCACACGTTGTGATGACGTCACACGCTCCATCCATCAACTGCTGCATTCTTGCTGCTTCATTAGCTTTTCCTGAATACATATACATTAGTGGAGTCGTCACCAGCACCACAGAAAGCGCGTATCTAGATACATATACATAATATATGTATAGCCCATGATATGATGTATATATAATATATTTTGATGCGCCAGCTGGCCATTGGCCAATCAGCCGATGCATGCCAGCGTACATCCATACTATGTTGGCTTTGGCTTGGGATTGCACTGATGATGCAGTGATGCTGTCATATATGCATGGATCAACTGTCATCATGCATGTGACTTGAGTATGAGGGCCTCATCATTTGCTAACCATGCAAATATGGTCTCCTAGGTAGCTGCATGCTCAATTGGCCGGGGCTGGATGGATGGAGTACGTAATGACTTGGCTGGTTTGGTTGCCAACGTACAATATATAATTATAATAGTATACATTATTGATGGTACAGGCCAGATGCCGTGCACAAAAGTACAGCAACTGTGTTTACACTTGCAACCTATATTGAGATCGTACGTCATGCAAAAGTCGTACGTACGAGAGAAACATGGAAACAGTAGCTACTGAGGAAAACATCCCATTTTCCCCCTAATATATATAAAATAGGGTTATTAATCATTATCTTAAACTGGTATTATTGTTCTGAAATCAACGTACTTCTCAAATCCGGGCGCCCTATCAGCTTTAAGGAAAATTGAACTACGCACTTTGAAGGCGCCCTATCTTAAATAAGATGTTCGGGAAAGTTTCAAAACCTTAAAGCGGATTATAAATTTGAAAATAAGAAAATCCATTACTCATGTCACTGAAAGCCACTCTAATTTGGAGGAGACGTTGTTAATAAGGTGAATGGCTTTGTAGCTAATGGTTGAGGACGGGATTTAATAACCCATAACAAAGAGTCGTAAAAATGGACTTTTCCCAAAAAAATAAAATAATGTTAGAGAGAGTTCAGATTTTTAGCAATACACATCAGACTTTCCCACTGAAGACTGAACTATCTCTTTACTCTGAAGTGATCACTACGTACTTGTGTACCTTCACAATAATTTCTATAAAAACTCCGTGTCGATCCGTTGTCCCGTCCATAAATAATAAATTATTAGGACTCGATCATATATTTCTTCCATGGCCTTCCTTACAAGCAATGTTTTGCAGGCGAGTCGCCCGGCATGGTTCCTCAGAACCTAACAAGCGCTGATGTGGCACCCTGTGTATGGCCAGCATGCATATGTCGCCGTCGTCGTCAGCACCGACCATACGAAAATGTAGAGAAAATTCACATGCATATATAGCCATGAACAAGTTTGCTTTCGTCTGTGCGTCATTTTCAAACCGGGTTGTTTGTATCAATCAGAGAGATTGCAAGCATGGGGCCATATGGGTCTAGTTGGCGTGTTCTCTAGTAGCTACTGAATGAACAAGTGGCAAATGCAAACCGTAGCACTGGTACGTGAGGAACGATGTTGGTCAACAAATGAAACTGCAATGAAGAAAAAGTTGCACAACAGGAAGGAAAAGATCAGAGCAACCAAAAAGTGCTAGCAGAAAGAGCAAGCTAGGAAGATTTTTGTTGTTCTTGTGCTTCTTGTAAGGCGACTAAGATCTCCATATTCTACTGATGCTGATGTAACTAATTAAGAAATAAATCATTGGAAGCCGCTCGCTTTTTATATACTGTATCATCTCATCCTCTAACATTCCAGTTATACAGTTTCACTTACGCTGAATTTTAATTTGCTGCCTCATGAGCTTTATTATATACATATCTCAGTGAAAAAGGGTAAGATAATTTCCACCCTTTCCATACCGATCTCACACTGAAAAAAGTAGCATCTTCATTTTTTCTACTACCAAAAGGAAAAGAACACACATATATGTAGTTGTCCCGGTTGCATTTACCTCCATCAAGGAGGAAAAAGATGGTTCCGCAAAAAAAAAAAAAAAAAGATGCGCACATTTTATATAAATGTAGGAGCCACAAATTTCTTGGTGCTTAAGTGCAAAGCTAAGACAGGCGACGGACTTGGAGTCACAGCATAAAGGACAAATTGACCCGGCCAGGAAAGACTGGACTGGAATCCTGTACGTTTTGAGAAGTAGACAGATAACTAATGCTGATGCTTGGCTCCTGAATATTTCAAGTGATCACTTGCGCGGTAAGGCTGCCATGACAGTAACCGCACAAGTGAAAGCTACAAAAGTGGCTTTTAGTTTCTGTCCTAACTGAAATGGTCTAGTAGTCTTCACAAAAAAATGGTCTAGAAGTAGCACCTGTTGATTCATTAGCAAGTAAAAGAAAGGTAATGGTATGGGCAGGTGGGGCCCAGACATTACCCTGAACAGTAACGAGATAGAAAATATAAGCAAGCACTTTCATCAGGTAAGGTACAAGGATCAATGTCAATCAGCCAAGTAGATGTTGACACCAGAGACCACAACAGTACTACAGTTTTAAGTTGAGGCACAAGTTGTAGTAGTGTGGCACATGTTAACAGCAACATCTGATCAAACAAATAGCAAGATTTCATTTTATTTGATGCACAGTACCCATCTTATTGGTTACCTGAATTCCAGGTTATTCACAGAAAACACTGGAGGCAATGCTATGTCTAGTACAGCACAAGCCTCACAGTCACACATGCATTTTGTTTGGAATGGCTCAGCTAGATGTCCATAGACATGAAACGTAGTATTATACAAAAAATTTGAGCACATTGTAAATAACAGTTGGCTCAGTAAAATACACAAGGCACTTTCAAATGGTAACCTAAACAATATCCACAGTGCAGACCGACAAACATCGGTCCCTCCACTGTGCCTCGTCAAATCCCCAGATTCTGGTTCAAAGGGAGATCAAGATTCCTGGGGAGCTTCAAACCTTGAGGGAGTATCGATTCCCATCATACACATGAGTCCTGATATCAGGATGATAAGAAGCACTATTCCCTGCACATTGAAGACCAATGTCAGAATATAACACAAGGGTACAAGGTACACTGACAACATAAACATTAATTCTACATGCAAGCTCACACTCAGAATAGAACTACCGAGTAATGAAACAAGAGTACAAGTAAAGAACTTACAACAAAAGTTCCCTCAAGCAGAGTTGACTTGACTAGGCACTCTCCATCACATTTGCCCAGGCCAGTTTTTGTACCATTAGTCTTCTCTGCAAGATACCTACCTAGTGGCAAGCTGGAAGGGTTCTCCAGTAAACCAGATGGTTGGGAAGCATAAAGAATCGTGTATTTAGCCCCCAAGTCTTCCAGCACGGAAACAAGCTGGGAAAGCAACTCTCCTGTGGTGTAATTGTAGAAGTTTAGCTTTCAGCAGTACAATTGAAAGTGAAAGAGCAATACTGGTAGTCTTTAACCTAACCTTCTGATTTCGGAGTGTGAACTTTCTTGAACCCACCGCTACAGAAGACGATTACATCAGTCGGTTCACTTGGGATATTTACCCCATACCGTACCAAGTCCTGCAAAATATGTTCGGTCAATACAGGGAGCAAATATAAAACAGAAGCAGAACAGGAAAATACATAGCAACTTACATTGATAGCATCCATGTTGGTATATCTCTCCTCATTAGTATATTTCTCCAGATCTTGCCCACTTACAGTACATGTGTCTGTGTAGGTGATACGGATTCTTCCAAAACCATTCTTACAATTCTCAGAAAAGCTAGAGAGGAGTGAGTTCTCCAATTTCTCATCATCTGATGTGGAAACATAAGGGAATGCCATGGAAAACTCTGAATCTTTGAAGGAGAGCTGGTAGAAGCATATAGTGATTAGCCATGGAAAATTTGATGGTTCAGTTAAACAATATCTGACAGAAGAAAGAATGAGGGCTAATGATTACCTTCAATGTGTCTGCTAAAGCTGGATCAACTTGCTTATCTTTAGATATGTCTGATGATTGTAGCTAAGTAAAAAAACAAATCCATGGTCAGTTCCAACTGAAGCAATGGATTTCTCAGTAAACAGAATGGTGGAGAACTTGCAATGGAATCAATAAATAGAATATCATAAATATTGACTTCAGTTTAAATGAAGTATTTCAAACCAGTAAAATTGAAAGGAAGTATTTCAGTATTATAGCCTCATAGAATCAATGAATTTCGACTCTATGCACAAGCACTGCTTCAGTTTAAAGGAAATATTTCATTGAAACAATATTTGCACAAGCAGATTATTTCAAACCAGTAAATATTAGATGAGTATCAAGTACCTTTGAGCCAATAAAAACAATGGCTGCATCAACCCTCTTCTGAGTATCCTCCCTTGAACACTAAGAAATAGAAAATCATGACATCAGGGAACTTATGAAACTTTGTTTTGATGCAAGAGTTGATAATTTGAAAAGAAGTTGCATGAGAGCTTAAGTTTCACCAATGGGATACTTACCATAAAGTTTGACCAGCCACCTTCCAAGAGAACAGATTCAGCTAAGCTCTTTGGTGAGATTGTCTGATAATGGACTACCTCCTTAGCTTCATCAGAACGGAATCTGGAGGACAAAGGTGGATGGAATGTAGGTCATTTTAGGAAAGTAAGCTCATTTATTCTCGCTTACAATAAATATTCGACATGAACTAGAAAATTCGACTATGGTTAACACTGAGCGAACTGAAAAGACACCAATATTGAATAGGGGTAACATTGGATCTAGTAAGCAAGCAATCTTATAACACTGATGAGTACTAAAATTGTGTCATTACATTGATGTCAAATTCTCTGATTTTTTTTTAACTGAACTAATGTCGTCAAGTTCCATTGCCACAGGTGACCCCAAAAAAAGTAAAAGCCAAAAGTAACACCAGGTTCATGCTGCAGGTAGCAAAAGAAGGGCACACAATATTTTTGAGAACTATATAGCCCATAGTAGGCCACAATGAGCAATAGGTAAAATCAATCATGCAAATTTTCCATTTATTTTGTAAAGTTTCACAAGGGCCACCAAGTTCATGGTTTCCCTAGGCCTAAAGTCAGAATCTTGAATTTTCAGCCGTATGTTGGATGAACATGCATTTTCAATTGTAAACATCAAAGACTTCAGATGTAATGTGCTAATGCATAATCCAAGTTACATTGAACTGTTGTTTCATCCCCAATAACATGTGGTATGCTCTTCTACAGGATGGCCATGGATAAATTTCAATAAACACATTAATTATGCCATTGATTGAGCCATCTTATCTTATATTAATTCAGTGACGTAATAGTGAACAAACCAAACAAAGAAACTATTCTGTAAACAAAGCATGTGTATGACAACGCTCTGTACATGAAGTCACAATGGTCTGTACTTTCTAAGGTCCTGTTTGGTACAGCTCCTGCACAGGCTCCTGCATGGGCTACGGCACCAGGGCGGACCCGCATCAAACACGGGGACTGCGAGAAGTGCTTCTGCTCATGAATGGGAGAGAGCCAGAACTTGGAAAACTGGCTTCGTCTTGAGGGCTCTGGCAGCTGGCTCCAGCACTGGAGCCGCAATCTCCCAAACGAGCCCTAAGCGAAGCAGACCATCCTGAACCCCCAAAGCTAGCTTATCTATCAAACATGGGATCTATGCAATTTCAAAGATGCAGATTTGGAGTTTGTTTTTCCCATGCCGTCAAGGGCCACCGAATTTGTGAATTCCCTAGTCCTAAAGTCAGAGTCTTGAACTTTCAACAGTATGTTGGATGGACATGATTTAAAAAATTAAATGCAAAAAATCATCTGATCTAATATGGTAAAGCACAAATGCAGCTGCAATGAACTGCTACTTCCTCCCAAATCCAGATAATTTGCAATATGCTATTCTATAGCACAGAAGCCAACAGGCAAGGTTTAAGAGCATGGGTTAATTATCCTACTCATGACTGGGCAATCTTATACGTACTGCTTACTATTTAACGAAGGCAACAATGAGCAAACTGCAGGTAAAGAACCTATTTGTTGAACAAAGATCAAGAAATTACATCTGTATGGCAAAGATCTGTACACAAATTTCACAATGGATTCTACCGTATCATTCAAGTGAAGCAGAACAACCGGAACCCCAACATCAATACCACCCATCTTATCTAACAAACACGGGATCTCATGGCAGGGACGGAAAAGGTGAGCGCAACGAGTTACCCACCCGTAGTTCTTGGGCGCCCAGAGGAACGCCGGCGCCGTGACCGGCGCCGCCGACGCCACCTGCGCCGCGACGAGCAACACCACCAGCACCGCCCATGCCGCCGCCGCCATCTGCTCGAATCGATCCCGACCGATCGATCGCCGGTGGGGAAAAAGAGATACCAGAAAATTTCAGGGAAATCCGATGGAGGAAATCGATGTGAGCTATCGAGCACGGAGATCTCGGAAAAATCTTACCTTCTGCTCGCAGCAGGGATCTGAGATTGGGGATTTGCGCAGCCGCGCTGGGTCGGGTTCCGTTCTTGTTCCTGGGGAGTCGCCGCGGCCGCGATCTGAAATCCGTATCGCTACTTCTGGAGGTGACGGGGCCACGGGAGCAACTACTACGCTTTACTTCAGGGAGGCTGACGTGTGGGCCCGGATAACAGAGGCTGTTGTCTTATGTGTCCGAGTTCGTGTTGTGAATTGTGATACGTGGGCGTCACCGTATACAATTTTACCTATTTGTCGAAGTCGTAAAATAAATCTGTACTACAAAAAGAATCAAAACAAATCGTCCACCCGGCTTTCGTCGCTCGCTCGCTCGCGTGACTGCCCGGCCATCAACCCCCGCTCCGAAACAAATCCCGCCCGGCGCTTCAACACCAGTACCCCACGCTCCTAACTAATCCCGCGCTAATCGCGCCTACCCGCTCCCTCTGCCTTCGTCCGCCCGAGGAACCGACGCCAAGCCGCACCGCCCGCCGGCGGAACCGCCGCCCCTGCTACGACGCCGCGGCCTCCCGGTAGCCCACGCCGTCCCTGTCGCGCTCCCCGTCGCTGGCCGCCAGCCACCAGATCTCCGGTCATGGAAGACGACGGCGCGGCCTCCCGGTCGCCCACGCCGTCCCTGCTGCGCTCCTCTCCTCGTCGCCCACCCCGTCACGGTCGCCGCCTCGCCGCCCTCATTGACGCCTAGGGGAGCGCTTCGTGGCGCTAGGCCGGGGCAACCTCTGGCACCCGCCATGGCAGGGGGTCGCTGAGGTCGTCTCCTCCCACGACGGCTACACCATGGCGCCCAAGTCGGACGTCCAGTGCAAGAACAGCATCGACATGCTCAAGAAAAAGTACAAGGTCGACAAGGCCAAGCACGACTCCGACTGCCGCTACCTCGACCGCCTCGACAACCTGCTCGCCCCCGCGTTGAAGCCCAATTCTTCGTCCACCTCTGCTGCTGCCGCGCATCAATTTCCCACGGGGCACCCGCATGCCGCTACATTCTTCGGCAGGGGCCAAGCGGAGGATGCCGTCGTTGCCGCCGCCACAACTGTCGGCATCGTCCAACTCCTATGACGGGTTCCCGCCACCTTTCACGGTGGAGAACGGGAAGAGGCAGCAGCGCGTCGAGGGGCCCTCCAACACCGCGGCGGCAGCGGTGGCCAACGGCACGGAGAGCAGCGTGCCAGCATCAGCCGCGCGCAGGGCCTGCGCCAATTCAGTGTGGGTGATTTCAGTGTTTCAGTTCTGAAGAACAACTGCTCATAAGGGAAAGGAAAAATAACATGGGGTTAGTTATTTTGCCGTTTCCGTTAAACTTTTGTAGCCACAATTTTTATGCGCTTATTATGTATGTTGTATAGTTATGCTAATTTTTAAAATTTCGTTTTTACTTACTCGCTTATATGGGTTAGATCTGAAGCATGAAACGAAGACAGGATGGGTGGAAACTGAATGAGATTTGTGCTACAAGAATCGTCAATAGAACTTACTGTGCATTGGTCACCAACTCGCCATTTTGTTCCACTGGGCAATCTAAAGAACCACAACGTTTTCTCTAGAGTAAGAAACTGGGAGCCACCACAACTATTTTTTCTGGAGTATAAGAAACTAAGAAGGTAACACCGGCAATAACATCAAGATTATAAGAAACTAAAAAGGTAACACATTCCATAGGACATTGGTTTTCATGCTTTCTGGAATACTGTCAATGCCAGTACACTTTATAAAATGACTTCTCAGGTATAGAAAATCCATTGCATGCATATCAATGCATTACAATGTTCTTTTTGTCTCTTTTTATTATTTTTCTAATGATAAGCCACTGATGGCATTGCTTTTTCGATCCCTTTTGTTCTTGCTGACAATGGCCAATTTTACATTGTTGTTGTACGGAAAGGATTTGATCCACATTGGTTGTCAGCAAATGCACCACCGAGAGCCTTGACTACGTGGCCATCGAGAACTACACGGAACGTCATGCTTAAGTGGTTGTTCGCTACTAATCGGTGTTGGTGAGCACTCTGTTCCTTTGTTGTCATGTTATAATTAGCCATTTGTCTGTATAAAAGGATTAGATGCCCTCATGGTTTAGGCTGCTGTATAATTGCTAAAAGGTGGGTGACTAGCTTAGTACTGGTTACAACTTCTTTGAGAACACTTTGAACTTAGCATGAAGCCATGAACGACAACATATTGATTATTAATGTTGTTTCATCGACCTTTCTCATCCTTGAGAACTAAATTTACTTTATCCCTCTTTTGAGAAACCATTTCAACATATGTATCACTTTCTTCTGGTCTGTCACCATGGTTTCTGATCTAAAAATAACCATCTCTACCCCTACATAAACTATTGTTTGTACAATAATATATAGTAATGACAATATTCTTATTGACTAACATGTTGCAGGAGCCTCACAAGTAACTTCACAAATATGGTTAAAGGGAGCTGCTTGGCGTTCTCGATAGTTTTGGAAGTATTAACCAGATCAGATAGTGATGGTCAAGTTGGTATGCCAGTGCTCTTGGTGACTCAGAGCATGAGAAGGACTATGGTATCACGTTGGATCATGGCTGCATTAAGGGGATCCTGTCAGTATTGCACTTCAAGTTTTATAAAGAGGTTTTGTGTTGCTTTAAACAAGAACTATAATGTAAAAGGCCATAGTTTGTCGAAGAGTTGTCAAATCAAAGAGAAAGAACTCAACAAATGATGAAAAAGTGGACATATGACCCATGATGTTTTCCTGAGCTTTTTTTTTTTTTGCTTTTTTTTTTTTTTTTTTTGATTTTTTTTTCTGTTGCAACGCACTCTTTGAGTACCAAGTAGTGAATTATTTGCTCTTTCTCATAGATAACCAGCAAATGTTTGCATGTCATTAGGAGTTGTGTCTCAACAGGATTTATATAATTGTGTAGGAGATATAACTGTCGAATTTGTCTTGCTCATAGATAACCAACAAATACTTCCATTTAATTAAAAGTGGTTGGCTATTATGTTATACCCGTTGCAACGCACGGGTATTTACCTAGTAAATGTAAAGAAACTACAGTACAGTGTATAGCGGATGAAAAGGTTATTTTGTTCGTGAGGATTTTACATTGGCAGAAACTATATACAGTATTTCAAACCTAAAGGCCGGCATATCTCTTTTTTTTTTTTTTTTCTATTTTCGTTAACACATTTTTATAGGAGATTTGAGAAAAGTATATAACTCATGTATTAAGCACATATATTAAAGAAAAACGTATTACAAGTTTTAAAAAAGAATAGTTATATATATTCTTTTGCCTTCCCGACACATGTGACCTAGTTTTTTTTAGAAGGGACGACAAAAAGCTTTTGCCTTAAAAATTTTATTAGACGATGAAAAGAGAAAAAAAAAGAGCAAATTACAACCTTTGTACAAACCTTTTTTTTTTTTTTTTTTTTGACTAAGACCACACCAGACCACTCTAGACGACTTAGGCAGGCCTAAGACTCGAACTCTTTGCATGAAAAAGAGAGGTATATACAATAGGAGCACCAAAACAAAACTACACATTCTCAGAAACTATTTCCGGCATCAAAGCCAACCTATACTTTGCATAATGTCATCTTTGCACAAATGGTCGCAACTTGGATAGGAGTGAGGCCCTTTCGCTGAAATTGTATTCTATTCCTCTCTTTCCATATGTTCCACTAGAAGTAAATGAAGATGCCATCTACCTTTCTCCTCTCAGTCTTCGGGAACTTCCTCCTACGACGCTGCCAGTAATTATATAGACCACCCGATAGGTTGACCGATTGTAACAAGGTCAAGTGCATCCACTGCTTGATAATCTCCACATGGGACCCATAACTTGACCTATTTTTTCATGTGCTCTCATTCCTCTTCCTCAACTCCGGAGTTTACAACCCTCACCTCTCACTGGTCTCCTTCCACATTAGACATTTCCACCTACCCATGGCTCGTCTACCTAGCCCTCGGTGTGATGGCGACGGGAAGGTTGCTTTGTTAGTCTTCAATGATTAGATATTGGGCTTACATGAAAGCCCTTTTAAGATAGCATCATTTTTCAAGTACCATATTGTTTAGCTAATAAATGGACAATTATTTTGATTGCACCAAAATATCTTGAACCTATACAGCTAGAATCATCCAAGTAGAGCAGTGTGTCTCAATCCTGAAGCGAATTCAGTGGGGACAGTCCCCACTGGGCACCTTTCATCCAAGCATGACGCGTGTCTAGTCTGAACTGGGAGCTGCTGTCCCCTGGATAACTCGGCTCGGCTCATCGAGCGCTCGCGCATCCGGCTGATTGGTCAGCTCGCTCGTGTGTGAAGCCGTGAGCGCAGCCCAGGGCTCCAGTCCAGTTTCCTTCGGTACAGCTGTATCCCTCCGCCGCCGCCGCCGCCTGACCGCCACGGTGCAACCCCCTCTCTCTGCCTCGTCGTCCGGCTCCGCATCCCATCGACCTCCCAAATCCACGAACTCTGACGCTCACCCCTGCGCCACCACCGCAGGCACCATCTGCTGCCTTCGTGCGCTGTGGCCGCGAGATCCCAACGCGGAGCGAACCCGGGAAGGACTTCCGAATCCACGCTACCGCTCCGCAGGTGAGTTCATTTGCTTGTTGCTGCTCGCTCTCCACACGTCCCAGGTGGCCAGGTATGCCAATAATCTGCTGTGCAACTACAGGTATGAGCAGTACTCCTTCACACGTCCCAGGTGGCTCTTTCTAATACTGAACCCTACAAATCCGGCATATGTGTTGTACATCTCATAAGCTTTATCTTTTGAATCAAAAGACATTCCAACTTGAGGAATAATTGAAGTTTGCCCCACTTCATCAACTTCCTGATGTATAATGAGATGAAAATAAAAGTTATTTAACCAAGAATCAATAGTACGAACATTTGCATGCCTAATAATCAATCTAACGTCTCATACCTTAGCTGCTTTTTGTGCTACAGATCCTATTATTAACTCTGAAACTGATGTAGTGACAGGCATTGTAGTTGTTGATTCTGTAATGGCATGAACATTCCCCTGCTTGAATAAACATATTAAGACGTGATCAATTTTTGTATTACATCCGATGACACTATAAAGTTCAAAGAGGCTCAAAAATGCCATATTTATTTTAGATTAAAAAAAATCATCTCCGCATATTGCAACATATTTGCTACTATCTCCTACAGAAGAAAGTTCAGAAAAAGGGAAAGTAACTGTGTTACTAATAACTCCTACAAGCCACTGAATATTTAACACCCATGCTACTGTCAAAAAATTCATATCAGAACAAAATAAAGAAGCAAGCTCAGTTGTGCAAACAGGCTATTGCTACGAACAATAGTAGGCTTCTTGTTCTGAACAAAAATAGAAATAATGAGGTATTCTCCAGATCGATGAAAGCATCCTCACAAGAAAGAAAAAAAAAAGGAACATATAACTTGTAGTTGCAGGTCGGCTCTTGATAAAGTGCAAAACTTAAAACTGAATTTTGATCAACTGAATTCACAAGTGAGAATTACTAAAGAAACTAGGGACTGCAAATGCTATTAAAATGCAAAACTTAAAACTGAATTTTGAGTTTGGTCAGCATCCTTCTGTAGTTAGACTTCCCATGTGGCTTGTTTCTTATGATCCTCATTGTCATATTGAGGACACTTTCAGCTTAATTATTTTTTGCAAGGCATACACAGACCACAACGACATAGATCAGTGATCACAACTATGAACTTATCACACATACATACCAATTAAACAAACCTAGCCATAATAGATGTTATTCATGTCATTGTGTACGAACAGTAAATCGACATACCTGTATTGTATGAGTTTCGCTCGTGCATGAAGTATCAAAGATGATACGGTCGTCATCTATGGTTGGATCGATAGCACCCATGCTTCGGACCAGTAGCGGAGCGCCCGGTAGGGCAAGGTAGGGCGCTCGCCCTACCTTGGCCCGGCTGCGAATCCCCACTCCAAGTTGGTGTGGCCGGCGGCCGCCATGGCTGTTCGTGGTCTGTCCAGCGAGGAAGATGACTGAAACTGATATACTGAGTGTCTGAGTCTGAATTTGTGGCCAAGTGACTTTGTTACTTATGGGCTTTGGGCCTTAACACTCCATGTTGGCATTTGTGGCCTGTGGGCTTCGTATTGCAGGAGTCAGGCAGGCAGTAAGCGATGCTTTGCTTTCCGCCGCCGCCCGCTCCAAATCTCCAATTTTCACGATCGTGCGCGTTCTCGTCGCCTCTTCACTAGTTCAGAAAATCGGAGTCGGAGACACGAAGACGAATCCATTTGCAGCGATCTGGCGAGCGGCGATCGCGAATTCACGATCTTGACCTGGCTGCGTCACCGCGCGCGTGGACGCATTCATGGTAATCCGCATCGCCCTACCTTAAATTTTTTTCGTCCTCCGCCACTGCTTCGGACAGAGTATGTCACCATGGCGGCTGCTGCTCCATTCAATGGTGCAGATAGCTGCTCAACGTCTGATTCAGCCTTGACAACGCAGCTGGCTTTGCTTGCGCGAGTAGGAAACACGCATCCAACTTTCTCCTCGGACGCTGCCGGCAACTCCGGTGGTGAGTCATGGTTCTGGACGACCTCCTCGGACTGGTCCTTCATGGAAGAGACCTCGTGAACCCTAGCGGCTTTCGCAGCACGAACAGCTTCCTCTCGATCCATTGTGGCAGTGGCTTAGATAAGTGCCGGTGAACTGACCAACTGAAGAACACGTTCAGGAAGACACAGAACGCAGGCTAAAGCTGAGCTGCTCCAAAAGTCACGAAGACAAATCAAAGTCAAGATCATCTGATATTAAAATTCGAACAACATCAACACTGCCATGTAGCATCCATTCCAAATAGCAAGTCGTCAACAAGATTCAGAAATTGAACCATCAATTATAGAAAATAGAAGAACCTAGTGTCGGCTAGCTGCTCTGACAGCGTGCCCCAGGGAGCTGCAGGTGGAGTCCGGCGGCACGGTGGCATGCCGGAGCGCGTGCGAGGCTTGGGCAGGACCAGTACTGCTGCAGCGGCGCGTACGCGACGCCCACGGCGTGCCGCCCGACGGCCTACTCGTCCGTGTTCAAGTCAGCGTGCGTGCGCCCGTACAGCTACGCCGACGGCGACCGCTCCAGCACCTTCACCTGCCACGGCGCCGCCGACTACACCATCGCCTTCTGCCTCCCTCCCTCCCTCCGGGTAATCTCTCGCCCGATCTGGATCTGTGGCGGCCCTGTTCGGCAATCGCCTTACTTCTCTCGCAAGTCTGGATCCTTCGCTACGAAGAAACAGATGGGCCCGTGTGTTTGTAATCCATGGGAGGGAAGCTGATGAGTTACGAGCCGAGCCGTTGGAGCACAAGCCGAGTTTATCCACTGCGGATCACATCGGACACGCGTCAGGCATAGGCTCTATGTGCCCACCGCGTGCGATGCGGACTATCCCCATCGAATTTATTCCCGTCAATCCTGTAGTATCAGGATAAAATTTGACCCTAGTAGCTAGTACCTAGCTACCATGGCAATTGTCAACAACTATTTGTAAATCCGATTTTTTTTCATGGATCATGGATGTTCGTGTCCGGAAGATGATATAATTTGAGGTGATGCAATGTAGAGAATCCAATCAAATGAGTCAATACAAAGGAATATCTTACGCGCATACCAATGCAACGAGTGGTCTAGATCGACCAAATCCACATGCATGTTATACGATAGCACACATGTGCTGCGTCCGTAGACTAGTCTCGTACGTACATGCACTGTGCACACCACGTGCACAATTTCTCAAACAAACTCGAAGCGCATGAGGAGCTTGACGTTGGGTAACCTGTTCCCCTGGCGGTCGAAGAGCGCCACCGCACGGATGCCCGGCCGCAGCTCCCACACCGGCAGCACGGTCTGCCCGCTGAAGACGTCTTTCTCGGACGCGTCGACGTAGTACTGCTTCACCCTCACCAGGAGCAGAGCGATCTCGGGGACCGTCAGGTGGAAGCTGAATTCATCCTCCCACACCGGAACCCAGGTGTTCTCTGTGACCTTGGTGTTCTTCATCTTCGTATTGTCTGCTGGAACTCCGGCTATCCCAACCTGCTAAATACCAACCTGTGAAATCGATGGAGAAGAAGCTAGCTAAATTTCTAAACTATATATACATACACTTAAATGTGATTAGAAAACTCAAGACGTTTTATAATTTGTAATAGAGGGAGATACAACTGACTAATACAGAAGTACTTATATTAATTAAATTGTATATTTTTTTTCTCTTTGTTTAGTTTTTCTAGACAAATAATAGACACTCTGAGCGGTCTATATCTAGTTACCATGAACTTATTAACTACTATTTTTTGAGGAATTAATCTATATATTTTTATCCATATTCATGCTTTTTCTTTTTGCATGCACCTCTATATATATTTTAAATATGAAATTATTTTGAAACTTGCCATTAATCGTGGTTGCTCTTGTTGCATCATGTATCTTATGAAGCCATGAATCTCAATTTTGATTTTTCAAATTTTATTCTAATCAATTGCTATGGATTTTTATTTCCTAACATTAAATTGAGACTCTTGTGCTTGTTATATCTTTCATTAGCTCCTTTTTGTACTTTTAAAAAAATAATTTTAGGCCATTTTCGAGTATGTTCTTAAGTACTACAATAACATAAATCATTATTTGAAACATGCACCATATGATTGCAGTTATGGTTGTATTATCAATATAGACATGTCAAACATTTTTAGTTAAATTACATAAATATATCTAAGTGACAATCCATATAAGTTATAGTTATGGTTATATGGTTTACGTAATTTAGTATCATTAGCATATGAGTTGTTAAGAAAATATTTTTTATGTGATGAAACATAATATATATGTATATATTTTTTTTTCTTGCTCATTGTCGGTGTTTGGTGACCGCAACTCATTGCAGGGTTACCCGAGATGATTGTTGAGGCTTCGACGAACTCGGGAACTCAGCGGTTTAACGCAGGGAATAGTCAAATGTATAATGGTTCGGGATTCTACGAACTCAGAACTCAGCGGTTAACGCAAGAACAAGTCTTGTGATTGTTAACACGCAAAGCTCTAGCGGGCACCTCGGTTAAATTTCTAGTATTTATCTTTTTTCTAGTGTGATATATATTTAGTTGAAATTTAGTCTTAAGATATATAAATTCTTGACACAATCCTTTTTGACTTAGTAAATCCACTGTTTATCTTTGACCTTTTAATCAAGTTGTTGCAATTTTTTCACATGTTAATTAAAAATTCTAGTATTCTTTATCTTTTTATTCAAAGATTGTTTTTATTAAAAAGAGTCTAGGTCCTAATTGTACTGTTTTCCACGTAAGTTGAAACTCGGGTTCCATCCTGACACTAAACATGTTGAAATTGTTATTATATATCATAGGATTATATGTGTCTAGGATTATTTTTATACCATAGTAATATATACCATAGTATGCATAAAATTAAATTAACAATATTGATATGACATAATGTTTCCGCAAAATATATCAACTTATTTAAGTTAATAACTTATAGTATGTATAAAATTAAATTAACGATATTGATACAACATAATGTTTTCAAGTAAAATATATCAACTTATTTTAAAATAATAACTTCTAGGATTTATCTTTTTTTACTACCATGTCTGGCGAATTGACGTGATGCCTTTGTTGGAGCCTCTAATTAGTAATAATAAGATTGGTTTGTTGTTTTGAGGCTTAGCATGGACATAGTACTTCTCACAAGTCTGCAGACTCTATCGATAGAGTCTTTACTTTAAAAGACTCCATCCTAAGAAACCATCGTCCCCAATGCAGAGTTCTTCATAGTAGTTTTCATTGATAAAAGAATTTATTACTTAGCACAAAAGAAGGCGATCAGCTGTGGCATGCTACGATGCGATCCACCCTACGCTTCTCAACACAAAAACAAGAGTTTCTTTGTACTTGTTCATTTCTTCAGGCCTGCAGAATTTTAACTACAAAGCACAAGCTTAGCTTCTTTCCTGATTCCGAGGGTCAAAAAAAAAAAAAAAAAAAACATTGAGCAAAAAGCAACCTGAGACACGAGTAGCACTAGGACAGAACCTCAATGTAAACTAGATCTTCATTTTTTGTATTTTTCTTCCACCCGAATGGAAGGATTGTCAGACAGACGAATGCAAAGTTCAGACGAACACACTTGTGCACCAAGGCACCCACACCTTTGGCGGCTTGACAACAGCATGGCCGCTCTACGACAGCTGATCCCCAGTTGCGCTCCGAAGCCACGCCGGCCGGGGTCGCGCTCGGCCGTTTCTGCGTCGGCTGGGGCCGCACCACCTGGGGTCGTGCCCGGCCGTGGCCTTGAATGCAGACCGCGCTCGACATCGGCAGCCGCACTCCACCGGAGTTCCCGCCTTTGCCGCGCTTCCTCAAAAATTTCACAGCGACGGCGGCTTCCACTGCTAAAAAGCCTACTAAGGGAGCGCCTGCCATTTTGATTAAGGGCGAGTATCACGAAAATCCCGGCGGGAACAAACCGCCCCTAGTGACGACACATTAGGGGCGGCTCGTGTACCGGCCGCCCCTACTGTTATCGAGGGGGCGGTTCAATCACCAAACCGCCCCCATCAGGTCCACAATAGGGGCGGCTCTATATTGAGGCGCCCTACAATGGTTACCGAATTTTAAAATGAGGCACTAAAAATAAAATTTCGTAAACGACCTTAGATGGAAAAAACTTCCTAAATAACAATTGTAGATCTTAAAAAGTTATGAATCTTTGTTGTTGACCACTTTTTCATTTGCATTTATTTAATGCCTCAAAAAGTGGGTTTGAATGTGTAAATTTTAAAATTTGAATTTTTCAAACGATCTCGGATGGAAAAACTTTCTAAATAACAATTGTAGATCTCGAAAAGTTATGAAACTTTGTAGTTGACCACTTTTAGTTTGAAATAATCTAGTCATGCAAAAGTCGTGTTCGAATGTCTCAAATTTAAAATTCAAATTTAAGTAAACGACCTCGGACGGAAAAAACTTCCTAAATATGAAATGTAGATCTCGAAAAGTTATGAAACTTTATAGTTGACCACTTTTTAGTTTGAATCCGTTTAGGGCCTCAAATAGTCAATTTGCATTCGGTTTTGTATAATATGTGGGGACGCGGAATGGAATATGGACACATATAGGTTTGTAGCGCGATGGAGGGGAGGGTCGTGCGCGAGCTCGAGGTTCTGGGTTTGAATCTTAGCGTTTGCAACATTTGCAAAAAGCGTGAAAAATGACCATGTGTAGGGAATGTGGGTGGCTGGCCGTTGGGGTCCTCCCCCGATTAAAAAAAAAAAAAAAAAAAAATTTTTTTTTTTTGAATTTTGAAAATACGAAATCTGGGATTCACATTATGGGCGGTTGGTACACGAGCCGCCCCTGATGTCGTCTCATTAGGGGCGGTTTGAGAGAACCGCCCTAAAGTGGAAGCACATTAGGAGCGCATAGTTAGGGGCGGCTCCAAAAACCGCCCCTAATGAGCATCTGGAGCCGCCCCTATAGTAGGGCATTGTAGTAGTGTTCACCTCCGCGAGAGCACGCCGGAGATTGAGAAGCGCTGGTGATGGCGCGCGCAGGAGGGAGCGGCGCGGGAGAAGAGCGTATGTGGAAGAGGTGGCGGCAGCCGGCGTACAGGATCCATAGACTCGATGCTGCCTCACCAGAGTCTCATGGTTTCTTGCGGCCTCGTAGACGCGACGTCTTATTTAGACTCCTCGTTAAATTGTTTGTCACATCATCAAAATGTCACGTGACAGTGTAATTAATAGAGATAAACTCTGCGGTGAAGTCTACATTGGGAGTGACCTTACTAGCAAGCTAAGAGTAGTAATAATATAATAAACCTGTGATGGTTAATTTCTGGTGAAGTCTACGTACCGACGTCCACAAATCTGGAATGAACGACGTGTGTGCGTGCTTAAAGTCCATCAGCCAGCCATCGCCCATGTATACTTTGACCTGAAGGCAGGGTTTTATTTGTTTTATCAGTCTCTGAACTGTACAATGGATATATTACAGTCCAAATACCGCTAGCTGGCAGCCGCACCTTCAAAGTCTTCTTCACAGGTTGCCATGGGTTTCCCGGATAAAAAACTTCTGGCTCTGTTTGCATTAGGAAGTCTGGTTTCGTCACGTAGCCACAACCACCGTTGGCTCTGTAAAATCCATGCATTACCCAAAGGTCTCTTTCATATTTCTGAAATAAACAAGATTGTCATTAGAAAGGTAGTGAAACCATTACCACCAGCAAAACGAGAATAAAAAAAGGTAGTGGTATGCCTGTCGTGGGTTAATATGGCGTTAACACTCATCAAGACACAGGAGGATATATTTATCCTGATTCGGACGTTGAGCTCTAGCTACGTGCAAATTTTGGGGCTCAGATCCGGCGGTGACCTCAGGCATCTCACTGCTGCTGAGGGTGCAGGATTCCGTCCTCGACGGTGGCAAAGCAATCGATCGTGCTCCGCCGGGTGGTAGTTCCCAGCATCATCGACGTCGTCCTATGAATATCACCTGACCTGCTCGAGGAAGAAGCGGAGAGAGCCCGTGTCCGTACCGGAGGCTCCAACGAGAACCTTGCCCCACCGTGTCATCCCGCTTATCAGCCGTGTGCGCTCGATCATGCAGGAAAGCAACGGCTGTGTCACTGATACTGTAAGGGGTGTTGAGACCGTTGTAGATGATCACTCTAGATACATGTGGGTTGATATGCTTAAAACTAAAGATCAAGCACTAGATAGTTTCAAGAGAATAGTTTTTTTGACCAAAGTCAGCAAGGGAAACCCAGCCTATTTTTTTAATTTTTTTAATAATACAGCCTATTTAAATTCGCTTCCACGGGGAGTCGAACCCAGGTCTGCTGGGTGCTACTGAGGTGCTCTAACCACTAGGCTAGAGACCCTTTCGCTTTCAAGAGAATTGTGGCTAGAGCTGAAAATGAATCTGGTGGAAAGCTCAAGGCACTAAGAACAGATAGGGGGCACTAAGAACCGATAGGGAGGAGAGTGTAACACCCCTGGTGTTATTTACACTAAAATCGACATGTCATCATGATCATTGCAAAGCATGCATGATTAGCCCACCATGTGTTGCATTGAACTAAAATAAGTTTATTTTATGTTTGGTGTCGTTATCGGTCGAAAAAGACGCGAGAGGATCAGATTCGGAAAGTATCCCCTTGTCGAAAAACCCTAATCTTAAACCCTAATTTGTCCCTTTTTATTTTATTCAAAATTTATCAAGATTTTGGGTATGGTCATTAAAGCATTTTTGTAGGGTTTTCAAAATTGAACAAAGTTGGTATTTTGAGTTTTCAAAGTTTAGTTCAAAATTTTGAAGTAATTTTAAATTTCATTCAAACCCTAATTGCCCCCTTTTCAATATTTCAAAATTTATGCAAAATTTGAGAAAACTTTCAACAGCTAGTTTGTAGATCTTGTTGAGAGGAACAAAAGTCATGTACAAAGTTTTTCAAGTTGTTACATGATTTTAAAAGTAATTTTGAATTCAAATTTCAAAATTTGAAGCTGCTTTTCAAAAAGTCAAACTTAGAGGCTGAATTTGAAAATGGTCCAATTATGAAAGTTGTAGATCTTGAAAAATTAAGGGGGTTACTTTTTGGAAAATTTTGAGTCCAGTTCAAATTTTTAGAGTAATTTGAAAATTTCAGATTAGGGTTGGATTTTGGGGGGGATGAACGATTACCTCGGCCAACCCACCGTTGCCACCGCCGGCGCCAAGAATCGCGCCGCCGTCCACCGTCGACCTCGCCGACGCCGGCCACCCTGAAGCCTTCGTGACTCCTCCGGCTACCTCCCCATGCCCTCCATGCCTATAAATAGCCGCCCGACGCCGTCGTTTTCTTCTTTTCCCCAATTCGCGCCGCCGGAGTCATCCTCGTCCGCCGCCGTTGCTCGTCGCCCGTCGTGCCGTTTTCCATCCAACCATCTACCTCGCCTCTCCGTAACTTCCTAACCTCCCTCTGGAACCCGGCCGCGGCTTTTGTCTCGTCGCCGGAACGCCTGCCGGCGACCCGTCTTCTCCATCGCCGGTCCACGGCGCCGCCCGCGTCACCTCGCCGTCGCCATCCAATTCCGTGAGTCTTGAGCCCAACCAGCTAGTCATTTTGCGTCGCCTGGACATCGTGGTCATGAACGGCTCGATGGTTTTTCACGCTTGAAGCCCGACGAGCGGGAACGCCGCCGCCCGTCGTCGCCGCCGCCCTTGCTCGCCCGTAGGCCTATCTCCACCTTGCTCGCCCCAACAAAACTCCCGTCCTAGATCCGCGGTGAGCTCCACGCCACGTTTATGCAATCGGTTTTCCATTTAGACTAACGCCGGCGCGAACACGGCCAAGCCCGCCGCGGCGGGCCGCGCCGCCGCCGCCGGTGAGCGACGCTACCGCTGCGTGAAACGGTCGCGGGCGCCCGACATCGTAGCGATTGGGCGGCCCAACAACACTTTGTTCCTTCGGGGCGGTCCGTTACTATTCATGGTGGGCGTGAACGATAATCTGGCCACGCCTGATAACAGCGATTTCGCCCAAAACCCATTTTTCTATTTATCAAATGTTTATTCAATTTCTTTGTTTTGAATAGTGTCCGATTTTGTAAAATTCATATAAATTCAAATACTAGCTTAAAAATTCTGAAAATTTTTGTGTAGCCTTCCCATGAGTATCTCTATCCATGAAAAATTTAAAACTTGAAATTTGAATACTTTTTGGCATGATTTAAAAATACAAATTTTAATTGAAAAATGCATCTTCCTTGACTTTTAATAATTATTTTATTTATCCAAAAATCATGAAAATTATTTTGGTACTGTTTTATGACCTGACCTACTTATACAAAATTTTTTGAGCTTGTTTTGAGAAAGTTAAAAATTTTATTATTTTATAACCTATCATTTCATGTGTTAAATAAATGATTCTATGCTTTCTAACTTAGGGTTTTGGGTAGATTTTGGGTTGTTTTGTGAACCCTAAACCACACCACTGTCCGATAGTCCTTGAGAACTCTGTAGGCAATGGTGATGATATCTCGTAGAGTAGTTCAACAAGTTGGTTTTGTTAGGTTGCAACTTTATCGTGAAGGAAAGTCGTACTCAAGTTGTTTATCATTCCATGCACTCTCGCACCTCATGTTTTTATGCATGGCATCATGTTAAGCATACATTATTCTTTTTTCGTATAGTGAACGAAGGAGATTGTGAAGTTGTTGATCAAGTCACCGAAGAGGGCTTTTCTGTTGATTCAATTCGATTATCGTGATCCGTCGTTCGAATCAACTTACTTCACCGATCAAGGCAAGCCCCGGTTCATTTAAACATTTCCTTGTGTTTTACAAAGCTTTATATCACCTTTGCTTTATGCTCTGCATTAGGTGATAGGAGTTGAGTGACAACCTAATTGATGCATTACCATTCCTTGTTATTTCAATATCTACCTTGATAACCTTTGTTTTGCTAAAATGCTAGAATGCTTAGCCTGGCTATATTAGTTAGACTTTTGAGTCAAAATGTGACAAGTCCCTTATGATAGCCCAAGAGGCTTTTGATGAGAAAGGATGCTATATGATGAAACCATACTTGGGATATGGTGATAAAGTTGAGACCGGTCGGGTAATTTGCACCGAGAATGGAGTCTCGATTAGTAGTATTTCCGGCTTGTCGATTAAGGACTTGAAACGTGTAAGCGGGCGTAACCGAGGCTATGGAACGCAAATTGCGCCGAGGTCGTTGGACCAATGGCACGTCTGTCATGGGTGTCGTCCCATCACGGTCGACCCTAGTTCCGGACACATACTCCGTAAGCCCGATCTTGGGGGTGTCAAATCGGAAACGCACAACCGCAAGACCGGGAGTGGAGAGATGGCGGAGTACGTGTTACCCTCGTGGGTTAAAGTCCCGGATTGGAGGCGTGCGGTACTCTCGGGTGGCGTAGGGCCGCGTTCCGCTTTGAGTATCCAAGAAAGGGTTGATATATGCAAGCTTAAGTGCTACATATGTCGTGTGAAAAGAACTCCCCAATTGGTTAAACGATTTCAAATCGCCGTGCTTCTGGATATGGAGACTTCGGTTTTCCCCACTTACATTGAGGTTTAATTATGGAACAAAGTGAAGAGAGGGAATAAGTGATGGAATTTCTACAAGTGTTTGCTATAGTATAAGATCACCTAGAATAGGTGAGATACTCAATTGAGATTAAAACATTGAAAGTAAGGATTCTCTATTAGTAAGCTTTTCGCAAAAAGAGTCCTTGCTTATTGCTAAAAGCCTTACCTTGATTCCTATTAGACCAAAGATTCCCGAAGTCTTCTCCTATTTTCTTTTTGTCGGGTAAGTCTTGTTGAGTACTCCCGCACTCGAGGGTTTGTTGACCCATGTTGCGGGGACACGGAGTCATGTTTGCACCGGACCGTCTTTGCATGACGTTCATCGTGAAGAAAGTGATGATGAGTGAGAGGTGAGACCCGTGGGGGGGGTCTAGTAGTGTCGGTGTGTAATAAACTTACGCTACTCATACTTATAAGTATTGTAAAACTTGTTTTAAATAAAGGAGTGTAAAATTATTGTAATATAAATCTTCCGCTGTTTTACTCGATTATGTATGAAAATTGTTGTAATAATTGCAATAACCTCGTAACGGATCCCGGTTGGAAAAGTTAATGGTACTTTTCGGATTATAGGTGCACATGTGTGACTATTAAAGGTTGTTTAACCGATAATTAGTACATGTGGGCCCCTGTAATTTGGAAGGTTCTCATTCTACGTAGAGTTCAATTCCAATCTGCTTCACCGCTTTTACAGCCAAGGAGGCATCAAACACTACACTATAGCAAAATGGAGTGGTAGAGAAAAGGAATCAATCAGTGGTGGAGATGGCTAGGTGCCTACTCGAAAGAATGAAAGTCCCATCAGTTTTCTGGGGGAAGCAGTTAGAACTGCAGTCTATTTGTTGAATAGGCCACCCACTAAGGCCTTGAACAATGTGTCTCCTTTTGAGGCTTGGCATGGTAAGAAGCCCAAAGTTAATCATCTGAAAGTTTTTGGTTGTGTGGCCCATGTAAAGTTGGTTGCTCCCCGGTCTATATAAACCGCCTAACAGATCCAAGAAGATGGCCTTTATTGGTTATGAGTCAGGCACAAAGGGGTACAAATTGTATGATCCCTCTACCAACAAGCTGGTGGTGAGCAGGGATGTGATATTTGAAGAAAATGTACCATGGAACTGGGATAACGTTGGGTTCAAAGACAGATCGGCAGGTGACGCACAACTTCATTGTCCACTATGAAGAAACTGATCAAAATCCCGACAACAAAGCGAAAATGCATATAATGCGAGCGGTCCATTTGCAAATGCAGGAAGTGAGCGGTCGGATCGTGGGGTGCCGATGGTGACTTTCAACCAGTTAACTCTCCTATTACTCCCCGGTTCAAATATTAATCATGGCATTAATTTTGCAACACCACCAAGTCGAAATTCAAGAAACCTTTGGAGGGACTCTTAGATTCAGAACTCGAATGACCCGTTGGACTCCAATCGATGAAATGCGCCTTCTATGAATACAAAGTGGTGTGTGCTTACTTGCTGCAGATGAGCCAAATGGAGTTTATGATGCTCTAGAACAAAAATGTTGGGTGGATGCTAGAATAGTGAACTGCAATCAATCCATGAGAATAATACTTGGGGTTATGCTGACCTTCCAAGGGGACACAAGGCAATAGGTTTGAAATGGGTTTATAAGGTGAAAAGAGATGCTGAGGGAAACAATGTCAAGCACAAGGCAAGACTTGTGGCAAAAGGGTATGCTTAGAAGTATGGGGTGGATTATGAAGAGGTATTTGCTCCTGTAGCTAGATTGGAGACAGTGAGGTTGATGCTTGCATTGGCTGCCAATGGGAAGTGGGAGGTGCATCACATGGATGTCAAATCTTTTTTCCTTAATGGTGAGCTACAGGAGGAAGTCTATGTGCAAATGACCTCCGTGGTTTCGTGATCTCTAAACATCCCGGCAAGGTTTAAAAACCGATGAAGGCCCCATATGGATCGAAAAAACAGGCTCCTAGGGCATGGAATGCTAGGTTGGATCAGGAGTTAGTCAAGCTTGGGTTCTGTACAAGTGAAGAAGAGCATGCAGTGTACAAGAAAGGTAGTGGTGACTCATGACTACTTTGGATGTGTATGTCGGTGATATCATCATCTGTGGGCCTGACAAGAACAGAATCAATCAGTTCAAGCAGCAGATGAGCAGAACTTACAGCATGAGTGACTTGGGCTTGTTGGGCTATTATCCGGGAATGGAGGTGAAGCAAAGGCCTGTGACATAACCATCTGTCAAAGAGCTTATGCCGCAAGGATTGTTGAACACTGTGGCATGACAGGGTGTAATCTAGTGGATACACCAATGGAGGCAAATCTGAAATTATTCCCTAGGAAATCTGAAATGGTGAAGGATGCATCAAAGTTCAGAAGTGTTGTGGGTAGTTTGAGGTGTGTACTTGGTCAATACTAGACCTGACATCTCTTACTCAGTAGGGATGGTCAGTAGATTCATGGAGTGCCCCACTGCTGAACACTGGGCTGCCATAAAAATAATTATAAATATGTGGTAGGGACAACTGAATATGGGTGTAGGTATACTTGTGGAGCATTTTCAAACATAAGGCTGTTAGGCTACTCTGATAGTGATCATGCCAGTGACTTGGAGAAAAGAAACCTTAGGTGTGGTGTTCTTCCTGAATGGAAATGTGGTCACCTGGAGCACCCAGAAGCAAAGGGTGGTGTCACTCTCGAGCTGTGAGGCCGAGTACATTGTTGCAACTTCAGCAGCTTGTCGTGGGAGTTTGGCTAAGTAGATTGATTGCAGATCTAACTGGTGAAGGACTGAAGAGTTTCATGCTTCTCATGGATAGTAAGTCAGCCATTGAGCTGAGCAAAAACCTAGTGTATCATGAGAGGAGCAAGCATATTGACACTCGATATCATTATATCAGAGAGTGTGTGGCTAATGGCATAGCAAGTCGATCACATCAACACTGACAGACAGCTAGTAGACATCTTGACGAAGCCACCTGGGAGAATCAAGTTTGTTGAGATGCATCAGCAATTGGGAGTCAGTGATGTGTGTCACGATTAGGGGGTGAATTATTAAGACCGCCTCTTGTAATCGTGTCATCCTTGTATCCATGTTTAGGACCATTAGGTGCATTAGCTAAGTTCGTTTTCTATTGAACATGTTTGTAACACGCGTAGAATCTTGGGTGTACCGCTGATCGCACACGGGACACGCCAGGACTGCATCCAAGCCCACCTCCCCGTCGTGGCGAGCACGCCGTGCATGTCGCGTGGGTGACCGATGAATAAGGCACACCACACAACTGCTAACCGTGGCGGGGGGATCGGGGCGTTTATATTTTCAAGTGAATTGATCAAGGAAGGCTGCGCCACTACACAGTAAACAAATTGTCTCTTGCTTTCTCTCTCGCTCCAGTGCTCCAGTAGGGTTTTAGTTGACGTGGTCACCACCTACGGGCGCCACGCCATCGCCCGAGCTTCGCCGCTATTGGCCTTGGTTCCAACAAGGGAGATCAGATCAGGAAAACGCGCTGAAGCGGTGCAACGAGGGCAGCTCCCCCCGGTATGCACATTGGCTAGAGCGTAGAACATCCGAAAATGATCCCCTTGGGTTTGAGCCCAAACGTCGTCGTCGCGGTGAGTCGAGCTGCTCCACGACATGTGGCGGAGGCCAGCGCTGTCGGATGCAGCGCCTCCCGTCATCGCGGCGAGGCAACCGTCGGCTCCCACGGCGTGTGGCGGCGGCGGCGTTGTTGGTACGTGCCTCCGCCGTCGGCGAAGTCCATTCAGCTCCACGACGTGTGGCGGCAGCGAAAACTATCGGTTCCGCGCGTCCTTGTCGTGGGCGAGTCCTAAACGGCTCCGCGATGTGTGATGGCAGCGACCGGCATGTGGTGGCGGCGGCGCCGGCCCGCAATCTCGCCCGCATAAACAGATTCGATGGGTCTTCTTCCACGTGTTACGGGCGAAAGCTCAGCCCAGATTACTCTTGGCCAGTGATGGCAATCTCCTTCTTGAAGGCATCATTGAAGAACCTCCCCGTGTTGCTCCTGCTTTGGCCACCTCTATCAACTCCTTAGCACAAGACTCGGGCGAAAGCTTTGTCAAGCTATGTGGCGTTTGCTTGGCTGACGATGGTGGCATCGTCACGTCATCCACCTCTCTGGAGGCATCGTTGAAGAGTTCACGTCCTCTGGCGTTGTGTTTTTTTTCTTTCCTTCCTTTTTTTTTTTTTTCGTGTTCGTGTCATGTATTGATTTTAGTCCGGTTTTCCACGATTAACCGGACAACCATGGTTTCTTGCCTCGTTCCCGAAACGAGGCCATTGATGATAATCAATGCTTGTAGGTGGGGAAGCTCTCCCCGTTGTTTGCTTTAAAAAAGCCCAAGCCGAGGTGTACCTGGAGAGAGAGGACCTCCAGTTCAGCCGGCATAAGTCCGCGAGGTGGAGGTGTCGACAACGTGATCCCCTCAGACGCCACTCTAACTCCGAGGCGGAGCTTGCCATGGTGATCAATGACGTACGTAGCTTAGACTTCCAAAGCTGAGGGACTGGCTGGCCTAGAATGAAGGTGGCACCGGTGGAAAGAATCTCATTAGAGAAGTGAACGCCGCCTCTGCAGGCAGCTCCTCCGAGATAGCTTAAAAGAAAAAGTTTACATAACCCCTCAACTATTAAGTGTAGACCGTTTCACACTCTAAATGAAATCAGATTTTTTTCAACCCCTTAACTTTCCAAAACCGATCAAATAACCCCTAGACGGTTTTGGATAGTGGTTTTTCTTTTTGTTTTTTAATTTATTTTTGCTAAATGTTTGAAAAATTATAGTAAATCACATAAAAATCATAGAAAATAAAATAAAGTTTTATTTGACTCCACATGAGTAGATCTACATAGTAAACATATAATATGATATGCTTGAGTACAAAAGTTTTTTTTTAGCTTTAGATCTATACTTTTTTCTATAATTAATTAGAATAATTCATAGCTACAACATACCATATTGAGGGCGACCATTTGAGCACCATACACCCAGCCACGAAATGCGCCTTCGTAATAACTTGGGTATATCCGCAGTATGTTTCTCTGTGTGAACCTACTTGAACAATGGGAAGAGGATATACAGGATACCCATAATGGTTTTTCAGTTAAAATAGAAGGTATCACCATGACACCATATCTCCCTATTTCTACAGCTGCTGTTAATAAAAAATATAAAGGAAGCACGTCGTTGGTAGGAGCACATCCATGAACTTATTATTATATATTGTTTACCTCACAATGTTGGTGCCACGATCCTTTGCCGCTTTCTCAACTGCTTCCATCTGACGTTCAACAGGCCGTTCACTGATCAACACTCTCTCAATTGTTTTAATCGTCGTAAGACCGCCCCTAGGCAAAACTTTAGGCGCTGGTTCACTCTGCAAACTTTTAGTGCGTAGTGGTAAGGTTGGCAGTCTCCCCACATCAATTACTACTTGCTTGTCTGGTCTAATTGTAATCAGGTGGAGATACGGTGGATATTCATGTGGTTGCATTTTCTGTTCTTTCTGATCTTCATCATCACCATAATGCTGCTAGAGTAAATCACAGTTACTTAGAATCGTGCAGGTGAAATCTCGACGAAAAGATTGTATCTTATATATGTATATACCTCAATTGCTTCGTCTACCTGTTCAATAGTGCTTCGGCTGGGGGCTTTGTTGAGAGGAGTACACGGCCCTTGAGCGCTTCAGGTGAAGGGAATTCTTCGAGGGGATTATTACGGTCAGTGTTGCCACGTACATCAACATGATCGGTATGAGGCCAGTACAGTATGTCGCCAAGTACATCAAGCACAACCTGAGATAGATTAATTTGAAGAAGCAACTATATATGTATGACGACAATTTCATCATCATCATCATCATCATGGCATGCATGCAAAGAAAAAAGAGAAAGAGAATGAGATGGAGGGGACCTATGGACCTTGGCAACTTTTTTCTGGAGGAAAGACGATTGAAGGTTGTCCTCAAGCGTTATGATAACAGGATAGGGAGATGCAATGAAAGCGTGTTCTTTGATGGTCTTCAAGCACTCAGCTAGTGTCCTGTGCAGAATTTAATTAATTTGTATATAAGACAGTGTAATCACAAGCTCATTGTCACAGCACAGTACGAGGGGGCTAGGCGCCCCAGCCCGCCAGGCCAACTCAGGAGGGGCACGCGTGCGCGCCTGGGGAGGGCCCGCTGCCGCCCGCCGCTCTCGTCATCCATGTTTCCAATTAGGATTAGGACTTTTTTTTGTATGAAGGGGATATTCCACTCTATAAGGAAATCTCCTATTAGGAAAAAAAAAAAAAGTTTGCTTGTAAAAAGATATTCCGAATATAAGGAAACCTTTAGAGATTGCTCGAGATAAAAATCCCATAGGAGGGCTATATAAACAAGGAGGATGTAATCTTTTAGGGACAAGCAATAAAAAAAAAATATTCCCCAACTCTCTCGCTCCCTACCCTCTACCGCTGCCGCCCCTCTTGTCGCGCAAGCCCCGCCCTCGCGCGCCAGCCCTAGGGCGCCACCGCCGCTAGAGCCGCCGCCCGGCGCCGCCATCGCCGCCCCTCCCATGGTGGCCGTGACACTCATATTGGCATTTGGCGGGGATCGATCACTACAGAATCCGCTTCTTTGCCGAGTGCAAAGAAGTTTGCCGGCGGCAAAAATCGCCAAGGCAAAAGAGCTTTTTGCCGAAAGTGCCAAACCGAGCACTTTCGACAAAGATTCCTTTGCCGAGTGTATGCGGCCCGTCGGCGAAATAAAGCACTTTCGGAAAACAATATATTTGCTTAGGTGTGCACGGCGTCGGCAAAATAATACACTTCGGCAAAGGATAACATGGCCCAAGCGGCCCGTTCTCCGTTACCTTTGCCAGTGTCCAGCGTTAAGCACTTCGGCAAACTAGACACTCTTTGCGAGGTGCCACACCTATCACGCCTTTCGGCAAGCGGACTCTTTCTTAGAGTGTCCATCTGGCACTTTCGGCAAGCCGTTAATTTTTTTTGATTTTTTAGTCCCATATTTTTTGTGTGGCATTAGTACAGTAGTTACATGTCATGTGGAGAATTTGGGACAATTTGAATGTTTTGCTATATTTCATTAATTATTTGTATTTCCTTGCATTTTAAGGCCCTCCAAATTTGAACTGCTAGGTACATGAAATAATGGAATGCCCTGATTCGAAAAATGTTATTCATGATGCTTGGCGTATGTTTAGGCTCAATCGAGGACTCGTGTGAAATTAAGAACATTTATGTGTCGAACATGACGAGTTACGTCTTGGGAGAAGTGTTTTAAATTCTATAAAATCAAGCGAGTTTAAAAATCACGAAACTTGGCGGTATCTTGTCATCTCATGAGGAGGCTGTGGAAAAAATTTGAAAAGTTTGGAGCAAGTTTTGTGATGTCGGATGCCTAAACCCGCACATCCCCATCAAGTGGGGATGTCCGGGTTTTAGGCATCCGACGCCACAACTTGCTCCAAACTTTTTTCAAATTTTTCCACAGCCTCCTCATGAGATGACAAGATACCTCGCCAAGTTTCGTGATTTTTAAACTTCGCTTTGATTTTATAGAATTTAAAAAACACTTCT
This sequence comes from Hyparrhenia diplandra, assembly GCA_015847255.1. Lineage (NCBI taxonomy): Eukaryota > Viridiplantae > Streptophyta > Magnoliopsida > Poales > Poaceae > Hyparrhenia > Hyparrhenia diplandra. The sequence continues at coordinate 1,015,908 of JADLZK010000893.1, read as the reverse complement.
CCAAGACGTAATCCTCGCCATGTTCCTGGACACATAAATGTTCTTAATTTCACACGAGTCCCCTGGATTGAGCCTAAAACATACGCCAAGCATCATGAATAACATTTTTGAATCAGGGCATTCCATTATTTCATGTACCGTAGCTCAAATTTGGAGTGGCCTGTAAAATGCAAGAAAATACAAATAATTCATGAAATATAGCAAAACAACTTGAAATTATCCCAAATTCTCGCACATGACATGTAACTACCGTACTCAAGGCCACACAAAAAAATATGGGACGAAAAATCAAAAAAAAAAATTAATGGTTTGTCGAGTGCCTTGTGTTAGCACTCGGCAAACAGTGTGCTTTGCCGAAGTGCCCAGACGCTGGCACACTCGGCAAAGTGTATTTTTTTAAAAATTAACAGACCTTTGCCGAAAGTGCCCTGTTTTCCGCACTCGGCAAAGCCCTTAAATATCCGGTCCCGAGGACCGATTTCAGCTCATTCCTTCTTATCTTCACCGCGCGCCCGCCCACGCCCGACGCCGCCGCCGCCCTCCCCCCTCGCCGGACCCGCCGCCCCTCCCGCCGGATCCGCCCCGCCCGGCCGCCGGACCCCCTCCCCGCCCCGATCCGGCCCCTCCCGCCGCCGGAGCCCCCCCCCGCCCGTGGAGCCCGCCACACCGGCCATGCGTCCGGCAGCGGCGAAAGCCGCCGGCCCCAAGGCCGGGCTCCCGCCTGAGGAGGGAGCCTCCGGCCCGCCCCGTCCCCCCCCGCCTCCCCCCTATCCATTCGGGCAGAGTGAGGAAGAAGAGGAGGGAGGAAGGGAAGGGAAGAAGAAGAGGAGGAGGGAGGAAGGGAAGGGAAGAAGAGGAGGAGGGAGGAAGGGAAGGGAAGAAGAGGAAGAGGAGGGAGGAAGGGGAGAAGAGGAAGGAGGGAAGAAGAGGAAAGAGAGGAGGAAGAAGAGGAAGGGGAGGAAGACCGGTCGTCGTTTCTTCGTCTTCTTTACCGGTGATCCACGCCGCCGCCACTCACCGCTGTTTCTTCCCGCCTCGCGGTTAAGGTAAGCCCTACCCTTCTTCTAGTAGTGGTTAGTAGTATTGGTTAGTAGTTGTTAGTACTAGTAGTTAGTAGTGTTAGTTGTAGAGTTAGTAGTAGTAGTTAGTAAGTAGTTAAGTACCTCTTTGTATTACTAGTGTTAGTAGTTAAGTAGTTGTTAGTAGTAGTTGTAGGGTTACTAGTAATTGTATATGTATGTGGTTGGTGGCCTTCGTGCCCATATTGGTGGTTGGTGGCCTTCGTGCCCATGTTCGAATATATATGTGGTTGTTGGCCTTCGTGCCATATTTTTTGCGGGTTTTGGGAACCTCCCATGCGGGGAGGTCTTTGCCAAATTTTGAGTCGATAATAACTATTTTTTCCATTTTTTTAGGAGGACCTGTGGGAGGGACTCGGCGACCTGGTCGCCCTCGTAGGCGCTTACGGGTCTTCTTTGCACCGCGTCTCCACCATTACAATCGTAGGTATGAATCACCTCCGTCCCCGTCCTTGTAGTTGTCTTACATAGCGCGACCGGCTTAGGCGTCTCCCGTCCGAAAGAGATACAGGCGTTGGTATGCGATATGTGCATATCTGCGGCACCGTATCCGCTTTCGGATTGTCCACGTTTTTAGACAGCCCGTGGATGCGTAGATGGGTTAGCATCCATGCTCGGTCCCGTCCCGAGCCGAATTTCGGCAAAGACCTCCCGTTGTTCTCCTGATACACACTCTCCCCGCCGGGGCGTGTATCGAGAACAAATGAGAGGTGCGCCGAAAATTCGCCTCGAACGGACCTCGAAAGCATGGATGCTAACCTTGTCTATGCATCCTCGGGTGGGATTAGGACCTATCCTCACCTATTAGATGGTAGGAACGCCGCCCGTGTAGATGCAATTGCCGGTTATGTGGCTCGGCCGACATGGGCGTATGACAGGGATGGATAACCGTGAGTGGATGTACACGGGCTTCGCAAGTAAGAGCCTTGAATGGGTTAGGGGACCGATGCTTTCCCCGAGCATGAATTTGGCCCACCGCTAAAGGGTCCGTTCGGATGCCGTGTCCCCGTAGCAAATGTAAGAACAAGAAAAACAACAAAAGGTTGAAATGGGCGCATATATTTACAACAACGGATTCGTCCCAAACTATAGCCGCCGGATCTTCCACGGTGAAGTCGATCGTATTAGAGAGGACGTGGTGAGGCCCCTCCTCGAGGAGTATGATCAAGATGCCGGGATGGCGGGACTTTCACGATGCACGATTCAATGGAGATAATTTCCAAATCATGTAATACTATTTTGTTATTATTGTTACCTTTCAATTATATTTCGTTCATTTTGCAATACTAATTGGTTTACTATTTGTCTTTGCGAGGGGACTCGACAAAATGCCGGGCGGAAGGCGGCAACGCGTCGGCGAGGGGTCCAGGTCCCTCTATGCGAGACCCCCACCCTCTCCCCACGCCGACGAGGAGGAGGCCGACGAGCAAAGCACCGACGGTGGAGACGTCGGCGCGGCCGACGTCGCCCGTCCACGAGGAGGCTTGAGTTTGTGTCGTCGTCGGACCAGTAGGGCCATCGTCGGGCGGCCGGGCCGTCGTCGGGCCAGCCTCGTCGAGCCACACCGGCCGGACTTGGACTCCGGTGCCGAAGAGACACTGTCGAGGCGTCCTCCTCGAGTGCCGGCCCGGTCTACCACGGTAGCGGGGCCTCGAGCCTCCCACGAGGGGGCGATCCCTTTCCCCGCCGCCCGGTGATTCGACCTTAACGGTGACAAGTAAGTAGCCATTGATATTTTCACTACTTGTTCATATGACATGTTGCAAATCAAACTTCGACTAACAATTTGTCTTAATGGCTCGTCAATGAATCGGTTGATTGTGCCGGAGGGGGCGTTCGCGCCATATCAATGGCATCCAGAGCCTGCGATTAAAGAGAACTACCCCGCCCCGGTGACCGCCGTGGTCGTGGAGGGAGGTTCCCCGGGCGTGACCACTTCGTGCGCGCGGAGGAGGGGGCGCCCTTGCCGGAAGATCAAGACGGACTTTTGGGTGAGTCTCGTATGCGGGGATTACTTCCGCGTCGTTTAAATACGTGGTTTTGTAAATAATAGAATGATACATGTTGTCCGTATGTAGAACTATTTCACGCGTGCGGCGAGGGGAGGGAGGCGGTGGCGCTAGAGTGCGGGACCGAGGGTCTCCGCCGAGACCGAATCAAGGACCCGTACCACGAGGCCCATGTCCAAAGTGCATCATCTCCTACAACGCCGACGTGCTTGGCAAGGTGGTGAAGAAGAATGAAGCAAGGGAGATGATGCTCCGTAGGGGAGACCGACCTCACCGGGGACCAGTACATCCGGGTTCGTAGAGCGCATTTATTCCGATTCCTTCAATGAAAAATAAGCGGACTTCCATTCATCCTCCGCTATGTCATGCGGATGTGTCCGGGTGGTGCGGCAAGTAGAAGGATTGGCGGGTGGCCATTGTGGACAAGTGGCTCTTGGGCGAGACGTGCGAGACCAAGAAGAGCTGCGTTGAGGTGTCGCTTGGAGATGCAAGGGAAGCCACACCACCAAGGGAGCGTGCCCCTCCCAAAGGTGTATATGAACAAATGGGTGCGATTACGGTGATTTTTTTATTCAAGCGCTCAAATCTCTTCACTTCTAACCATCTCTGTGTTCTCCTCGCAGTTAGCCATGAAAACCGGCGGATCGCCGGAAATGCAGCGGGGTGGGCCTTGACTCACAGCGGCGAAGCGGCGGCCGAGCCAGCGTCTACGACCGGCGAAGGGGCCGGCGTACACCAGCGCGGCGTCTACCCCAAGCTTACCCGATGCCGAGGGCCAAGTAGCGCTATGGGGGCGACCGATCCGACCACCGCGCCCGGACCTGAACACGGTGATGAGGTTGGGAGGAGGGGAGCGGCACGGCGGCTACGGATGGCCAACAGCGGCGATCAACCGTCCTCTGTTGGCGGTGGCGTGATTAAACTCAAAGAACCGCACGACCTCCACCGACATCCCATAGCATCTCCGGCGAGCTCCGCGCGGATGATGCGGGACTTCCAGTAACTTCAGTTTCATCGGTCGTTCAGGTTTTACATGTCCGCTACCTATGCATTGTTTCAATGTTACGGTTGTAATGCGAGCCCGGATGGCGAGTTGGAGGCCGGGCGGGCGGCGAGGCGGCGAAGTTGAGGCCGGGCGGGCGGCCCGGCGAGCCATCGGCGGGGAGTTGGAGCGATCCCGGCAATACTCGGCGCGCCCGGTGCGGGGCGTGGCGAGCTACTTCGGAGGCCTCGGATCCCCGGTGTGACCCCGCCTCCGTTGCCTCCCCTACATTCGCTCCACCCCGTTCCCATTCCTCCTCACATGCGGACTCCGGTGAGTATATGTTGTTGTTTATTTATTTGGCCTGTGCGGCTCACTGCGGTACTAATGAGATCGCCTCTTCTTTTGTGCAGCCACGGTCGGCGGGTTCGAACCCGACTCCTCCGGTGGCCCTTCTCCACCCCCATCCGGCCTATCGGTCGGCCCGACTCCACGCGGTACACGTGGCGGTGGCGTTCCTCCTCGGGCCCGCGGCGGCCACACTACGGGCTTCCACCGTCCCTCCACACCGCGGGTGGGACGTACCAATCGGCGCCGCAGCACGGGTGGTATCCGGGGGCAAGGTGAGGGCCCCTCACACTCTTCGCAGCCCGGGAGGCCACGGGGTGGGGGTAGTTGCAATTTGTGATGGATTTATTTTAGATGTTGGATATGTTGCCTTTGTGATGGATCTCGTTTCGATGTTGGACATGTTAGATTTCGTTTGGTTGTTGGACATGTTGGATTTCGTTTGGATGTTGGACTATATGTGTGAATTTGTGGTATTTATGGATTATATTTGTGAATTTGTGAGATATGTGGATTATATATGTGAATCGGTGATCTATGTGGTTTATGATGTATATATGAATGTTTACGGTATATGTATATGTTGATTTGCAGCAACAAAACAAATGAAAACAATAAAAAAAATGAAATTCCCAGCTTTGCCGAGTGCCAAAGACTTTCGGCAAAGCCGGTACCCCGCAGAATAATGGCGAGGTTTGCCGAAAGTGCAATAGTGGCACTTTCGGCAAAATGACTCATAACTTTGCCGAGTGCCACCGTCCGCACTCGGCAAACATTGTTTTGTTTTTTCGTAAAATTAAATTTTGCCGAAGAGTGCCCACATTTGGCACTCGGCAAAGATTTAAAAAATATTCAAATCTTTGCCGAGTGCCGGGCGTTTGGCACTCGGCAAAAAGCACCTTCCATATTTAACGGTCCGACGCCGGGTTCGCCGAAAGACCGACATGGCACTCGGCGAACCCTTCGCCAACTGCCCATTTTTGGCACTCGGCAAAGAAAGGTTTGCCGAGTCGATCTTTGCCGAAAGTCGCGGTCGCCGAAGTTTGGCGGTCGGCAAAGCCTTCGCCGAAGTGCCGTTAAGCCTTTGCGAAAGTGCGCCCCGCGACTCGCAAAGGACGCCATTCCTGTAGTGGATGACCTTTTTATACCATAAAGAGAATTAAAAGAGATGGAGAATTAAAAAAGTTAATAGCATGCATGCGCACCGCTTATAAATATATAATTTTAAAAAAAAGAAATGAAGAAAATATATAGTTTTTGTTATTCACGTCGATGTACATAGCAAGATTCAAAGCAAAAAGCAGTATTATTATTATATCTAGAGCTAAAACAACTTCTCATAATTTAGAGAGAGAGAGAGAGAATGTGTGTGTGTATAGTACATTTAAAGATGGACGAGGAGAGTAGCGTACCAGCCGTGGTGGATTATTTTGATGTCATCCCTCTCTGAATTGGGCCGCATGGCGACCTCGATGGCCCGTACCCCCATTTTGAGCGCCCTGATGATGGTGGGTTCGTCACTGCGGCTCGAGTAGATGAAGTAATGGGAGAGAGGCAGCGTCATGTCGTGGTGGACACGCTGCTGCCGGATGGCCGGGTTGAGATCGTCGGAGAAGAGGATGCGGTGGAAATCGACGAGGGTGAAGAGCTGCTGGCGCGGGGGTGGGTGGGGTGCCGCCGGTGCGGCGTCGTCGCTGTAAGGCGGAGGAGATGTACGACCGGGGACGACGACGAAGCATTTCGCCGCAGTCCACGTCGTCGTCAGTGTCGTCGTAGCCGAGGCAGCGGCGGAGGCCATCTTCGTCCATGTGAGGGGCCCCGCCAGCGTGGAGGGAGAAGAGGGCGCAGACGTCCTCTGGCAGCGGTGGCTCGTCCCGAGAGTGGAAGCGGCCTGGCATGAGGAGGTGGCAGCACTTGCAGGTCGTCCCCGCCCCATATCTCCCCTCGCTGCGGTGCACTACAATCCGGCCGGCGAGGTGGTGGTGCAGGAGAAGAGAAAAGCAAACATTTGGAGATGAGACAGCAGCGGCTAAGTATAAGGTAGTACATACGCGTGTTAGCGCCGGGCCTTTTTGGTATGGCTCTCGCGGTCCCTCGGAGTGGCTCCGGCCGGCTCTTGCGTGCGTAACTTTGTTGGAAATGTTTTTATAATGCAACTTAGCATGGGAGACGAGAAGTTAGGAGCCAATAAAGTTACGCGCGGTTATGCCCAAATGGCAACGAAAACAAAACATGGACCGTGCCAAGCAACGGAAGGTTCCTTTCTTCAAGCCACGGACGGTTCCTTTGTTCAGAGGTTCGAAACAATATGGACAAGCAAGGCACCCCTGCCCTCTTCTTTTCTTTGCTCCTGACCTTTGCTCTGCTAATTGTCCTTCGTGACTTTGTTTTTTTTTTTTTCATGCTGTAAGTATCTGAACATGAGTACAAACATACACCACCACACACGCGCACGCACACACTCACACATTACTGTACCCACATCCAAGACCCACAAGCCATAAGAGAGGAGCCTCAACAGTGAAACTAGGGAAAAACCTTTGTGAGAAACCACATCCAAGACCCACTAGCCATAAGAGAGGAGCATCAACAGTGAAACTAGAAAAAAGCCCCTGTGAGAAACCAGCGCCGAGCAAGGCTCGAACGCTGGCCGGTAGGAACCCGGCCACCGGTCCCTACCACTCGCACTACGTGCGGTTCTCTCCTTCGTGACTTTTTTGTGCACTTTTTCTGATGAGGAAACTTGAACTTCGAACTATTCTAACTACTACTGTCGCTTGTCTATTTCTGTAAGGGGCTCCCACCCATCCAGTTTCATTAAAAAAGACCGTCAACATGACTATAACCTTCCTAATAATAGGAATACGAATAGAAATTTGGGTGAAACTCTCCAATAGTACGTCTCCTCAATTGAAAGCTTGCTTGGAAAGAGTTGGGTAATCAACTAGATTTCCTGGCAATGGGGCCAAAGAGTACATTTGTTATGTACCTAGGGTATAATATCAATGGATTCATATTTTACATAAAAAAAAAGATGGAAAGAGCCAATACCAAAACAGTGGTGTTCGTTTTGAATTTCAAGACGATGACGACAAAGTGGAAAATACGTTCTATGGTTACATAGAGGACGTCACAAATCGGTTGGATTCCGGCGATCGATGACACGTCGGCGCATTTAACCGGACGACGGCGGCGGCAATCGTGGTTCTTTGGGGAGGGATTGGCGCGGGCGGCAATCGGGGTTGCCACGCACGGGCGGCGACAATCGGGGTTGTCGGGGCTGTTGGAGAAGAGGAGGAAGAGGAGGATGGCGGCGGCCGCCGTGGTGAGGTGGCGGCGTGGGGGTGCGGGCGGACGCGTCTTGCGGGGAGAGAGGGAGCCTAGAGCCGAGAGTGAAGGCGTTGGGTGTTACCCCTTTATTTTTCTTCTTAAGATTCAACCCTGATTACATCTCCCTTGTATTTATAGTCCCGGGAAGACTTGCATGAGAAGTAGATCTCCTTTATTTCCTAATCTATCCCTATTTTAACCCTAAATAATATTACTTAATGAGGAAGCAAACGACGCGATGACGGCAGGTGGCGGCGGGCGCTCAAAACCGAGAGTGATAGCCATTATCACCGCTCGGTGCTTTCACTGTTGGTTACAATGACAAAACCGGCATGATAGACAAAAGTCTAAGATTTGTATGGCTCTTATGTTACCTGTGGGTTCATATGCTTTAAGGTGTCCTATCGGTCTCAAACTGTTTCTAAGATTTTCACAAGCAATGGGTGCACCATCCCAAAAGTTTGAGATTTTTCAGAGTTGCTTTGGTACTTTTTGCGAGTTAAATTGATTTTTCACAAGAACCGAGTAATTATAGGTTGAACTGAGGTTGCCCTTGAAAAGAACAGGAATAGTGCCAAACTTTTTCCACATGGTCTCATTTTTCCTAGGAGACAAATGAATGCGGAGGTAGATGCTAAATTCTTGTGTTTCTATGATGTAATTAGCCATTTTTCACCCCGTTTAGTAGGAAGAAAAAAAACCTAAAAATGAAAATATTCACCAGAAAAAATCTAAGATCTTGTGTGGGGGCATATTTTAGGTGTACATGATTGCAAAAAAAGTTCAAGTCATTTAGGTGTTGGTAGATGACACTTGCTTCACAAAGGTACATGATCCCTTTCACCTCACCATAACTATACACATATGTTCCTATGTTACCTGTGGTTTATATGCTTTAAGGTGTCCTATCGGTCTCAAACTTTTTCTAAGTCTTTCACAAGCAATGAGTGAGCCATCCCAAAAGTTTGATTTTTCGGAGTTGCCTTGGTACTTTTGTAGTTAAGTTGATTTTCTACGTGACGCGACCGAGTAATTATAGGTTGAACTGAGGCTACCCCCGAAAAGAATAGAAATAGTGCCAAACTTTTCCACATGGTCTCATTTGCCCTAGGAGACAAATGATTTATCATCTTGAGGTACCGGCTCCCACCTCCATCTTACCGACACTATCCTCTGAAGTTGGATAATCAGCTGCTCCATTGAAATAATACCACCAACTACTGTCACATGAGCATTCTTACATTCATTCCTCCTGGGTAAAGAAGCATGTGGAATGTGATGAAAACCTAGTGCATCCATAGAGAACCCCACTGCATGTACCACAGTTTTAGGAAGTTTCAACACCGGACAACGATGATTTACATGGATAAAACCTAATACAGTAGCCGGGGGTTTATATCTATACCTTGGGCTGATACAGAGTCCTGGTCGAACTCAACTGGACAATTCCTGAATAAGAAGAAATTACTCTAAATTATACAAATAGGACTCTATGATTTCCCCACCGGAATATTGATACATTATCAACAGCCTCGTTTTTAGGGAATGAGACGAAACCCTTTCATCCGGTTAATTTTGGAAAACCATACTAAAACCAATACAACAACCTTAGCAAAGAGGCGAGAATGAGGCCTACCCACAAATAAGAAAAACAACAGCACACCCTAGCTAGCATTAGCTAGGGTGAACGGTGACGCAACGTCATATACAAGTACAAAATCTATACCTACGAATAAAGCAAGAAAATTTTCGGTGTCCATCTTTGGTCCAGCCTTCTAGAATCGTCCAGCCTTGGTCCAGAAGTCCAATGTATAAAACAAATCATACTAGGAATACACTGCATACACGAGTCCCGATTGGACACGAATACAACTTATAGTACAAATCAGGAATACACTGCGTACATCCTAATAGGACTCCCAGAGAGCAAGAACAACCAGAAGTCATCCGTTGTACATTATATTCTTGATATGGGACAAGACAAAGAGAGATGAAGCGAAGAAAAGAAAAAAATGCCAAAGATCCAAATCGAATCCAAATCAAAATCAAATTGAAATAAGAAAAAGATACCCTTCTCTTCTCTTTTCTGTCCTCCTGCTTTCTTTGTATACAATTAGGATAGGACTCCAACTCATCGATAAATTACTTAATAAGTTAAATTATTTAAAGGGGCGAAATTTAGTAGATTCATTTTTTTCTTATTACAAAATCCAATATCTACCGGACATGTTGTTTCTCCCAAAAAAAAATATATAGTACGCACACAGATCTCCTTCCCAAAATTCAATCCAACATGAACACACAGATCTCCTTCCCAAAATTCAATCCAACACATGAACGTGGCATGTTACACAACTGTACAAACCAAACCATTTTCTCTAATAATTTTGCATCCACCTGTGGAACACATGGGTGAAGATCTCTAGATTGGTTTTGGATAATTAATTCCAACCTAGGACTAATCTCTATGCTTAAGTGTGACCTAGTGTGAGATGAGTCCGACTCAAGTCTTGGTGCAAGTATGATCATGGTGGATGACATGGTGTTGATTCAAAAGATGGTCGAGTGCATGGACTTGGGAAAGCAAGATGGAGAAACAAAATGGGCTCAAGACAAAGGTATATTTGATAGGGTCATTTTGTTTTACACTCAAGACACGTGAGTGATTCAGGGATCGATAGCCGAACTATTAAGAGGGAAAACCTCGAACTTCGGTCCTCATGTGCCTCTAGGTTCAAAATTCATATGCATGCATTCTAACCTACAGAGCTAACCTAACCTTCGAAATTGATTGTGAAAATGCTAACACACGAGCACATGGTGATGTACACGTGGTGGTGTTGGCACTTTTGCGAAGCGGCGGATGGTTGTAGGGTTGCGATGGGTTTGAGAAAATGGAATGCATATTTTCTATTGCGTCGGATGCATCGTGGTGGTGAAAACATGCTAACCCTCATGCTCAAGTTGGTATACTTGTTGGGCAGCATGTTGAAGCAAAGACGACGACAAAATGACAACTTCGCGCAAAATGAACGGCGCCTAACGCTGGGGAGGTCGCGTCTAGCGGCGCCTCACGGCCGGACGCAGGTGAACGAACCCCGGCGTCCGGCGGCGCGGCGTAACCAGCGGGCGGGCAACGGCGCCGGCGCGTGCACACCCGGGCGTCCGGCGCCTTGGCCGGACGCAGTCGAGAGAGGGTGTTGCCGGGGGCCCACGCCGGACAAACCGCTGGGCGCCAGACGGCGCCGGCGCGCCAAGCGTCCGGCAGAGTGCAACGGCTATCCGCTTTCGGGGACGATTTCAACGGCGCTGGCGCTTTGGCGGTAGCGCCCGGGCGCGTCGCACTATACAAAAAATCCCGAATTTGAACCCAACGGTTCTATTTCGAATGGGGGTCTATATATATGGGTTTGGCCGGCCATGGGGAGCTCTCTTGGTCATTTGAATTCATTCTAACACCCTTTGAGCTGAGCCGGACCTCTCCCACTTGCTTCCTAGCATATTCTTGAGAGATTGAGTGGTGATTCAAGTGCATTGCTTTGCTTGTTGCATTTAGAGGCACTTGAGGGTCATTGTTGCCGGTGGATTTCTTGTTACTCTTGGAGAGTACCGCTCCTAGCCGGCTGGGTGATTTGGTGGAGGCGTTGGCAAGAGTTGGAGATAGTTCTTGGCCACCTCGTGTTGAATTGTGAAGAGGACCACGCATCCTCGTGGGAGCGACGAATCGCAAGTAATACATTGCTCATGTCTTGGGTACCTCACTTGTGAGTGGTGGCTTTGGAGCTAGCAAGTGCACCGCCTAGCTCAAGCACCATCCTTGTGTTGGTCGGCACAACTGGAGAGTAGCTTGTCGGTGCACAAGTGAACTCCGGGTGAACAAATCATCGTGTTCATTGTCTTCATTGGTGATTGGCTTCATCCATTGATTGTGATTGTATATCTCTCTCTCCACGGTGATTGGTTCATTGCCTCTACACGTCGGTATAGCAATTCCTCACTCTTGCATCTACCTTCTTAGCTTACCTTGAGTAGAAAGCTAGCTTGCTTGTGTAGGTGTTATTGCTAGCAAAAGGTTATTTAGGCTTGATCACTAGATAGAGTAGTGACATAGCAATTGAGTGACACAGAGATCATAGTATATATGTAGAATTGTCACTAGGAGGCTTGCAAGACTTTAGAGCTAGTGCAAACCGCATTTACGCCTTTTGTTATACTAATCGGTTTGTTAAGTGTATTTGTAGAAATTTTAATAGGCTATTCACCCCCCGTACCAACTAGGACCTTACACACGGGCACATTTGCCAAGAAAACAAAAAGAGAGGAAAGAACAACTCTAGGCACAAGAGCTCATCGACGATTCCTCTAGGGTGGTGAATAACACGATAACGTAATCATCGTCCGCCAAGCGGGGAGCTTGGCAAGGCTTTCACCCAAGCCTTGTGTCTAGGAACCGCAAAGCCAAAAGTTCTTCAAAGAAAGCCAACCAAGGAAAAAAAAAAAAAAAGCAAATGCAAAAGTTCTTAAAGCCTTGAAGAAGGAAACCTCATCGCTTTGGCCCAAATGGCGTGCTAAGCTGAGTTTTCACCCAAGGACTTTTACAGGTGCTCTCACTAATGATACGTGCAACGCCTTCACTCTGCCAAAATCGGTGTTTGTTGGTATTTATTATATGCACACAATTAAGATAAAGATATCCGCAGCGCCTAGATAGAAATACGTTGTAGCACTTCACCAAAGATAAACTCCCAGTTTTAATATCGAACCCAAAGGAACAATAGGTGAATATAACTAAGATCTAACTTAACCCAAACTTCACAATCAAGGTACTTAAGAAACTAGCAGATAAAGGAGATTCCTCAAGCAAATCTAATTCAAACACTCATAAGCGTTGTTTCATATTGTTCTATCTAGGACGCTAATTCTTAATAGGGTAAGGCAAAATTACTCTACTAAGAACAGACAAAGTCTAACGTTTCTTCTTGGTGGGAAGTGGGCTACAGAGGATTCAATGAAGCTATAAAAGTCACCTTCATGATACTACCACTGATTCCCTACCAAGCAAGTGTCATTCACAAATAACCCTAGTCTAAGCACCATGCTCACACTAGAAATTACTCCCTTAATCAAGAAATCACCAAGATTAAAGTACTCAAAAGAGAGTTGCAAACAAGGAGAACAATATAATCCAATGCTTACTTTAATAAGAAGTTGACTCACCAGAGAATCTCGGGAGCAAGTTCCTCTCGCGAAGAACTTGATCCCGCTATCACACCCGAGAGAAGATCCGACAGGCCGGAGCTCCTCTAATCTACTCATTACTAGATCTAATCTATTTCTAATCATAGACTAATTCTAAAAATTAGTCTAATCTTGATTGCTAATCATATCCTTGATAGCTAATTGGAATTGCTCGTGGCTCGACATGAGGATAATGACTTAGGGTTTCAAAGGGTAGCCCCGCCCCTTCTTTTATAGCCCCATAGGATGAATCTCAGCTCTCGGATCAAACCGACTTGATTGGACCGGACCAGATTGGATCTCAAGGTCGGTGGACGAAGTTTCCAGAACTTGGACTCGAGAAGCCTCTGGAAGGTGCCGGGGCGGCACGGGGTGGTGCCGCCCTCGGCCTCACCTGGTGGCGGTTGGGTCCCGCCTTTGCGAGCCGCCTTCTCTTCTCATTTACACCCCCGAATTTATATATACCAATCGCCTTGATTTGATCCTTTTCTTCTTTTTCTCTATTTTCACTCTTTTTCGCTCTGTTTCCGCAGTTTTTCGGAGTTCTCCGCAAAATTGAGTGTGCACCAAAAACTCGTGGAAATCATTAGTAATAATAATATTTTAGTACATTCATCCCATGTTTAATAGCTTTCCATATATATAAAAGTGGTCAATAACTACCGTCAACGAGTGTTCTACCCTACCCAATGAGAGGCTCGGGGAGAGTGCCTGCGAACACACACAAATTCACCACCGCCGGCCGCCTGGGCCAAACCACGCATACCACCGCGTGCTCATGTGTAGAAGAACCGCACCACTACTAAGGCACCATTTGTGACCTGAATCCAAGAGGACAACAACGATTCCACCAGATCTGAATAAGCGGATGCCGGATCCAATGTAGGGGACGTTCATAGGCAAGCCCCACCGCTGGCATGCCCATGGTCAATCCACACGCCCATAATCCCCGTATACACATGGAGACGTCATGCGGAAGGAAGAAGGACGCCGCACCGAGATGGTGACGACAAATCCGGGCCTAGGCGGCCCAAATCCGCTCCACTTGTCCCCCAAGGTCGCCAAAGTCGATGTGGAGGAGAAGTCGAAGGCGGGCAGCCGCAACCGGTTGGGCGTACCGGTAGAGGCTGCCCCCAGTGCAAGCCGTAGATGTAGGAGACGGATCTAGGCCTGGGGGGGACTGATCCGCCGGGCCGCCTAACCACGACGATGGACTAGAGGAAGGGACCACCGGCGCCGATGACGAAGGCACACAAGGCTCGGGTACCCGATCCGGCCCTAGGGGACCCCGATCTAACTATCCGCCCGGCCGGTTCCGCCGGTGTCGGTGGAAAAGGAGGCGCGGTCACCGGCAAATGAGAGGGAGCAGCGAGCAACACACAAAGACGCAGCGGGGGGAAGGGGATGTGAACATGCCTACCTTTTGGTGGTACCGCCGCTGCCGCCGCCCCGCGATCCTACGGCAAAGAGGCGATGGTCGGAGGTGGAGGGGAGCGGCAAGTTTTTGGGTGGCGGCGTTGGTCGCCCTCGTGTCGCCTTGGGAGGGAGATGATCGAGGGCACACCTCAAACTGGCCCCTTTCATAGTTTTCTATGATTTCCTCTTTTGTCAGAGTCTGATTTCTTTACCCGAGCCGACGCTGATTTCCTTAGGCCTTCTACAACGCTCCACGCTGTATATATGCCTTGTCAGACCAGGTAGGGTCGGACGAAAAAAGCTGGTAAGTTGGTATCCTCGCAGAGCACTAGAGCAGCTTGTAGAGGAGCCGATTGCTCCGACTGACAAAATACTAAAGCAACTATCTTAGAGTGCAATGTGGGGGTAAAAGCAGATTCCTGGAGCCCTTTTGAACTGACAAAGCTGGTGGAGCCTCTAGAGAGAGATACTGGAAAGCAAATTTGTCTATTGTAGCCTGCGATGGAGAGAGAGTAGTTCCCGTGCTCCATGCCGACGTGGGAACACGTCTTTTTCTTAGGGCTAACAGCCATATACTCCAACGTTGGGGCTGCCCTTATTGGCAGAGTCCACCTTTGTCAGGCTTGAGCACATACCACTAACACTGTGATTTTCGCAATCTATTCCAAAATCTTGTGTAAACAAAGATTTATTAAATTTTCTTTTAAACGGATGTATTAGAATTTCTATATATGGGCTTAATAGGTACTATCCATATTAATTCTAATGCATGAGCATGACTCGGTTTGTTGCCTGCAATGCGTGGGTGATTTTTTTCTTTTCTTTTGTGTTTCTTTTTTCTTATTCTGTGTTGTTTTATTTTTATTTTACTTTCATATTTTATCCTTATTTTTTATTTTCTTCTATTTTTTTTTTCCTTTTTTTTTTTTTTCTACATTCCATAACACATATATGATATTTTATGTAGTACACTTGTGATATCCTTTATAGTATATGAAATTTTTTCGTTTGTGCGCCGTGACGAGCTGAATGGCCTAGGTTTGTAAATAACTCATTTTTGTTCAAATTAAAAGCTAGCTCAGCCGTTGGATAGTACTACTAAGATGGCCGGAGAAGAGCCCAAAGGCTATTTTCTGGCCTAGGCCTAGCTAGCAATGCCGTTGGATAGTACTACTAAGCCGGCGGGGAGAAGAGCCCGAAGGCTATTTTCTGGCCTAGCCGGGTTGCGGCTATGCTCCCGGTTAGCTCGGCTCGTGGTGTTAAATGACCCAAACGTGAAATCGAGACCGTGGCTCGGGTTTGGCTCCTATATAGCGCTAACTCTGTACAAATAATTTACAAAGGTTCATGCTTTGGATAAAAATACTATGAAATAAAAATTTATTGTTCACCCGTAACAACGCACGGGCATATTTCCTATTAATTCTAACATATGCCATGATTTATCGGTTCTGGATTAAAATAATATACAGAAATTACTTAAATACGTACTATCAAACATGAGCATTCCAACAATAGGATCGATTATTCGTTTCTTAGAGCAGACCGGCGGACACTAGAGAAGCAAGGTAAGTTGTTCTGTCGTATATTGAGAGAAAAAATCAATACCAAACGGGCTGTACAAGCAACTGTGTCCATACGAAGCCGGTTCTGGAGGCTAGGCCAACAAATTAGATCCCTGCATTGTGAAATAGGAGTATTGTACTGCTGGCTATCGAGAGCAGCCAGCCAGCCACACCACCCTCCCATAACGAGGGCTAGCGCTGGTCATCGAAAGATCGGCGGGCATCGGCTTAATTGCGTGGATCGTCGGGGTTTTGTTCCAATCGCAGTAAGGTTAGTTTCAGAGATATAACAATTGTAAATTTTGCTGGCAAGTCTGATGCCCGCCTTTGACAAATAGTCAAATACTCCTTTCATTCTAAATTATTAGACATTTTTAATTTTCTAGATATGTACTCCCCTCTGTTTGGTATTAGAAGTTATTTAAGACAGCGACACAGTTTTCAAAAACACAACTTTGATCTCTTATTATTATAAAAATATTTATAAAAATGTGATATATGTATACTTTTATTAAAGTATTTTTTAAGACAAATGTATTCATATAATTTTCATATTTACAGACTCAACAATTATTAATGATTTATATTTTTAATATTTGACCCAAACCTTGTCCAAAAACAACTTCTAATACCAAACTGGAGGGAGTAGCTTTTTCTATGCTCTTAGATATACATTATGCGTAGATATATATTTGGAACAACATATCTAAGAAAACCCTTTACATTTTTTCAATTTAGAATTTAGAATAGAGTGAGTACCTACTTTTGTGGTAGTTTATATCCATTTTTACATTATTACAAGAATATAGAGAGGCCGCAGCAAGCCATATACATAGTGGATATATTTATTTATTAGTGCCGATGATGGTTTTTGGGGATCGTCTAATCCCTAATAAGATAATATTGTTATCAAAGTTGCGTAGAACATAGGAGTGGAGTTGCCAATTCCTATAGTTGGAAAATAAACATCTCGTATGCCCAAATCCATAGGAAAAAATTAACAAAACCAAGCTCAAACGTTAACTCCCACTTATATGCAGCAATCTTTTTCTGGATACGTACGTATAGTAACGAGAAGGGCTTTGTAAAGATATAAGTCTTTTTTGGTGCCACCCAAACCATTCACAAAGAATGTACCCCGTGTTCAATATCAACTACAAACATAATCTCATCATATATATGCCGCCCGCTGATCCTCATTAATTAGGGTGTTTGAAAGAGCCACATCTTCCTCATTGGCCTTAATGCTAGCCTCGTCAAAAATCTGCCTGGGAACGCAGCGAACGCTAGAGACATCGTATGTGTCATCGATGATCAGGAAGTGGGTACATTTTTTATTAATTATATCCATTTGCATTGTAGCAATTTTTGAATATCTACGAGAATTATCTACTCCACTATGAAGCTGGATTGGTTATTGCGTCTATAGTCCTCTGACATTTTCTCCTTATGCTTCTCCCACTGTCCAAACACGCTGAGCTCATAGAATACCAATATTGTTGCAAAGAGTTTTCGTAGCACATACGACATCATCGTTCACTCGGTTGCCTCAGCAAGACTCTTGTCCAGCGTGTTGGTACACAGTGACGTCCACATCACAAGCACGATTGGTTACAAGCCCCGTTGAGTATAAGCACGGTGCGCATAAGTGCCTTTGTTTAAGAGGTATGCAAACCTCACTATCAACTAAGCCTAAGCCTAGAGCAAGTGCATAAGAGGTGGTCTAACTAGCCTAAGCACTTCGCAAAGCACATACACTAATCACCATGTGTAGCACTAAGCACTATGCAAGTGGAGAGCTCTAAAATGGTGTATCAAGACCCTTGGTATATTTCCTCACTCCTCCACACTTGTTTTTGCCAATTGGAGACTTATTTTTAGCCCCAAATTAAAGTTGAGAACTAGCCATTACCCCTTTATTGGCCTGAAAATGTGAGATCTAGAGCGAGACTACGGAGGCTGCAGACCATGCGCCTTGGTCCTGTTGTCCACGTGTTCAAATCCAACCATTGCACGCTCGAACGGCTCTCCCACTACCGCACAGAGGGCCTCTACCGAGCGCTAGAACTTCTACCGAGCGGCCGATGTCTAGCGCTCGGTAGAGTACTGTCGGGGGCAAAAATAATCGGCCCACGAACATTTCTGGCCAGAGGAGAATGAAACGGCCCATCCACTGCAGAAGGGATCTGGCCCAAGACCATCACCAGGCCAAATAAACCCCAGTCACATCTCAGGTTGCAAAACAGCTGATAGGAGAAGACCAACCACTGGTCACCTGATCTACAAGCTTGGAGGAATCCATAAACAAGTCACCTTTCGGCCCACAACGGCCCATCTACAAACACTCAGTAAACAGGCTCGAAGCACACCTATCCGTATATGGGCTGGTTACCCACAGTCCGGCCTACGGTGGCCTAGGGAAACACAGAAGTAGCCCATCACGAAGAGCCGTTGGAGTCATCAAGAGTGTGGAGAAGAAAGACCAAAGGTGACCATCATACCAGGCTTGATAGAATCAGTCACCACATGGCCCAGTCCAGCCTCTACCCGAGGGGTTCTGACTCAACAACCCTACTCACACCACGGCTTATTCCTCGCCCGGAGGACAGGAGACCCCCCGGGACACGATCTCCGCCTCGCCCGAGGGCGGGAGGCCCCGAGCACAAAACCTCCGTCTCGCCCGAGAGCGGGAGCCTCGGGGTAAAACATCTCCGCTTCGCCCCGAAGGGCGGGAGGCCCCGGCGCACCTTTGAAACGCCGGCCGAGTAGTGGGGGCAGCCTCATTAAATGCCTCTGCCTCACAGGGCTACGCCAGGCATGTGGCAATCGATTGCCCTCTGTCCGATTCGCTGTCCGTTATCTCCTCGCCCCTGTTGATGGGCCATAAAGGGAGCGGTTACTTAACACGCCACCGGCACGGGAAACCATACCGCACCGCTCATCTGCTAAACGTTCCACCTCCCCGCCACGTATCCGACGACCCTCGAGGTCTTGACACGCCGCTACGACGCTTCCAAGAGAAGCTCATCCCAAGCAAGATTCGGGGGACCCCCCGGGACCTCCGAGAGCTCCTCTTCCGGCCGCAGGACACGCACTCGATGACCCAAAGACACGCGTCCACGAACCAACGCTCCAACTAGGATGTCCGAGGCCGTGGCTCGGGCATGCGTCTATTCGAGGGGCACGGACAGTATACACCTTAGCGCACGTATTCGACACGTATTGTACACATTATCTCTCCTTTCTACTATAAAAGGGAGAGTAATGGCACAGGAGGACAGATCGACCCTATTAGGTTTTCACACTTAGCCATCTCAGATCTAGGGGTTGAAGCACTCCTTCATCCCCAAAACCGCTTGTAATCGTTTCGGTTCCCGTGCACATTTGTGCGACGTAATACAAGGAGTCACACTGCTGGACGTAGGGCCCCATGGCCTGAACCAGGATAAACCCTTCGCCTTCATCTCGCACACGCCATCCGGTGGGGAGCGTATGGCCTATAAATTTATTGCCGGTCATTGAGATACCCCGGTTCTCAAAACACCGACGCTTGGCGCGCCCAGTAGGGGGAGCGGCCGTGCGTAAACCGCATCCCTCGCGGACCTAGATGGCGGTTTCTCCATCCTTTCCACCACGCCGCCGGAGCACGAGCTCGCCAGGACGCGCCGCTGCAGTTCGGCGGCCTCGAAGTTCGTGGCGCTTGGCCGCGACTACCGCGATCCTCCTCCCGACCGGAGTCGACGAGCAACTTCTTCCTCTCCTCGAGCGCGCGCACTCGCCACCACGGCCGCCGCATGAAGAAGACGAAGCGCCCTCGTTGACGCCAAAGAAGCGCAAGCTGCTTCTTCCGACCTCTTCCGGTCTTGGTCGCGTCCGGCGACGACCAAGAAACGCCTCCAAGCCCGCGACCAAGGCGGCGGGCGATCTGGCGTCTGGCGGCGACGGTAACCAGGGAGGACCCCAAGCCGGCGGCCATGGTGGCGGCCGCACCGGCGTTTCACGATGACAACCAGGGAAGCCACAAGATCTGGCTGCATCGGCGGAGCGCGAGGCGAACGACCGGATCCCGGTGGCCCGTGGCGTCTACCCCAGGGCGGCTAGTCCAGTTGGGACGAACTGCTTCGCCGGGACCAGTGGAGCCTCCCAGGCCGGGGACGATCGGCGCCTACTTCCGGGAGCTCCACGACCGGCATGCTAGCCTAGGGTTATGTTCTAGTGCAATCTGACTTTTGGTGACCCTGACCTTGATCTTGATAGTGATTATTATGATCCCACTCGGGAAAGCTATAACGTTGAAGTCTTGGATGGACATGTCTCGGATGCCGAGGAAAGTAGTAATGATGCAGAAATGCCGCCCGCATTAACGCGCTCCCCCGGCGCCAGCCGCATCCGCACCCGATACGTCGATTCTGGCCCCCGCCGGGCAGGGCACACAATCTGCAGGACCTTGAAGCACGACTCCAAGAAGAGGTCGCGCGCGGGTACGGCAGTTGAGCAAACCATCCGCCAGAACGGGCACGACAGAGAGAAACGGTGAGCGCCCGCGCCCGAGCGGCCGGGCCAGATCGAATGATTCTCTTCCACCGAGGGTGCCAGCCCTTTCAACCACGTGAGTCTCAACGTGGCCGCTGCCGCAATGCTCGCCGAGAGATGCCCCCGACCCTCGACAACCGAGGGCGGGAGAGTCGGGGACGGGCTCAAGGGAGCTCCTTGACGTAGCAAGCCGGCCATCCGGCCGAGCTCGGCCTTCAGGGAACTACGCAACCTCGTCGAGACGCCGGGAGCCGACACACGCCAGGCGTGCCTCTGAGCCTGGGCAAAGCCAAGCACCGGGGCGCCCCATCGGGGGAGCATCTGATTGACAATCGCGTCAATCGAGACTTTTGGGAACGCCTTGAGGAAAACCGACCCAACCGAAGCCGACGAGATGACTGTCGGGCCCTTGATCTCAGGGAGGAAATTGAACAGCGCCAAGGGTACCGCGACGAGCGAGGCCATTCTCCCGACCCCCAGGGCCGCAAGTCTTCACCCGGGAGATCGAGGGCTCCACTCCCGTCGCGTTTTCGACCCTCGAACCACATTGAGAAGTACTCCGGCGAGACACGCCCCGAGGTCTTGCTAGACCATTATCGGCTAGCATGTCAGTTTGCAGGTGCCCTCGACGACAAAGTCATCATCCGCAACCTGCCGCTCTACTTATCCGAGTCGGTCGCGGGCATGGCTCGAACATCCGCCGCCCAATCGGATCGCGAGCCGGGAAGACCCGTGAGGGTGTTCAAGGGAAACTTCCAAGGCACATATCTGGCATGCCCTGAATTCCCAGGACCTCCGGAATCGCGACAGAAGTCCGGTGAATCCTTACGCACATACATCCGACGCTTCTCCAAGCAATGGAACGAGCTCCCGAATGTGACGGACTCGACATCATCGGGGCCTTCTTGGGCTGGCACCACCTGCCGGGAACTCGTTAGCAAGCTGGGGCGCCGAACCCCGACCAAGGCCAACAAGCCGATGGACATCGCTACCAAGTTCTCCAGCGAGGAGGCCGTCGTGGCTCTTTCGATCAAGTCTCCAACAAGGGAAAGCGCAAGGAGGATGAAGCCGAGGGCTCCAACCCCCCAGAATCCAAGAAGAAGAAAAAGAGCAAGAACAGGCGAGGCAAGGGCCTAGCCCTTAATGATGCTGAGGAAGATCTCGTCACTGCCATGGACAGAAAAGGGGCTCGGGCTCCCCCGGGGACGTTCGATGACATGCTTAAGAAGTCATGCACCAACCACAAGTTTCCTGTCAAACACACCCTCGAGGAGTGCGGAACCTTGGGAAACACTTCAACAAACTCAGGGCCATCCCCGAGGAGGAAGAGGAAAAGAAGGAACCCGGGGGGGTGGCGAGGATGACACGAAGTTCCCGAAGGTTGACAACTGTTTCATGATCTTCGGGGAAGACGAGCAACATGACCCCTCGGCAGAGAAAGAAGGAGCGTCGGGAAGTCTTTTCGGTGGAGCCGGCGACCCCAAGCTCCGCAAGTGGTCGGAGCAGGCCATCGCATTTGATCGACGGACCATCCTCGCCACATCCCGAGCCCGGGGGCTTACCCATTGGTGGTTGATCCTATCATTGGCAACACGAGGAAGCGAGCCTCAACCTCATATATGAGGAGACCCTCGACCGCTAAAGATCGACAAGACCAAGATCCGCCGAGGGGGCTCGGCCTTCAACGGTATCGTCCCCGGCAAGCAAGTGAAGCCCCTCAGGCAGATTGATCTACCGGTGTGCTTCGGCACCCCCCTCGAACTTTCGCGCAGGAGACTCTAACCTTTGTACACCTACCTCAAAGGCGAAGATGCCGGGGCCCAAGGGAGTCATCACCACAGGCCCGACGTACCGCCATGCATACGAATGCGACGTCGAGCGTAGAGTATACCGAGGCCCCTGTCTTGGCCGAGGCCCTCGTCGCCGACGTCTCCAAGAGCTTCGACAAGATGTGCGGCGAGCCCGAGGCTAAGCGCCACGCCGGTAGCTTTGAGCCCTCCAAGGCAACAAAGACCATTCCACTTGACCCCAAGCGCCCAGGCGAGAAGCTGCTAACCATCAGCTCAGAGCTCGATCCGAAATAGGAAGCAATGCTCATCGACTTTCCCGCAAAAACGCCAGCACGTTTGCGTGGAGTCCCCGGACATGCTAGGCATACCGAGGGATGTCGCCGAGCACTCCCTAGACATCCGAGCCGGCTCCAAGCCCGTGATGCAGCGACTACGGCGATTCGATGACGCCAAGCGCAAGATCGTTGGGGAGGAGATCCAGAAGCTAATGGCGGTCGGGTTCATCAAGGAGGTGTTTCACCCAGAGTGGCTAGCAAACCCTGTATTAGTAGAGAAAAAGAATGGGAAATGGAGGATGTGCGTTGACTACACTAGTCTTAATAAAGCATGTCCTAAAGTTCCTTTTCCTTTACCTCGAATCGATCAAATTGTTGATTCCACAGCAGGATGCGAAACTCTATCCTTCCTTGATGCGTACTCGGATACCATCAAATAAAAATGAAAGAGTCCGATCAACTCGCGACTTCCTTCATCACACCTTCGATGATGTCTTTGCTACCTCACCATGCCCTTCGGCCGAGGAACGTAGGAGCAACCTACCAACGTTGCATGCAACACGTGCTTGGCAAACTCATAGGAGAGATAGTCGAAGCCTATGTGGATGACAACGTGGTAAAATCCAAAAGAACATCAGATTTGGTAGGAGACTTGACGGCAACATTCGAATGCCTGAACAAGAAGGGGGTCAAGTTGAACCCAGAGAAGTGCGTGTTCGGGGTCCCTCGCGGGATGCTCCTCGGATTCATTGTCTCCCAATGAGGCATTGAGGCAAACCCGACCAAGGTATCGGCAGTCACGAACATGGAGCCCATCACCAACCTCAAGGGAGTCCAAAAGCTAATGGGATGTGCGGCATCCCTCACCCGGTTCATCTCTCGGCTAGGAGAAAAAGGCTTGCCGCTTGATCGGCTTCTAAAGAAATCGAGTGGTTCACATGGACCCCGAGGCGTAAGAGGCCCTCGGCAATTTGAAGAGGGTCTCTCACGAACGCACCGTCTTTGTGCCGCCGAACCCCGGAGAGCGCTTGCTCCTCTATGTAGCCGCCCACCACTCGGGTGGTCGGTGCCGCCATAGTAGTCAAGCGTCAAGAAGAGGGCACGCCTTACCAGTCCAAAGGCAAGTTTATTTCATCAGTGAGGTGTTATCCAAAACAAAGACAAGGTACCCTCAGATGCAGAAGTTGCTATACGCCATGGTACTAGCTCAAAGGAAGCTACGGCACTACTTCCTGGCTCACCCTGTCATAGTAGTATCGGCATTCCCCCTCGGGGAGATCATCCGCAACAGGGGAGGCCACGAGAAGGGTAGCCAAGTGGGCGGTGGAGCTCATGAGCGAAACCTTGACATACGCCCCTCAGAAAGCCATCAAGTCTCAGGTCCTTGCCGATTTTGTCGCAGAATGGATAGACACCCAGCTCCCCTCGGCACCAATTCAGGCCGAGTGCTAGACGATGTTCTTTGATGGGTCTTTGATGAAGACGGGGTCGGCGCCGGCCTACTTTTCATTTCACCCCTCGGGGTTCATATCCGCTACGCAATCGCTACACTTCCCGGCCTCCAACAATGTGGCGCAGAATATGAAGCGCTCGTCAGCGGCCTCCGCATCGCGGTAGACCTCGGGATCGACGCCTGGAGACAAGGGGTGACTCGCAGCTCGTGGTTGATCAAGTAATGAAGGCCTCGGCATGCCATGACCAAGATGGAGGCGTATTGCCAGGAGGTAAGAAAGCTAGAAGACAAATTCCATGGCCTGGAGCACCGGCACACCCCGAGGAGATACAATGAAGGCGCGGACAAGCTTGCAAAGATTGCGTCAACCAGGCAGCAAAGTACCCCCGAACATCTTAACCCGAGACCTCTACGAGCCATCGGTCAAGTACCAAATGTAGGAGACCCCCTCGGGGACTGCTGATGTAACCACCTTGGGAGCCGAAGGAGGACCCTCGGGGGCTTTGAAGGGCCCCACCCAGCAAGCCAGCCACAACCCGAGGCCATGCAAGTTGAGGAGGAGCCACAGGATCGGCGAAGTTCTGTTGCTAGACCGCCTCATCCGGGGAGCTACCCGAGGATCCAACGAAGCAAGACGGATAGCCCGGCATGCCAAGTCATTCGTGCCGATAGGCAATGACCAAGAGCTGTACAAAAGAGGAACCTCGGGGATATATCGCGATGTATCTCCGGGGAACAAGGCAAGGAACTCCTGGTGGACACCCACGAGGGAGAATGTGGGCACCACATAGCCCCCCGGACACTAGTAGGGAAAGTGTTCAGGCAAGGCTTCTATTGGCCGACGGCGGTCTGAGATGCAAATCACATAGTCCGGACCTGCAAAGGTTGCCAGTACTATGCGCGCAAGACACACCTCCCCGCGCAAGCGCTGCAAACCATCCCAATCACCTGGCCCTTCGCAGTATGGGGTCTGGATATGATTGGCCCACTCAAGAAAGTGCCTGGGGGCTATACCCACGTGCTGGTGGCAATCAACAAATTTTCCAAGTGGATTGAAGCTCGCCCCGTCATCACCCCTCAGACAGAAGAAACCGTGAAGCTCTTTGACAACATCATCTCGCGATTTGGCGTCCCCAATTCCATCATAACGGATAATGGGACCAATTTCGTTGGGAAGAAATTCTTGGACTTCTGCGACGACTACGGCATCAGAGTGAACACGGCTGCAGTCGTACACCCGAAGACTAACGGCCAAGTAGAGCGAGCCAATGGCATGATCTTGCAAGGCCTCAAGCCAAGGATCTTCAACAAGCTCAACCAGTACGGCAGAAAATGGTACCAAGAGCTCCCCTCAGTGTTGTGGAGCCTAAGGACAACCAAGAGCAGGGCCACAGGATTCACGCCCTTCTTCCTGGTCTATGGTGCCGAGGCCATCCTACCCTCGGACATAGAGTACGGATCCCTGAGGCTTCGAGCTTACACTGAGTAGGGCAACCATGAGGCAAGAGAGGACTCCCTGGACCAGGTGGAGGAGGCCCGAGACATAGCACTAATCCACTCCGCTCGCTACCAGCAGTCCCTTCGGCGATATCATGCAAGAAGAATGAAACCCCGAGGCTTCCAAGTAGATGATCTCGTACTCAAGCTGAAGCGGGACAGCCGAGGGTGCCACAAGCTGACTCCCCCCTAGGAAGGACCGTACTTCATCGCTGAGATACTCAAGCCAGGCACATATAAGCTCAAGAACGAAAAAGGCGAGGTGTACTCCAATGCTTGGAACATAGAACAACTACGTCGTTTCTATCCTTAGAGGCGTAGTGTTCCACCTTTGTACCCTCAAAACTTGTACGAGAGGCAATAAAGAGCACCTTTTTCTCCGGATCAATGAGTCAAAGTGTCTCTAGGTAGGTTTTGTCTTAGCTGACCCAAATACTAAACCTCCCTCGAAAAAACTACTTTTGGAAAAATTTGAACGCTCGAAAAATTTTGCCTAAGTCGTGAGAGTTTTTCGTAAGCATTCTGGAACGAGGTAAATCGAGCTCATGGATCGCCCCCAGAGGTACCCATACTCATTAAACTCGGGAAAGAAATACGGGAATAACTCAAACAAGCACTTAACGGCACAAACAGAAGAGCTTCAAGTTTTACAAACATCAAGTTTCCAACCGCCCGGATAACAAAGGCCCCTCAGGCCACACACTACAATCAAGTTTTTTCTCTCACAAGGGCTCACGGGCCCAGAGCATCCGCCGACCCAGGCATCCGGAGCGTAAGGGTGGGGGCCGAGGAGCCACGGAGACACTCGTCTCTTCATCGCCGTTCCTCGGGGTGCGTGTGAAGGTATCCCTCGGAGGATAGCTCCATAGGCTCGGGGGCGCTTCAAAACCTGACTCCACGGGAGAATAAGGAGGGCAAACCTCGTCCTCAAAGTGAGTAGCCAGCATGCCCGCCGGCCCTTCTGCCTGAGCATAAAACTCAGCGATCTTCTCCTCATCGGTCTTTTCCTCAGCACCACCCTCCTCCGCGTCGGGGCCAAGGAAGAACCCAGTCGAGAGGGTCTTGAGGGTCTCTGCTTCCAAGGAGAAGTGCAAACACATCACCGCCAGGAAACACTTCATCCCGCTCTGGAACACGCTCCGGATCTCCCCTTGGTATACCCCGAGAGTGCTCGGTGGCTCCGAACGGAGGTGCCCGACTCCAGTCCGTAGGCCCAAACCGGCGCGGTGATCGGGCACTACCTCCTTAAGCTCCTTGTGCGTGTTCTCCTCGGCGTTGAGGCACTGGGACATGGTGGTGGCGGTCTCCACGGCCTCGGCACGGAGCTTCTCAGCTTCTGCAGGCGACACACCAGACAAAGGCGTCAAAGAAACATCAGGAAAGAACGTATATGGCACAGAGCCGCCAAGGGCTGGGGTGGGGGGAAATACCTTTACATTTCTCCTTCCATCTGATCATCTCTTCATGCTCGGTGGATGACAAATTCTGGAGTAGCTCCAGGTTCTTCTTCGCAACATCAAGCTCGTTCACTAACTCCCTAATGCGGGTGTTGAAGGCATCGGCCACCTCTGATTGCTTCTTGGCCTCGCCACGGGCCAGATCACGCTCGCCGTGGACCTCCTCGAGCAGCTGGAGAGACTGGGCCCGCGACTCCTCGAAGTCATGGCTCGCCTAGGCCGCCTCGGACCGCGCTTTGGTCGCCTCGGCCTTAGCCGCAGCCAGCTCCTTCGTCAGGGTCTGGCATTGTGCCTCACACTCATCAGCAAGACTAGTGAGGTGGGTCACCACACCCTTGGTCTGAACCAGCTCCGCCCGGGTCCGCCCGAATGCATCCTAGTTGACAGCGTTCCTGCGCAATAGCTCGGACTTCTCCCGAGTGAACCTCTTCAAGCTCTGCAAAACCTCGGCGTGCTTCAGTCAATGGAGGACAAACAAGACAAAAAATCACACGCAAGGGAAATGAGCAGGGGACCTCATCTGTCTGGGCTAGACGTTGGCACAGAGTTTCGCCGATCTTCTGAAGACCCTCGGTCGCCCACCTCTAGATTTGGTCATGTTCGGTCCAAGCGACAACCTCGGGGCAGTCATGCACCACCAAGGCCGGAGCACCACCTGCTGCTGGCCTCCCGAGCTCTAGCGGGGGACCACCCCAGGCCGTAGGATCGCTAGAGACCGGGACACTCCAAGAGCTCTCACCCATGTCGGGGAAGCTAGACCAGAAGTAGTCCTGAGGACCCTCGGAACTCACCACGGGCACCACCAGGCTCAGTTCCTCGGACGCCGAGGGTCCCCTTGGACCAAGAAGAGCACCCTGGTCAGAAGATTGGAGGGCCACAAGCTGGTGGGCGCCCTCGGACGCCGTAGGAGAGATTAGGGCCTCGGCTGCTTCAAACAATTCATCCTGGGGAACTTCCTCGAGGGGACCCATGAACGTCTCAATCGTAGGGGGTTCTGGACAAACCCTTGGATCGATATCCATGGGACCCATCACCGTGCCACTTCCGTGTGCACCGCCTCCGAGATCAAGCCCTCCGTGGCTACCGCATGCGGTGACGAAGAACGAGAGGGAGATGCGGGCCTGGCGAGCCCGAACCCCCCCCTCGGGCGACTCGGCGCCTTCGGTGGTGGCATCTCGGGGACAACCAAAGTGGGAGTCGATGTAACGACGAAATCCCAGGCCAATTGGCTGGTCACCACCGTAGGGGTCACGTATGAGGCAACGATGTTGCCGAAATTTCCGATTATAACAACCGCCGACGCCTCTTGACGAAGACCAGGAGTGCCGGCAGAAGCTTGGGCACTAGATTTGAGTTGTTTTCGAGGGTGAAGGGTGAGCACCTCGGCTCCCCTTTTCCTGACATAAGAAACGAAGAGGTTAGGAGACCACAACCATGCCAAGAAAAGAAGTTAACCGAAGCTATCTGCGAAGGATAAGAAAGGAAGATCCAACTTACAGCGATTTAGGGGTGGCCTTCGGCGTGGCTGCTGCTCGGGACAGCAGAGGTTTAGGCGCCGATTGTGCGCCCGAGCCTGAGCTCTGACTCGACGCCATACACGGCGGAACCAAAGAGCCCGAGAGGGTAACAGGCTCCTTCCCCGTAACATCAGGGTGCTGGCCCGACAAATGCCCTCGTGGGTGGTCTCGGCACCACTACGGTGTCCCCGAGGGGCTCGAAACCCTCGGGATGGGCACCCCCTCGGGGAGTTCCACGCCGCTGCGGCTCGTACCGCATACTCAATCAATTCATCAAGTTCCTCGGGCCGCGTGGGCGACCCCATTCCGGCGTCCTGACGCTGTAAAGCATCGGCGGTGCTTCCAGACGATGTCGCGGAATCAGTTGACGAAGGCTCCGGGGACTCGCCCGCTTCCACTTTGCTCCCCCGACGGCGATTGTTGCGTGCCACCTTTTTGGCCTTCTTCGTCTTCCCGAGCCTTCTTACGCCGCTTCGCGCTCGTTCCGCGCCGGTTGGCGTCCGCGGCGCTGTTCCGGTCCTCGGCACGGGGGAACCGAATCCTTGTATGCGTAAATCTCCCCTACGTGGGGCAAAGGAAGATGGAAGGATCAACAGCCAAGCGTTGAAGATGGCAAGTCAAAAAACAGCAAGAAGCCAACACTTACCAAAGAAATATACCTGCGGTAGGGCGAATCAGGATCTTTGGGATCTTCTTGGGGTCTTATCCCCAAGAAACACCGGACCCGATGCATCGGGGCCTCGCCCGGAAGAGATCTCCAAAAGCCATCCGAGTACCCGAAGGTCCGCCTCGTCTGTCATCTCCCGAGGCGAGAGGCCGGGCTGCCAAGGGCAACACCCGACGGTGAGAAAAGGCAGCCACGACGCCGCCGTGTCGACGCCTCGCTCCCGGAGCGTGAGGATGGCAGCCCGGAGGCCATCCAGGTGATGCTGCTCAGGCTGCGGGGGACCATGGAACCACTTGTCAGGTTTCACCTTAATCACACTCCCGGTATAGGCAGGGAGTTCGTCTCCGTCATTCCGGAGGTAGAACCACTCCTCCTGCCACCCTTTGTTTGAACCAGCGAGCCTAGAGATGATGTACTCATCCGCTCGGCTCTTCCACTTCTCGTGGGTGCGGAGTTGGATGATGCAAGACCCTACGCGCATCGCCCGCCGCGGCGAACCCTGCTTCCCGGTGCTAAGGGTGTTCAACTCCGCCTTGAAGAACCACTTCCACATATCCCAGTGGGGGTTCGATCCCCAAGAACCCCTCGCAAAGGGTGACGAAAATCGCCGCCTGGGCGATCGAGTTGGGCACGATGTGATGAAGCTCGACGCCATAGTAGTGCGGGATCGCCCGCATGAACCAATGCGCCGGCACGCCGAACCCCCGCCTATGGTGATCCATCAGACTAACAATGTAGCCAGGCGGCGGTCGGGGCTCTTTGTGGGACACATCGGGCACCAACCACTCCGGCCGCACATCGTCCGTCGGCGACGGCGAAGGAGGCCGTCCTCCACCAGCCGCTGCAGCTTCAACTCCGTCATCGACGACCGCGGCCACGGATGGGGATCGATGGGAAGAGCGACGTCCTCCTCTTGTGACATCGCCTCCCCTTGACGGCAACCGCAGCAACGGAGAGAACACCCGCAAGTAAGCACAACCACCTCTCTCTCTCTCCTCTCCCTCCTTCCTCTCTTCTCTTGGGACGATGGCGAGTTGTAGGAAATCTGCGGGTGCGGGGGGACGAAGGAAGCCGTACACCGCCGGCGGCACCCCCAAATATATAGGGGAGGAAAGGGAACCGTCAGCCAGCCCAACCGGCGCGTAATGCGAACGGATGGCAGATCGACCGGCTAATCCAACGACGGGCAGTCCCCAATAACCGGCGGGCCCACACAGTTAATGCGTAGAGTGGCGGCCCCGCAAACGCTGCAAAGAATCCGTCCCCGCCGGACGTGAATAGTCACTTCCCGCGGCCGGAGAGTGGCGTGAAAAGGCGTCTGTCGCGCTCGACCCTAGCCGGGGGTAAAATGTCCGCCAAGGTTCGATCAAATGCCCTTCCCACGGAAGGGCGCGCCCCTAACCCTCGGGCAGACCGAACCACCAAAGGCGTTGCCCGGGCGCGGGCGATGCCGGGCTCCGAGCCCACTTTTACGGTCCCGGGGTTCTGGGTTGGGCCCCATCGGGTTTCTACTGACTACCCCGGGATGACCGGCTCAAGGGACGGAAGGGAAATGCACAACCGGCCATGCCCGGCCCTTGGGGGCTCTGGATTTGCTGGATGTATCTAAGATTCATGGTAACCACTTATAGAGATGTCCCATCCGTGGGAGGCCTACAGGCCCTCGGGGTCCGACATGTCGGAACCCGGGATCTGCTAAGGGGCCCGAGAGTTCTCATGGAGTGAGTCCTAGACCACACGACCGACTCTCTCTCCTGGGGGGGGCACGGGCACTCCGCTTAGATTTCCCGTTACAACGCTCGGCCGGAGTGTGTCACATTCGGCTTACGGGGGCATTGTGACACGTCTCCCCTTCTCCTCCCTCTCAGGAGGGCGACAGAGGAGGGTAAGAACAAAAGCCGAGGAGGTTCGGAATGACCTTACGCGCATAAGCGCGGGCTCTGGGCTGCCCTCGCCAAACGGACAACCCTTGCACACAAAGACAAATGAGTGGGTGGTTACCGGTCTTACCGGTACAGAAGAAGAAAAAAAAGACCTCGAAGGAACTCCTTGTTCCTCCGAAGCCTCGGGGGCTACACCCAACGGGTGCGCTTGCGCGCACCCATTCTGGGACCAAAAAAGATACTCCTACAAAAAGAGATTCATGATGACCAACCCCCGAGCGAGTCACATCACTCCCTCGAGGGCTCGGGGGCTACTGTCGGGGGCAAAAATAATCGGCCCACGAACATTTCTGGCCAGAGGAGAATGAAATGGCCCATCCACTCCAGAAGGGATCTGGCCCAAGACCATCACCAGGCCAAATACCCCCCAGTCACATCTCAGGTGCAAAACAGCTGATAGGAGAAGACCAACCACTGGTCACCTGATCTACAAGCTTGGAGGAATCCATAAACAAGTCACCTTTCGGCCCACAACGGCCCATCTACAAACACTCGAGAAATGTGCTCGAAGCACACCTATCCGTATATGGACTGGTTACCCACAGTCCGGCCTACGGTGGCCCAAGGAAACACAGAAGTAGCCCATCACGAAGAGCCATTGGAGTCATCAAGAGTGTGGAGAAGAAGGACCAAAGGTGACCATCATACCAGGCTTGATAGAATCAGTCACCACACGGCCCGATCCCAACCTCTACCCGAGGGGTTCGACTCAACAACCCTACTCGCACCACGGCTTATTCCCTCGCCCGAGGGACGGAGACCCCCGGGACACGATCTCCGCCTCGCCCGAGGGGCGAGGCCCCGGGCGCAAAACCTCCATCTCGCCCGGAGCGGGAGCCTCGGGGTAAAACATCTCCGCTTCGCCCGAGGGTAGGGGGCCCCGGGTGCACCATGGAAATGCCGGCCGAGTAGTGGGGGGACAGCCACATTAAATGCCTCGCCTCCACGGGGCTACGGTGATGTGGCAATCGATTGCCCTGTCGATTCGCCTGCTCCGTTATCTCCTCGCGTCCCCCATTGATGGGACGTAAAGGGAGCAGTTACTTAACACGCCATCGGGCACGAGGGAAACCATACCGAAGCCTTGTTCATCCGCTAAACGTTCCACCTCCCCGCCACGTATCCGGGGCCCTCGGGGTCTTGACACGCCGCTACGACACTTCCAAGAGAAGCTCATCCCAAGCAAGATTCAGGGGACCCCCCCTCGGGACCTCAGAGCTCCTCTTCCGGCTGACACGCGTCCACGAACCAACGCTCCAACTAGGACGTCCGAGGGCAGGGCTCGG
Source organism: Hyparrhenia diplandra (assembly GCA_015847255.1). NCBI lineage: Eukaryota > Viridiplantae > Streptophyta > Magnoliopsida > Poales > Poaceae > Hyparrhenia > Hyparrhenia diplandra. Next base: position 983,523 of record JADLZK010000893.1, on the reverse strand, counting down.
GCATGCGTCTATTCAGGGGCACGGACAGTAGACACCTTAGCGCACGTATTCGACACGTATTGTACACATTATCTCTCCTTTCTACTATAAAAGGGAGAGTAATGGCACAGGAAGACAGATCGACCCTATTAGGTTTTCACACTTAGCCATCTCAGATCCAAGGGTCGAAGCACTCCTTCATCCCCAAAACCGCTTGTAATCGTTTCGGTTCCCGTGCACATTGGTGCGAGGTAATAGAAGGAGTCACACTGCTGGACGTAGGGCCCCATGGCCTGAACCAGGATAAACCCTTCGCCTTCATCTCGCACATGCCATCGATGGGGAGCACATGGCCTATAAATTTATTGCCGGTCCTTGAGATACCCCGGTTCTCAAAACACCGACAAGTACCGAGAGCCTCTCTCGGTGGAATCAAACTCTCGGTTGAGCCTCCCGACCGAGGCCCCGGACCAATGCTTGCTAGGGTCCTGAGCACCCCAAAGAGCTCCCGAGGGCACTAAAATATTTTCAGACTGAGTCCTGATATCCGGACCAGACCATCACATAATCCTAATCCCTCCAACATAGTGTAAAAGTGCAGCTCAAGACCTAGAGGACATAGTCATTAGTCTACCTCCGGACTGAGTCTTGAGCCAGAGTTCTAAGCCTGATAAACTAAAGTCCCCTGCCCAATGGCTACACCAACAGCTTTTGCAGGGGAGGACTTTTAGTCAGGGTTGGTAACACCAACCGGGACTAAAAGGCCATCCTAATCACGGTTGGTGTTATCAACCCGGACTAAAGGTCATCTAAACTTTAGTCCTAGTTGGTAATACCAACCGGGGCTAAAGGGTGGCCTTTTAGTCGCGGTTGGTGTTACCAACCCGGACTAAAGGTCTTTCACCCGGGATTAAAAGCCACATATGAGTCAATTCAAAAGGAGGGCGCCCATGACTTTGTCACATGTGGTGTGCAAACCGAGTTGGTAAGAAATCTACATGCTATGCAAAGGGTCTTGGGTTCAAATCTCACACACTACAAGCAAGGTCTCTAAGATTTCATTTATTTTTTGGTTCGAGGATAGGCTCTAGTCCCTAAGGTTTAACCCGGGACTAAAGGTGTTAGTCCCGTAGTGGCAGCCCCGGTTCCCAAAACCGATATTAAATGGGGTTGGAAACCGGTATTTTAGCCCTGTTCTCTACCCGTGTACCCTCATCAATTTCAATGGAAGTATATTGGTTCTAATTCCTAACTTCTTTGTTTTAAGGGTTTGTTCGGATTGTATCTCAAGAACTTGTCCAATTTTTTCAATTAGGGATTTCCTTCAACCATTTTCTTTTTAATTATTTAATGCCATTGAACTATTGAGCAATTTATATTTATTTGATTTGAATTCCTTTTATAGTTCATTAAACACTATAAACAACTAACCTATTAGGACGTGGAATCAGCATGTAATGTGACAGTTCATTCTATGTTCTAATATAACGACAGCGCTTCACGCTGCATATTCTGGAAGAAAAAAATCATTAAACACAACAAATATTCATCTTGGATGCACTTTTAAACTAGAGAAACGCTATATGACCGTTGTTTTATTGCCTTCTAACAACCAAATTCCTGGGTCAGTAGGATCTAGACTAGGTGGCATCGGAGGCATTCGATTTAGCTCCCCCCCGCCTCCTTCATTGCACAACTCCCCGTCCACCATCGCCTTCCGGGCGCGGGCTTGCTCCTCCCTCCCACCTTCGTCCCCACAGGTCCCAAGCCGTCGCCGCTGCCCCTAGCGTGGACACGGGCATCCACGGGCACGGCGCCGCCATCCCCGGTGGTCGCCATCCTCTTCTTCCTCTCGCTTGTTCTCGCCACTCGAAGACGAGATGTGCTCTCTGTTCTCTGTTCTTCTATTCTCAGAAATTTGTAAATGTGTGTGTGAGAATGGCGAAAACGAGATGCCTTAGCTCTTGGTTGCCTATTAGTTTATATAGCCCATAGGCTTGTACAAGAGGTTACATCATAACAGAATGAACCTAGACTAAGTATCTACAACCGAGATCATCTCGACTTGCAAGTCAAGCTTACAACCAATTACAACAATATCTCTCATGATAGTTATCCTATCGCCTAACACCCTCCCTCAATCTCAACCACTGTCAAGGTTGAGATTGCGCTTAAACTCCTTTAGCTTAGTCACTGTGATCGGCTTGATGAAACCATCAGCTACCTTATCATTGGTGCTTATGAATCGAATGTCCAAAAGTTTCTGAGCAACCCTTTCTCTGACAAAATGGAAGTCTATCTCAATATGCTTTGTTCTCGCATGAAACACCGGGTTTGCCGAGAGATAAGTTGCTCCAATGTTGTCACACCATAGTTGTGCCACTCGAGAGTGGGGAAGTCGTAACTCTGTCAATAGTTGTTGAATCCACATTGTTTCAAATTACTGCATTGGCCGGGCCTTGTATTCCACTTATGTACTTAATCGAGATATAGTGGGCTGCTTCCTTGCACACCACGACACAAGGTTACTCCCAAAGAACACCGCAAATCCACCTGTCGATCGTCAATCATCTATGCACCTAGCCCAGTCAGCATCTGAGAATGCATTGACCGTTGTTGACACTGACCTTCTGATCTTGAGCCCCATATTCACCATTCCTTGTACATAGCGCAATATCCGCTTCATTGCACTCCAATGCACCGTAGTAGGCGCGTGTAGGAACTGGCACACCTTGTTCATAGCAAAAGAAATGTCAGGCCATGTGAGGGTCAAGTACTGAAGCACTCCAACCATGCTTCTGTACCTAGTGGCGTCCACCGGTCCTAGACTTTCACCATCTGACACACTTAGCCTTTCTGTAGTTGGAATAGGAGTGTCAACCGACTTGCTCTTCTCCATGTTAGCACGCTTAATCACATCAGCAACATACCTTTGTTGGGTAAGCAACAACCCACCATCTGTGGTTTTCTTCACCTCTATCCCGAGGAAATAACGGAGCTCCCCGATATCCTTTAAGGCAAACTCCTTCTCAAGATCCTTTAGCAAGGCCCTTGTTGCATCCATGGAAGAACTTGCAACTATGATGTCATCAACATAGACAAGAACATAGACAATAACTCCATTTTTGTTATAATAGAACAATGATGTATCTCCCTTTGAGGGTCTGAACCCAAAATTGGATAAGTTTGTTTGCAAATCAAGCATACCATGCACGAGGTGCCCGTTTGAGTCCATATAGGAATTTGTCCAACTTACAAACAAAGTTTTGTCGGTCTTTGTCCTTATAGCCGTGGTTGATGCATATAAACTTCTTCTTGAAGAACACCATGCAAGAAAGCGTTCTGTACATCCAACTGCCTGAGTGACCACCCGTTGGAGGCTGCAACGGTGAGTATGAGACAAATGGTGGCAGCCCCGACCCGCGTGGACTAAATGTGCCCTCATAGTCAATCCCATACCTCTGTTTAAAAGCCCTTAGCAACTAGCTGTGCCTTGTACTGATCCACGCTTCCATCTGCTTTCTTCTTCACCTTGTAAACCCATTTACATCCAATGACATTCTTGCCCTTCGGTGGTGGTACCAAGTGCCACGTTTTGTTCTTCATCAATGCTTCATACTCAGCATCCATGGCTTGAACCCAGCGCTTGTCACGAAGCGCTACATCCATGGACACTGGCTCATCCTGATGGATAGAGCTCAACATTCCCAACAAGCCTTTGTGCCATCGATATCGTCTTTGGTTTGGTGATGCCATGTTGAAGTCACGTGGCGGGCATTGAACAAAATCGGTGAAGAGTGCGGCGGAGAATTAGGGCCTGCACCAACAGAGACTGTAGAGTTTGCTGCCGCATCGGATGTGGGAAAGGCCACAACGGATCTGTTGGTAGAATCGGCTGGGAAGCCCCCGGTGGTGGATCCTCGTGTGCAGCCACAGGCTCCAGAAGAGGCACGCGCGGGGGGCGAAAGCGGCACAAAAGATCCCCCCACCCAGGACAGTTGCACTGTCCGTGCAGGCGAGGCGGGAACCAGCGCCAGATCTGATGTCGATCCTCCTGTAGATGTGGTACGTGGAGCAGGCGAATCAGCCTCGCGCCCCGCGCCACCTGTGTCGGCATCCTTCAATGAAATAACGCTGGTTTGATGCCGTTTCTTCACCATTTTCCACCAAACTTGAACTTGTATAATGCTCAACACCAGCACAACTTCGAGACAAAGATTAGTAGGCAGAGAATTAATCAAAAATTGATCATGCATAATTGCACTCCCAAATTCAAAAGCTGGGTTTTTGAGGATATCAGGAAGAAGTTCAAGCTCTTTGCGAAGTCTTGCCCCGGCATTGGGATGAAGAGATGAAAAAGGAAAAATGTGCTCATCAAAAACAAAGATCGCGAAAGATGTAGACACGCCCTATGGCCGAATCAAGACATTTGAAACCCTTGTGTGAATTGCTATACCCAAGAAAAACGCACCGCTTTGGAACGAAACTCAAGTTTCCGTGAATTGTAGGGCCTAAGTTTTTCCCATACGGCACACCCAAAGATTCTAAGGAAAGTATAGTCCGGAGTTTTGCCAAACTAGCGCTCAAAAGGTGTATGATTATCAATAACCCGAGAGGGAAGGTTTATGAGGAAGACTAAGGTTAGGAAAGCTTCATCCCAAAACTAAGGTTAGGAAAGCTTCGTCCCAAAACTTGAGGGGCATAGCGGCACGGGCAAGAAGAGAGAGACCTACTTCAACGATATGGCGTTGCTTGCGCCGGGCGCACCATTTTGCTTGTGGGAATGTGGATAGGATACATGATGGGCAATGCCTAGGCGTTTGAAAAAAGATTGAGAGACTGGTATTCACCACCCCAATCAGATTGTACAACAAGTATTTTCTTGTTGAATTGGCGTTCTACCATATTTTGGAAATCCTTAAAACAGAAAAAAAAAAACTTGATTTGTGGCGTAATGTAGATCCAAGTGTACTTGCTGAAATCGTCTATAATACTCACATAATAGTCATGCCGCGCAATCGAAGTTGGTGCCGGACCCCACACATCAGAGAAAATAAGCTCAAAAGGAGTAGATGAAACACTATTTGATTTAGGATAGGCCAATTGATGGCTCTTCCCAAGTTGACATTCATCGCATATCACATTATTCTCCCGATCTCTAGAAAATGAAAGTTTGTGGTGGCTAAGGAGTTGCTGAACAATAGTATTGGACACATGACCTAGCCTACTATGCCATGTGGAAACGGTGGGCTTGAATACTCCAAGTGCTTGTTTATTGGACTCTGACTAGAGGCCATGCTCACATCGACATTCGAGGAGTGTCTTCCTTGTCTCCCCGGTCGTCCTTAAGAAAAAAATGAGTGGGGTGAAACTCTAGAAAAGCATTGTTATCTCGGACAAGACGATTGACCGAGAGGAGGTTTTTATTGGCATGAGGCACATGAAGAATATTTTTAGATGAATCTGACGAATCGGGGAATGCAAAGTGTTATGACCAATATGATCAATTCTCATACCTGAGCCAGATGCCGTGTGCACCTGGTCGCCTCCGTGGTACTTGTCGTGGATGGAAACCTTCTCCAGTTCCCTGGTCACATGATCTGTGGCTCCAGAGTCCACATACCAATTCGTATCCACACCATACGATGTGGCTACTTGCCGAGACGCTCTTCTGCGGTGGGCCTGACTAGGATGGATCAAAGCGCTTGAAGCACTTCATGACGTAGTGGCCCTCCTTGCCACACAAGTGACAGATGGCACCCGGGATGAAGTTGCTCCCGGGGCCGCATCCGCCGCCACATCCACCCTTCGATCCTCCATGGGTAAACCATCCACGATTGCCATGGCCACCGCCGTGACCGCCTCCGTTTGCACCACCTCCACAACTGCCCTTGGCAGCCATGTTGGCAGACGATTGTGGACTATTGCCATGGTACTCCATCCTTTGCTCGAAGGAGATTAGCTGAGTAGTCATCTCTTGAACCGTGATCGGTTCAACCCTTGCCGCGATAGTAGACGGGGACCGGGTTGAAGTCAAGATCCAATCCGGTCGGGACATAGGAGATGAACTCCTCATCCTCTAGCTTCGTCCCCGTAGAAGCCATCTCATCCGCCAAAGATTTCATCCCGGCGATGTACTCGAAGATGGTTGACGTCCTTCGATGTTGTGGCAAGCGCCATCCTCGGTGGTGATGATCCGAGCACATGACCGCAAGGCAAAAGTGCTTTTGATCGCAGCCCAAGCTCTAGCAAATGATCACGGCGTGGCACACTTGACCTAGGATCTCCTTCCCGATGTTCGAGAGGAGATAGTTGAGGACCCATCGTCCTTCACCACCCGATCATGATAATCTGAGTTTTGGATGGACGGATCATCCGGCTTGGCATCCGGCTTTGCCGGCAGAACTCGGCGGGTGCCATGGTGTTGGGCCTCATGAACTTCGCTAGTCGGGCCTCGAAAGGATCAAGATTCCCAAGAGGGGGGGTGAATTGGGCTAATCTAAAATTTTCTTGCAAATAATAAACCTACTAGCCCATATTCACCCACTTGTGCCTAAGTGTGATTCTAGCAACTAACGCACAAAGTTTTGCACCTGAGGTTCCAATTCCTACTCTAGCATGGCAATTCTAGGAATGTAAAAACATGAATTGAATTGCAAAAAGTAAATGCTCAACGTAAAGAGAGGAAGAACAACGTGACGATGTTTTGCCAAGGTATCGGAGAGTCGCCACTTCCCACTAGTCCTTGTTGGAGCACTCTCGCAAGAGTATTGCTCCCCCTTAGTCCTTGCAAGAACTAAGTGCTCTCTATGGACTGATTCTTCGACACTCCATCGAATCGCCCAAAACCACTAACAAGCTTGCTTGAGTCACCGACAAACTTCACCAGGTGATCTTCAAGCCATGAACCGCCACCAAGCCGTCTAGGTGATGGCGATCACCAAGAGTAACAAGCACGAACTCTCACTTGACCTCTCAAGCCTAATGAGATGAGTGGATGCACACTTGTTTACTCCTTAGCACTAATGAAGTCCTTAGCCTTGGATTATCAAATCTCTCAAGCTTCACTAGGCTCTTGCACTCCCTTGCTCTCAAAGGATTCTTTCAGCTGAAACAATGGGCAAGAGAGAGCATGGAGGAGCCAAGGTTGTATTTATAGCCAAGGGCCAAAAATCCAACCGTTTTCGCCCAATCATCATTTTGTCAAAGGAGCCGGACGCGTTCGACGCGCCCTGGACATGCCGCCTCTCCGGTCCCGGCCGCGGTCTTCATCACACCGCGAGCCATCATGCGTCGGACGCTAGGCCGGTGTCCCAAGACTCTTCCACACAGCATCCGGCGAGTACAATTGAAGCTCGTTCTTCATCCAATTCAACTTGTTTCCGAACGACTTCAACTTTTGTCCAAACCATGAACATTTTGTAGCTACCTAGCGCTAAGTTTGATAAGTGTGCACCACACTAAAACCATTAGGCTTGCCTAGGTCAAGCTACCCATCCGCACCCCCTTAATAGTACGGCCAAAGGAAAAACAAAGTCCTAACGACTAATCCGATGTCACCCAACTCCGTCAACAATCGGAACTAATTGTCCTTAACCTTGTCGTCCATCCTTTGAAAACCGAAACGATTTCCATCGTTAGAGGGCATGCGAACCATTATTGTGACCTAACCCAATCCGTTTCTGCAAAACACACATTAGTCACAATAATCTTACGTTGTCCTTAATTACCGAAACCACTTAGGGGGCCTAGATGCCTTCAGAGCCCCCTTGATCGCCGACACGACTTGGGACTACCATTGCTGGAAATTGGCGCGGGTCAACTTCTCGCTCGGAGGGTAGAAGCGAGAGATGGAACAACAGATAGCACGGAGCAAGAGGCCATGGTGAAGCTCATAAACGAACCTAGCTCGATACCATGTGATAATGGCAAAATCGAGATGCCTTAGCTCTCGGTTGCCCGTTAGTTTATATAGCCTTGTAGGCTTGTACAAGAGGTTACATCATAAAAGAATGAACCTAGACTATCAATGTATCTACAACCGAGATCATCTTGACTTGCAAGTCAAGCTTACAACCGATTACAACAATATCTCTCATGATAGCTATCCTATCGCCTAACAATGTGAACAATTTGATAACACTTGTGAACAATTTGACATTATTTCTCTAGTATCCAATCCGTACACTACTAGACTCGATGAGTTTCCCTAGAGTTAATAATCCAAGAGAAAGGCCAAAAAACCCTAGGGAAATTGTTTCCCTAGGGTGTTTCATAGGAAAGCCCCTATGGAGGAATTCGACGGGAAAGTAAGGCTTCCCCTACGGTTTTGGTCGAAACCCTAGGGACATTGTATCCCCTAGGGAAAGTTCCTCCGAAAGCTACACATAGATTTATATTCCAATTCAAATACTGATTCATATTTGAATTCGAATATACAAATCATTCAAATTCAAATTTAAACTCACACATTAACACATAAAGCACTCATTTCATCCAATACATAAACACAAATCCATACATTTAGAGTTATAATTATCATAATACAACCATGTCATCCATCCATTTGGTGCCCACCACCAGTACTTAAAACAAAATGCAACAAGCAATAACTACAACTCATGGTTTGACAACAATCAAAAGAAGGATAGCCATGAAAAACTCCATTTGTAGTCTCATTCACTCTAGTCTCTAGCACTTGCCCCATTCGGATGGCCATGAAATATTCCACAAGTGACTCTACTTGTCCCATTCGGATGGCCATGAAATACTCTATATAGAATTTTTTAAAAAAAAATTAGCATATATTTGTCTAGGATCTGTAATTATCTCCAAATTATATCGCTGTGTCCAATAAATTACACTGAAGAAACCATATTGTAAATACAGTAATAAGGTGGTGTAAATATAACTATAAGACAATATAAGTGTATGGGAAAAATTCAGTTGTTGGAGGAGCTAAAACAACCTATTGTTGCCTAGACAGTTCCAACCTACTATTGCCATAGGGTTTTACATGCATACCCTGAGCTGACGTGTTTTGGAGTTTTTGACCACTGTCCAACGGTGCAACTAACATGAGAAACTACTATTTGTATGGATATTTCAGGGGCCGGGGTCAAGCCAATGGCTGGATTGTCAGTATATTTAATGGGAGCAATTTCTGACGTGCTGGTGGACCTGCGGAATGAGTGGGCAGTGCAGACTCTGGTCCTTATCAGCTTCTCACTGCAGGTTTTCCTGCTCATGTTCGCTTGGACCCGTCGGAAAAATGTGGCGACTTTAACAAGGCTATTCCTTTGGCTGGCATACCAGCTTGCCGACTCCACAGCCCTGTTCACCCTGGGTCATATGGCCATCAGAGCTCGGTCGCCAGATGAGCAGCAGCTCATGGCGTTCTGGGCGCCGTTCCTGCTGGTACATCTGGGTGGCCAGGACACCATCACCGCCTACTCCTACGAGGACAACCGACTATGGCTGCGCCACCTCCAGACTCTGGTCGTGCAATTCCTAGGTGCGGCCTACGTCCTGTACAAGTACATCCCAGGCAGTGAGAGGTTGATCCGGGTGGCATCCATCCTCATGTTCATCGTGGGTGGTCTCAAGTATGGGGGGAGGGATCTGGGCACTCCGGAGTGCCAGCATGGACAGCATCTGGAGCTCTCTCGACAACGACAAGTCAGGCACGAGTGCCCGCAGGAGGGAAAACCGCAAGATTCTCCTGGAATTGGTGGATAAGAGGTGGAACCCCCTGGATGACGAGGACATCCTGATGGCATCGCATGGCCTGCTCGATGTTTGCAAGGGAATATTCATCGGCTCCCAACGAGAACTTGGTGGAGGCGCCGCAGACTTCATAGAACGCCTCATTAGGCGCTGCCGGCAGGAAGCTCGCCTGGACATGCTGATGGAGATGGAGCTGTCACTGATGTACGATATCATGTACACCAAGGCAGCCGTGATCCGCACCTGGTGGGGTTGCTGCATCCGCGTGATCTCGCCGGTCGCCACGGCCATTGCGTTCCTGCTGTTCCGGATCACCAGCAAAGGTGGTCACAAGGAGAAGGATGTCGTCATCACCTATGTCTTGCTGGCCGGGGCCTTGCTCCTGGAGACGGCCTCGCTGGTCAGGGCGGCAGGGTCGACCTGGACAGTTGCATTCCTGCATGCCAAGAGATGGGGCCATCTTTACGAGCTTCAGGATTTCCGCGGCTTCCTAAGGGCTGCAAGCTACAGAAGGTGGTCCGGCACTGTTGGGCAGTACAGTCTGCTGCAGTCCTGGAGCCACGACATGGTTGAGCCAACCGGCAGCAGAATAGCAGAGCTGATGGGGTTGGGGAGCTGGTGGTACCAGCTACGCCACTCGCGTTCTGCCCAGATCTCAAGTCGTACCAAGGAGCTGATGCTAAGTGAGATATTGCAGATGGATGACCGCCGCAATGTGAGCTCTCGGCCAGGTCTCCTCGCGCTGCAGAAACACCGACTGGATGGTCTCCGCTGGAGCGTCGAGGGCACTGATTTTGAGGGCAGCATCATAGCTTGGCATGTCGCCACCGAGTTATATTGTCAGGTCACCGACAAAGTCGAAGGACTTCTGCAGGCGAGTCGAGAGCTCTCCAGATACATGATGTTCCTCTTTGTGGTACGCCCCTACATGCTGCCCGGCCCTGTAAGGCGGAGCCGCTACGCCGACGCCTGCAATGGCTTGAACACGGCGATAGACAATGCATTCGCCCTCGCCCAGCCCTGGGTTCAAGCCACCTCCAAGAAACAGCGACTGCCTTGGCTTCTGCGCACCATCGGAAAGCTCAGCATCGGCACCGACGAACTACCTACAAGTCGCCAGCAACAGGCTTTTCTGGATGCTTCCCGGGGTAAGCTTGCCTATGTGAAATATGGACCTGCATTGGGAGGATTTGCCATTTTCCAAGAGCTGCTCCATCTTGGCAATAGGCTGGAAGTGGTGTTTGCCGTGTGGGTGGAGATGCTTTGCTTTGTTGCCAACCATTGCAGTAGGGAGTCCCATGCCAGCCAACTCAGCTCTGGCGGCGAGCTCGTCACCATCGCATGGCTCATGGCTAACCACGCCAACTTGTTGACTGTCACTACCGAGAACCCTGATACCGACGTGTCCGAAGGTACGTCGGTACCTCAGATGGTTTTGGAACCCAAGGGAGCCAGAGCCAGGTACATGCCGCGTGACCCATGGATGCTCGGGCCCCAGCTCGTTGACAAAGGTTATGATTCGAAATTCGATCCCATGGACTAAAGAAAAGTTTAGCTCTTCTAAGACTCCAGACAGGAGGAGGTCTAAAGTGGTGTCTACAGTTTTAGACTACCTCACAAAAACTTTAGCCCAAAATAAAGTATAGACCAGAGAATCCAAACAGGCCAAGTAGACATATGTGTTGTAATTAAGTTCGTGACAAAAAAATCAAGAGTATGTTTAAACACTTTAATTCATTATAGCTTAACTTTTACTCGCTCTATTTCTCTCTATGTACATTTAACGTTCTAGAGCCTAAATGGCTCTTATCTATTGTAACATCCCAGATGTCATGATCATCATCTCATACAGGGGACGGGATTTTATTGTGTGTTCTGTTCATCGAGGGTTCCTCTGAAGAACAGGGCAAGGGCGATCCCCTGTCTTGTCTATCAAGCTGCCGATCCGTTTTGGTTGTGAAGAACACGAGATTAAGAATTCAGGCTTGTGCTCGTGGCGAGTTCCATTGGAATTCATCTCTTCTGATCGTGGTCCGTCACGGCCGCGGGTGGAGGATTATCTAGGCTTTGGATTGCATCATCTTGTAAGCGATCCCTCTCTATTTATGCCTGCTACTACTAGAAGTTTGGTTGATATTAGTAAGATCGTATCATCTTGTTGCCCGTATAATTGCCATGAGATTATCTGTGCTATTTACTGGTATTCTGTTGGCGCAAGTGAGATTGGCCCAAATATTGTTGCCGTGTTTCATCTTGGCCGAGAAGATCTTTAGTTTTGGAGATTGATTTGGGTAGTAGTCAACCAGCTGCAGCTATATTGTGTCAGATTGATTTATTAAAATAATCACATTCAGATTAGTCCTGCGGTGAGAAGCACAAAGCCCCTGTTTCTGTCTTTGCTTGCTTGTTTGAGAAGGGCCACTAGTTGCATCATTTTGTTTAGTCGAAAAAGTTGGATCCGTTGAGTACTGGTGGCGACAGAACTAAATTGTCTGCCGGATTACTGAATTGAATTATTGCTGCATACTAATTTCCGGTTGGCTGGGCAACAAAATATTTTATTCTCAATCATTGTTATTTGGGCAACTTAATTATTCCGTCATTGCTCATTGTTGAGTTCAGAGAAGTATTTTTCATATTCTTTGTGACGTGAAAGATTGGAACAAATATCTGGACAGCGTAGCCGTGTCCTTATCAGGTAGCCCCCTACTGGTTGATCAATGCCTCCACAGACAGTAAACAGTGCAGTTTCCAAATTACTTTGACAAAATATAAGTAGCTCACTGAATAAACAGCAGCTAGACTGGCTTGCAACACAGCAGAAACACCAGCTGATGGTTTATGAAACCAAATGCGTTCTTTACAGGACATTAAACATGTAATCTATTAAATTACTGCAAGAATTCAACGAGTAATCCTAACAAGACGACATTTCCTAATACTCTATCTGACTAGTCCAAATAATACAGTCAATGTGAAGTATTAATTAGTGAGTGCTTGAATTCAAAATAGAACTTGAACTACTTTGAGAAAGGACATGAATCAAGCAACGTTCATCTATTGTCCTAGTAATAACTGAATCATGCACGAACAGATCAGCTTGTAAAATATTCCATCCTATGTATCTATAGCCATGTGGCACATCAAGTATTCTACAACATTCATGCCAAAATGCTAAACCTTTATTCCGAATCTCATTACTGCAGAACTGGGCTGTAAGATCCAGGAGGAGGGGGGGGGGGGGGGGGGGACAAAGCAGACCCTTAGTTTTCAAAACAAATTAGTTACAACTAGCTAGTTAGTAGTTGTAGGATCAGTATACAGATCCATACAGTCACATCTCTATTTCAAAAAGGTGTCTTTCTACCAACACAAAATCTTGAAGTGCATTCAATTAGTTCAACTGGTACAAGCAATTCATTAACCAGCTGCTATATAATGCAAATCTTAACACTTAATAACAGCAGACCTCATTCATCATAATTAACAAGTGATAAGTTTCATACAGAACAAGCCTGCTGGAAACATGACCTGATCTTTGATTTATATACCAAAACAAATAATATTATAATATTGTCATACAAAATCGAAGATACAGAGCAATAGCAGACTATACATACTGACAATTAATTTGATTGTGAGCGGAAAAATGAAACAAAAAAAAATCATAAAGGAGATAAGAATAGAACAAAACTTATATTCTTCTCTCTATTTATATATATGCTGCGTGTAGGACCATCCCTTGGACTAAACAATGCCAATTATCCATCCTGTTTAGTTTGTCTGTATAAAAGACCCAGCCCTTTAACTCGAGTGTTAACCTTTCATCTTCGCCTCGAGGTCCTTGACAAGATTAGTAAGAGGTCTTGCATCCAGAGCTTTAGCTAGTTTACCATCTGCATCAAACTGCAGATAGTAGAATGGACAGTCAGGTCAAGGTAAAAAAAGTGGGATGGGGTATCAGATCAACCTGTGGACAGTCTAATTTCATGAAAAAAAAAAACAGTCACAAATTAAATGGCACCTGTTTTTGCCCAAAAAAAAAGGTTTATTCTATAATCAGATGAAAAGATTGGTAAAGCGATTAGATCAGAATCAGATTGGCCTGTTAACTCAATTTCATCACAAATATCTGGGAAGCAAATAAGATCAATTAAAAACATATATGTAATTCACAAAGGTGAGTCAAGAGACAAACCTTTTCCAGCTTCTGAGCGAGGTCCTTGAGCTCATCTTCCGAGCGCCCTTTCTTATGAATTGTCTTAAGCACCTTAACCAAATGCGCCTGAAGAAACTCGACGCAGTGCTTCTCAAGATCACGGTCAGCGAACGAGGAATCACAACCAAAGGGGCACTTCATGGGCCTCATGGGGCAGACAGTGACGCAGTGTCGATCCATATCCCGTCTCAGCAGCCGTTTCTCGCATCCCTGCTCACACTGCAGCACCTTATACAAACACGCAGCATCATGGTCCTTCATGCACCTTACCGAGACCTTCGCGCGACACCCATCATTAGGACAAACCACCGGCCTGAAGCTACACTGCCCCTTATGATCCGCGAGCCGCTCTTCATTCTCATACTTCTCAGGGCAATGAAACTTGGTCTTGAGATCAACGTTCTTGAGCAACACCTCAGCAATGGCCTCACGCCTCTCAAGCGGCCAGAACTTGGTCATCTCCATCTCTTGCACGAAGTCATCGATCTTATCCTCACGAGTCACTGAGGAGCCACCCAGAGACATGGCCAATGATGTTGCGCTTTGGTGCTCGCTGTCGCCCATGAACACCGACACGATCTCGAACGGGTCGCCGGGCATCTCGGCGTCCGGACCGTCCCTGGTTCGCCTCCGACTCGATCAGCGCATCCGCGATATGCGTGTCGCTCCGCTGCGTGATGTAGTCCACCATCTCCTTGCGGAGGTCGACGGCCACCACGGAAGGGTTGCGGAACAGGTCCCCGTCGTGCCGTCCCACGCACACCGCGGCGAGACCGGGAAGGAGGATCTGGGCCAGCTTGTGCATCGCCTCCGAGTCGCAGAATGGGCACTGGATCAGTGGGTCTTCGCCTCGCTCCGTGCCGGGATCCGCCACTGGGTGCTCCATCGATCGCGTCCTTCTAGCTTGTGTGGTCAGAAGTCAGAACCGAACCTGCATATGCAAGGATGGGATTAGCGTTCTGAATTTTTTTTGTTTCTTCAGATGAACATGTGAGGAGGGTGAATTATAGCAGAGACACACATATGTCGCAGGCTCGATCTGTAGAATTGATTTTTTTCTTGTTCAGATGAAATGAAACATTTTTTTTTCTTGGTGGGGATTTGAGAGCTAGCTCGCAACAAAGGAATGCACGACATTGTAACGAACTGGCAAAGTGGAGTGGATTCATTCAATCCCATCCGAAAAAAAGGAAGCTTTGGTGTTGGGATTGGGTCTGGCTGTTTCCATCAAATCAAATCAAATGGAAGAAAGTCAAAGGGGGCTAATCCGGAACGAAGTGCAGAAAAGCGCATTCATTCTTGTGAAATGTTAGTTATCCATTGACATTGACATTATTTAACCCTGAATTGATTGTCCTACGGACCGCGGTGACAGAGCACGCCGGCGGGGGCGCCGCGCATGGAGTTAGCGGGGGCGGCGGCCAAGCGGGGAAGGACAAGAAGGCGTCTGCTTGTCTGTCTGTCAAAGGGGAGGAATCCGCGGAGGAGAAGTGGACAAACATCCACACCACCACCGATGGATCGGAGGTCGGAGCAACGCAGAGCAAGGGAGAGGGTGGGTTCCGTAAGTAACGTACCTGATGAAGGAGAGAAGAAATCAACCGGCGGCGGCGGGGGCGGGGCGGGAGGGCGGCGTCCAGGAGCGGAGGGGAGGGGAGGCGAGGACACCTTCGGCGGCTGCCCGGATTGGGGCCGGCGTGGATCGGGCGCGGGGAGGAGAGGGAGAGGCAGGCCGGCGCCGGCCTGTGTGTCTGTGTCTTTGTCTGAATGGAGGAGTCGTGGGGAGCACAACACCACACCTCCTCCCAGTTTTTCGATTTCCTTGCTTCCACCCGAAATAGGGACAGGGCCGGCGAGCGGTCAACCGAGCATGAAGCTCCGGCCTGTCTCTCTCCTCTCTGCCTACGTGGACGAGAATGCGGTGCTCTGCTTTTTATTTTATTTATTAAATTTAAAAACTTATGGGATCCTTTTCAAACCACAGCTAAAGTGGTTCATCTCTGCCTCAAGACTACAGCATAATAATGTCCTGTTTGGTTTTCATAAGTCGGTGACTAAAAAATCAAATGACTTATAAATTACGTATGCTTTGGTTACAACCTGGCCGACTTATATAAGTTAATGTGAAAAAAGAAAAAAATAGGTGACTTATAAGTCGAGGTGAAAAAAAGAAGAAGAAAATGGTTCTGAAGTGACTTATAAGTCCCATGACTTAATAAGTCCCTACTTGTTTTAAGAAAAATAAGCCATTTATTTCACTTTTTGACTTAATAAGTCTCATGACTTATACAAACCAAACAACCCCTAAACTTAAATCACGTTTCCTCAACTACTCCTAAATCCAAAGTCGTCTAAAACTAGTTTGAACATAGTTGCATCCTGCTGTGGGCAAACAAAAAGCGCGCCATGACAGGGAACGACACCTGGCCGGGCCTTGGAGATTGGCCGTCAAGGCCGATGAAACATATAGAAATACAAATTCTTATTACAAAAAGTCTATTTGCCCTCAACTATTATGTAAATTCGATTTATACCTCAACTCACAGAAAAACAATTTTTAGGCTCCTTCAACTATTCAAACCGTCCAGTTTACCTATTTGAGCGGTTTTGAGAATAGTTTTAGCCATCCTATCATGTGGCGGCATTTCAGCCAAAACTACATTCAAAACCATCCAGGAAGATAAAATTGGCGGTTGGTTTCAATATATAATACTATCTTCGCCAAAACTACAATGCATCTGGCAAAACAATGTTATTTGGTCGCGTCAGGATTAGATTCACAATTTTTTTTTTTTTTTTTGGAGCACCCATCTTGTTGTGCATCTCCGCACCAAAATGAATCGAAAACCGATGTGCATAGTCTACCTAAATCAGGATTCAAGTAACCTTGAATACAAATAAACATGCATATGCTGTAAGCTGGGATATTATTTGTCAAGTGGTGAGTGGATCAATTTGTGTTAGAACAAGGGACACAAGGAAACTAGATAACAGTACGAAATTAATCAAGCCATCACATAATTCAAGATCAAATGAATCAAAATGTTTCCATCCTTCTTTTGTTTTTGTATCTCCATCACCAGCATTTCAATTACTAAAGAAGAACAATAATAACCACCTGTAGTGCTTGCAGATTATTTAGCTGTGCTGTAGTCTTTTTTTTTTTCATGATGATTGCTCAAAGTTCCTTCATTTCCATCAAGTAGCATATAAGAGTCACCTGACTGAAATGTGCTTTTGTTGTGTCATGTGCAATCAGTTGACACTATTGGCAGATGCAGGCTTGACAAATAACCCTTGGAGTCCTTGACAAATATATAAAACCTCAAAATTGCTGGTGCAAATCAATCCTTATTTGTACTTTTTTTAGGGATTAGCAGGAATTGCCCCCTACTGCTTATTGGTACTTTTGAGGGATCAGCCCTCTTGTGACCTTTTTTATTTTCTTTGTCTCTTTTTACTTTTCTTAAACTCTGCTTTTGTCCTTATTGGTACTTGGATCCTGTAAGTAGAGCATTAGGTTAGGATGATCGATCTCTGTGCATTTACCTTAAACCAATCAAATGGTGTTGAAACTCTGTAGCTTGTGACAAATGGTGATATATAGTGCAATGTGATCTAAGTATCTGACCAACCCATAAACCTGAATCCCTGACCTCCACACCACACACACTTTATGAAAGCATAATGAATTTTAAGAAAATTCTCTCTACCTGAGACAAGAACTCCATTTACCCTAAGAAGGTAGCTGGACATTTGTCAGGTGTCTCATGGACCCTTTTTTTTTTTTAGAAAAAGTAGAGAGAAGCAAATTAGAGAATGACAATTACCTAACAGAAATGTGCTATGTCTGCCATTGGCTGACACTATTGGTATGCAGGCTTGACACATAAGAAGAATGTTGTTTGACATAACAACAATGTTGTTTGGCAGCTGGCACCATGTGAGCAGTGAGCACATCCTTCAAGTCCTTGATAAAAATAGTACCACATTATTGTCGACGTAAATCAATATTTGGACGCCCAAAAGACAGACTGTATACATATGCACACACCCAGAGCAAACTGCACCTGTACCTTGAACAACAGAAATAAATTTAGATGAATCAAGAAATAGGTTCACCAATGAATTTGCACAAGGATGAATCGTGGATGGAGGTTAACAAACTCACCAGGTAATAAACACTAATGAGAAGCCCCTTGGCAATTAACCCACCTAATCTGTACATGTGGGATGTGGGAGATGAGATGCCAGTCCTCCCCTGTTCCTCTTTGGCAGCGTCTCTCCAGATCAGGGCAGCCATTGATCTCCAATTGCTGCAAAGCGGTGAGGCCCTTAATCCACTCTGGCAAGGATGTGATGCCTTGGCAAAACGAGATACCAATCACTTTAAGGGAGGTGGTGAGGCGGCATAAGGATTGAGGAAGGCAAGTCAGGCCTGGCAAGCCCCAAATGTGGAGCTTGCATAGAGAGTGGAGGTCCCCCAGACCTTGGGGCAACTGGACAAGTGCATCACAGTCTTTTATTTCGAGCTCCTGGAGAGAGGTCAGGTGACTTATTGATTGGGGAAGGCTGCATAAACTTCGGCAGTTCTTGATGGTCAACTTTTGCAGAGAGCAGAGTTCCACTAGGTACTCGGGCAGCTCGGTTAGGTCATTGCAGAGGAAAATATCCAATGACTCAAGGGCTGACATGTGCTGGAGCAGCTCCCACTTACATCCAGATTTTAATACAGGTGAAAGTGGTGGTGATAACAGTGATCCTTTCATACACCATAGTTTAAGCACCTTCAGGTGGCTATAAGAGGGTGGAGAACTGGAGGATGAAGAGGACCCTTGGCATGGAGATAGCAATAGGTTATTGTTGCATCTTTGCAAATCGACAAATGCTCGAGTGAAATAGGAAAGCATGGCTTCACCCACAGTTTAGGACAATCTGTTATATCTAAAATTTTAAGATGGCTGCCAATTTGCATTTGTCCTGTTTGATGAGGATTGTGGTTGTTGCAGCCTTCTCCCTCGTCCTTGCCAAATAAGGCCCCATTTTGCACCATCCACACCTCTCCCAGACTCCACAGTCTGTTCATTCTTAACTTCACAAGCGAAGGAAATGGGCCTCCGCTTATGCTCTCAAGAGCAGGCATGCTCTCTAGATGAAGCGTCTCCAAACAAGGTAACTGCACAAGCCCATCCAGATGTTTCATGTACGGGAAGCCATCTAAACTCATCTCTGTCAAAAATGGGAATCGACAAAGCCCCTGTACTCCAACATTGACTTGCTTCAGCATCCACCATGTGAACTTTCCACCTCCATAATTGCATATTTTTAGCCGTTTAATCCCTGATGGTGGTTCCAGACCATCCAGTACAGCCACCTCAT
The DNA here is from genome assembly GCA_015847255.1 of Hyparrhenia diplandra. Lineage (NCBI taxonomy): Eukaryota > Viridiplantae > Streptophyta > Magnoliopsida > Poales > Poaceae > Hyparrhenia > Hyparrhenia diplandra. The sequence continues at coordinate 964,220 of JADLZK010000893.1, read as the reverse complement.
GTTCATCATTCACACCCCTATGTTGAGCCCCCCATGAAAGTTCCAGCTCATCTAAGTTTTCCTTCTCTTTCAAGCATGCTTTGCGAGCATCATATGGATCTGTCAAGCATGTAAGAAAATAAATACCTAGTTTCCCTCTTATCCTTGATAGAGTTGCCAGCTCTGATAGCGTTGCATATTTTTTGTCTAAGTCCATATCCACACAAAAGTAATTCAGTTTTTCTAGTCGAAAGTGAGTTGCCCAATGCCTAGCGGCATGGCTACATAGTAGTCTAGGTCCAATGTTTTAAGCTTTGTCAACTTATTGATGCCTTCTGGTAACTTTACCAGACTATAACTGTGCTCCCCATTTACCAAGCCCAATGCTTTAACTTTCAAATACTCTAGATTTTCCAGATATGTGATACTTGATGGTAGACTACAAATCCCAGTGAAAACAAGTCTCAGCACTCTTAGTCTTTTATTCATGTAGATCGAATATGGCAGCTCCTCAAATGCACAGCAACCTATTATATCCAAAGTTGAAAGCATGTGACAATCCCCAATAGAATCTGGTAAACTCCTCAGTTTCGAACACCATGATAGGCTCAGTGTTCTTAGCTTTTTCAGTTTCCCAATGGACTCGGGCAATTTTTCAAGATGACTACTTGATGTCAAGTAAAGAGCTTGCAAGCTCCAAATATATGAAATAGCTTCAGGGAGTGCTTCACACTGCAATTGAGACATCTCAAGATATTTCAAATTTTTTTACTTCAAATATGGTCCTGAATTCTGCTGTTAACCGAACAGAATTCACTATGATACTACGCAGGTGCTTTATGCGTTCTTCAGTGCCTTGCCAAATATTATATCATCGCCCTTGTCAATATACATAGCACGTGTACTTTCAAAAAACTCTTTCAGGCAACAGATTTCTTGGTTGTGCACATTCAGAAACTCTTTCAGGCAACAGATTTCTTGGTTGTCCCATCAAAGAAAAGTATCTGTAGCTTTTTGTGGAAATGGTTGCATCCTCTGGCACAATAGTTGAAATTTCCTCACACAAGATGGACCGGGCAAGATCATGAACTAAATCATGCATCTTGCATATCACTCTCCCATGATATTCATCCACATCTTGTAGAAAACACACTTGCACAAGTGAATTAAAGTACCGATGGCCAATATCCTCCAAGTAATCAACACCAATAGTCAAATTGATCATATTGTGAGCAATCCATTGGTCAATCAATTGTTCTTTACAAATTTGATGGCCTTTAGGAAACAGTGAACAGATTGTGAAGCACTGCTTCAAATGAGATGGTAAATAGAAATAGCTCAACTTCAAACATGCAGATACTGATTCTTCACCCTCAACATCTAATAAATTGTTGTCTCTCATGGCCTCCCACTCTCCTATCAGTACCTTGTCACGAAGAGTCCCTGCAAGTACTTTAATTGCTAGTGGAACCCCACCACATTTTCCCACAATCTCTTTTGCAACTTTTTGGTATTCAAAGTTCAATTCCTTGGCACTTGCTCCAAAGCTTCGATGGAACAGTTGCAAGCTGTCATCCAGAGATAAGAATGGCAGGTCATATAGTTCTGTTGACTCCAAGGTTTGTGCAACTCTTCTACTACGAGTAGTGAGTAAAATCCTGCTTCTAGATGCACTGCTATTCAAATGTACCATGAATTTCTCCTGGAATTGTTCGTGTTGACTTCGATCTTCTATCCAAATATCATCCAATACAAGTAGAAACTTCTTTCCAGTCAGCTCTTTCAATATAGTTTCACTCATATACTGCAAGGTATGATGATTGGACTTATCTTTCGTAACAGCTTCAAATAGCTTCTCAACAAGCTGTGTGACATTAAATTCTTGTGACACATGAACCCATAGCCTAGGTTCAAAGTGCTTTTTACAATCTCACTATCATTGAACACTAGTCTAGCCAAGGTAGTTTTACCAGTGCCACCAAGTCCAATGATGGAAACTATCTCTGTTTCCAGTTGTCCATTAGTCTTTACTAGTTTGGTTATTATATTTTGCTTGTCTTGGTCCCGTCCAAGTACTGCTGCCTCATTGACGACGGGCAGGGTTGGCATATCCACAGTTGTCTTGTTTAAACGGCAAACAGGATGACCAACTATTGCAGTCAGGTCAGTTCTTTTGCTTCACAATTATGGAAAATCTTTTCTTGATCGCCTTGATCTTGTGGGCTGCCTTGCATTGTAGCATGAATGATTCTGGTATTTTTGCGCAGGTATTTGGGCACGAAGTGATCATCATCATTGGTGTCATGTTTTTCAGTCTCTAGCAGGAACTCATCCACAACATCATCAACAGCATAAGCAACATCTTTCAACTTTTTGAGCCAATTAAAGGATGGAGCATTCCCCATAGCTTTATCTCCTTCTGTTTCCATCCAACAGTTGATCTCCTCAACTAGATATTGGAGCTCTAGGAGATCCTTTTTCACACCCACTATAGAGCTGTACTCTTTGATGACCAGGGAGCTAACTTGTTTCCGACAATCTTCAACACTCCAGTAACTGCAGCAGACAGTACAGAAGCTTCCATATGGGCAATGTTTTTCCTGTAAATTGTATATTGAAGTAAGCAGGTGTTTTGAAAACAAAAGAGTTCGCAAAGAGAACTATTCCAAAATAGGGGTTTTACAAGTCGGAACTAATTGGGCCGTATGGTGATAGTGCTTTCATGTGTAATTATCTCCTCTTTCCATCGCCATCAGTATGGATATCTAACCTGCGAAAACCAGTAGCTGTAGCCCTAGGGACTCAGAGTCACCTCTTCTTAGTTTTTTTTTTTTTTTTTTTTTAAGGTAACCTCTTCTTAGTTTTCATCAAAGATGTATTTGATGTTGCTAAGACTAGCATACTGCATACTACAGCATCAAGCACCAAAGTGTCCTTGTTTGTTGTGACCTGTGACTTAGGGGTGCTCAGCCTTCAGTTGAGTAACTGACAGTAGTTTGAATGAAAGCCATGTTATTTTCCCAAGAAATTACCAATAAAAGTACTAGGTGTAGAGAAGGCAGAGTAAAAATGGATGAACACAGCAGGACCATGGAACCGAACAAATAGGATGCTATATTCTTCATTTAAAGTTAGGTAAAATACCTGGAGTTCAGATATGCTGCATCTGGTTGTGAAGCTCAGATATCCTGCTTCTAGTTGTGCCAACCACAAGCGTTGCCCTCCTTTCCTCCCACAAAACCTATGCAGATCAGAGTTTTCTGGAAGTGAGATCCAATACTTCTTTTGCTTGTGCCTATCTCGTAACAGAAAGCAGGGCTTCGGGGTGTGCTGAAGAATCAAAAGCAAGACAATTATAATGGTCTGAATGGAGCAATTTGGATTGGGTCCTCCAGTTAGAATCAAATCAAATTTGGAATACCTCTGTTTCACTGATTTGAGGGCAATGTGTTAGCGCATTATTATGCTTCCAGCCCTTGTCAATTTATCACGAATGGGTAAATACCATAATTTGGATCTTCTGTAGAGTCAGTGTGCTCAACATGCCATCTATCCAAAAACAAATGCATCATCCCTGATTAGGAAGCATGATTTATTGTGTTTAGCATGGAAATGTGTGAGGTTATATCTGCTTGGGATGGATTTGCAAGGCTTCTTCTGATAATTTTCATATAGTAACGTGCCCTCCCTGCAAATGTTTTGCGCGTTGCAGTCTATATATTTTTTTTTGCTAAAGGGACCATTTGGCCAGCAGGGCCCACAGGTAACTAACAAACTCTGGGTCTTCGTCAACGCAAGCAGGTTCTTGGAATGAACTTTGTAAGGTTGGATCGGGAGTTTCGTGGTTGGTTGGTGAGGTCATCGAAGAATCATTGCAAGTATAGACAAATTAGTGGGAACCTTTCCAATCCCGCTACTCCATTTTATTAGCTTTATTTTCTTGTGTGGTACGGAGCTGTTTGGGTGTACTAGTTTACAAGAAGAAGCAGAAAAGCGGAAGAAAGACAGCAACAGTAAAAGAAAAAGATAAATCTGAACGAGGTCTCACCGCACCGGCTACACATTTCGTCAAACTGGTGGTGTGCGCTGCCGCGGCCACCGTGCCGCGCCATGGCGAAGGAGGCAACTGAATGGCCCCGCTGACCTGCAGCAAAGAGATACTTGGTGCCACTGCCAAGTGCCAACGCTCACGAGGGCACCCATCAGGCAGCAACCCTGAATGAGGAGCAGGCCGGAGCTGAACCGAAGCCGGGAACTTTGAGCGTGCGTTCGTGTGTACAACACCTGAGCAGTGGATCCTGCGAGAACGCGGTTTGAGGCCAGAACCGAATAGGATGCCGATCGAAATTACCTTGTGTTTCCCTAGGATCCGTCACAATGCCGCCTGCTGGCAATGAGGGAGCAGTAATCCGCCTGATATGGATTCGCCGTTGCCCAGCAGTAATACGTAGCGGTGCTATTCAAATCAACAGATTCAACTTTCTCCCCATCGCCCCACCGCTTCTTCCTCTCCACGCCGCCACCGCCCGCCGGGCCCCTCCTCCTCCCCTAGCGCCGGCGGCCATCCCTCGCGCGCCTACCTTGGGTCCGATGACTGAGCTTCTCCGCGCGCTAAGCTTGCCACCGAGCTCCTCCTCCTCGCTCCCTTCGTTTCCTATCGCTGGCTGCCGCCCCTTCAGGCGCCTCCTTTCGTGCAATTCCCTTCAAAGCAGACTCCCAAAGGGCGACTTTTACCTTATCGCAAAAAAAAAAAAAAAAAAAAAGGGCGACTTTTACTTACTTTTTTTTTTTTACAATACGTTTTTGTATTTCTAAATAAGGAAAACACAAGGGTATAAATAAATACAGACACGTACGTACTCCCTCCATCCCAAATTGTAAGTCGTTTGACTTTTTTAGTTCTAAGTTTGATCATTCGTCTTATTCAAAAAAAATGCGCAAATATAGTTAAATTTAAGTTATTCTTTAAGAACTTTTAATAATAAAGAAATCCATGGCAAAAGAAGTGATATTTTGCACACATTTTTGAATAAGGCAGTGGCCAAACTTGTTGTAAAAAGAAGTCAAACGACTTACAATTTGAGATGGAGGGGGTATAAGACAGGGATACAACCGCATCAGCTAAACAACACCGAAGAAGAAGACGAACCCCACCGCTAGCGGGAGAAGTCCCATCGCATGGTGGCTTTGAATTCAAGTGGAGTCGAAGTTGACACACGTAGAGGAAACAAGATGAAGCTATGGTCGATCCCCATCGACCGAAGTCACGCCCCAACTCCTCTAGCTCCCAGATCCGAGCTCGTTGTCGATGGTCAACACCGTCGATGAAAGACGGAGCTACATTCGCCAACCCAATCATAGCAACCCCCGAAGCAAATCTACATCCAAATAAAAAAAAAGGCCAACAACAAACTCACGATGCAAAGAAGATGTCACGACCCCCGACTCCTACTCGGATCTCCCAAACCCCATCGGCGTCACCGAGCGGAGCACCGTTAGGACGAAGGAGGGTTGGAGAAGGATTATTCTTCAGCGACATCGCCGCCTTCGCCTTTAACACCGTCACCTAGAAAGGCATGCCGAAGAGGACCAACCTCCCGACATCACCATCCACCCATGACAGGCAAACCCTAGACCTAGGTAAACTACTACCTACCCTATATACATATACACGGCAATTCGTCGGCCCGCCTCCCTCTATGATGCCATGGCGGACGCCGGAGAGAAAGAGAGCCGACAAAATCGCCATCGGAAATGCGAATCGCCCTCTTTTTGCCTTGGGCAACAAAGAAGGGGAAAGAGACGAAGACGAGAGAGAGAGTCTAAGACCACCTGTACGGCTGAGTTGATATTCATAAGCTAAAACTTAACATGTTTTTTTTATATATTTTAATATAAGAGAGAAAAACCTAGAGCTAGACTTATACGCACATTTCAAAATTATGTGAGAGTGTCATGTGACCCTAATCATACTATGATTGGCTTAAAGCTAGTAACCGACTTATACCATTACGGGTACTCTAACTAGAGCTACGAGAAAAAATGAGTTTCAAATTTTTTTTTTTTAGAAGGGACGGCAAAAAAGCTTTGCCGCGATTTCTATTAGACGAAAAAAAAAGAAAAAAGGCAAGTGCCGCTTTTGTTTTTTGACCGAAACCGGGCGAAAAAACCATACAAATAAGGAGGGTACCCTACTCCACCGCACACCTAGGTACCAATACAACTCGACTTGCGCTACAATTAGCGCCCACTCAAACAACCTACTACGGGATCCACTTATACAACTCAACTAACACGACTCGGAAGGGAGCAAGATATACAAAGAAACCGCTCGGTTGGATTGGGTCATCAACACGAGGCTCCAACTCCGCCGCTCGGTCGGATTGGGACGTCGACACGAGCCACCACTCGACGGCACCAAGAAAAAAAAAAAAACAAAACACACACAACACCGCACCACCACCACCGGGAGGAGCCGACAGAAACCGTCAAACCGCTACCGCCGTCGTCACCAACGATGAAGCCGGCCCGCCGCAAGCCCGAGTAGCTAATCGGAACTCCTCCACCATGGGACTATCCCCAAGCCGCACACCCACAATCGTCGATCCCCTGCGCCCCCATGCATCCATGAATAACCCCGTCACGGCACAATGGAACTATCGATCCGGCAACTCTGCGTGGGGGCCTCGCCTCACCCACCGACTCAATCCACTACCCGGGACTCGGATATCCGAAACCGCTTCGAGAGCACCTCTTCCGCTTCGGCCGGCACCGAGATCACCACCACCATGCGCGCCCGGCTCAAGACATCCGGCACCCATGGACCCTCTGCACCTCCCTACCAACACGGACCGTGTGCACCACCAGCCCCAACGCCCGTGCAACACCACCAGCCGACCACCTCCCCGCCACAAGCCGAAATGGGTCTCAAGATCTTGCGGCGCCTCAAAGGGGAACGACGCCCGATGGCGCCGCCGTCGCCGTCCACAAGGGACCGGGTTTTCACCACGAGAATCCCGAGCCGCATGAACATGGTTGCTCTCAATGGTACCCCAGCGGGAGAACGATGACCCAAAGCCGCCGTCACCATTGCCACCGACAAAGCGCCAGTGGAGGCTTTCGCCCGTCTCAAGACCATGCCGCACGCACACGACCATGACGAGAGCACACGCTCCCCGCCACCCGCATCGCCATCACGAAGAGCCCGGCGCCGCCCCGAGGCACCACCACCGACACCACCGGCAAGCGCCGGCCAGCCCCGACCCCACCACCATGGTAGCGCCCGCACCAAAGAACGATGACACGAAAGGGGGAGGGGAGCAACGACCAACTAACCACAATCCGTTGCCCGTCGCGCGCCTCCGATCCACCATCTCCGACCGCCATGGCGGGGAAAGGCGAGCCGGCGGCCCCAGCAGCCCACCACGCCGGCGCCATCGCGCCGGCCGTTGCCTCCACCCCTGCACACCCGGCCGCCGCCCGTCGACCCGCGCCGGCTGCTGTCCGCGCCCGGCCACCCAGCCACCGTCGCCCGCCGTCCAAAGCACCGCCGCCCCCCGCCAGCACCACCACGCGCCCCGCCCCGCGCCGCCACCGATCCGGCCGGACGCCACCGATCCGGCGGCACCAGCCCTCACCGCCGCTGGGAGCGCCCGCACGGGCGAAGCTCCCACCAGAGCCATGGCGGCCGCGCCCGCGCCGTGAGCCACCGAGGGAGGGGAGGAAGGCCACGCCACCACCATCCCCACGGGCCACGCTGAAGCGCCGGGCGGCCCGCCCGGTGGCGGCGCCGGGCGGAGAGACGGTGTAGTGAGGGGCGGCGGCGGTTAGGGTTTCGTCGCCCGTGCCGCCCCGCGCGAGGAGCGACGCAAGCGCTCGGGCCTGAGTTTCAAATTAAGCGTGGGCAATTTAAACTGTTCTAAACAACGCTTTAAATGGTTCCTGCCTTCATGTATGCAGCATGACAAGGCAGTTCAGGAAATCCCTTCTTCATTTTAGCAGCAGCTCGTTTCAGTACAAGCAAGAATCGAGGTGAAACAAGGTACGTAGAAACAGGGCTTTAAAATTTAGACCCTTGAGGAAAAGCTAGCAGAGCCCGAGGATACTTAGTTTCTTTCTTTCCTTTTGTTTTTGTTTTTCTCACTTCATAGTATGTCAACATCTTGTGGTTTTTTTTTTTCCACAGGTTTTATTTCGATGCGAATATTCATCTTAATCTACATATGTCGAAGTGTATTGGACTGAAACATATGTAGATTAAAAGTAGATACACTTACATCGAAACACGGCCTTAAAGATTATTAGCGTCATATCACCCAACCAGATTTGTTTCCTCCCATGACTCCACCTCTGCTCGAACGTTTTTTTTTTTCACATTTCCTGGTCTTCAGTCGTCTGAAATCTCAGGCGATTATTGCATATATTGTCCGCTGTTTTTTTTTTTCTAATAAGCTAACCCTTGACAAAAGCTACGCCGTCTGTTTTTTTTTTTTTTTTTTTTTTTTTTTGGGACAACAGCTACGTCGTCTGATTGTTTGCACGAAGTCAAGCACCTGTATAAGTAGCAATCCCTTGTTTTTTTTCACAAAACCTTTTTTTTTCTCCAAAAGGACAGCACAAGCTTTACCGTAAATTTTATTAGACAATAACACAAACATCTAAAGATAGTTTGATTTGACAGAAGATCTTCCTCAACTTTTTTCACACGTGCAGGTCACTCGTTTCATTCGTCCAAGTTGCATGCCATTAAGGACGGTATTTTTTTTTTCGAAAAGCGTGCCATTGGCACATACTTAATTAAGAGAAGTGGGAAATTACACATTATTCACAAGTAATCCATTACTTGACGAATCACACGAGCACAAACAAACAATAAGAAACAAGGGGGGGCGTGGGGCGAACCCTCCAAATTAACAACCCCAACAAAAATGATCCTATTACAACCAAAAAGACTCAACACGGGTAGCTAGCAAATGATCGGGCCGTAGATCGACAACAAAGAATGAAAAGCATCCGCTAAAGCTTAGGCGACGAAAGCATCCGTCTAGACCAACCTCGGCGAGCAAAGCATCTGCCGGAAGACGACGACCACCTCGGCGGCAAAGCACCCGCCGGAAACGGCCGCGACCTCGGCACGCGCGCACCGGAAACACAAGCTCGTAAAAGATACACGGCGGCAAAGCATCCGCCCAGGCAAAGCACCCGCCGGAAACGACCGCGACCTCGGAGGCACGCGCAGACCGGAAACGCAAGGTCGTAAAAGATACACGGCGGCAAAGCATCGGCCCAAGCAACGAAGAGCACCTCGGCGGCAAAGTGTCCTCCCAAGCGACCAACACATCGGCAAAGCATCCGCCGAAACAGCCCACGACCTCGGCGGCACGCGCACACCAGAAATGCAAGCTCATAAGAGATACACAACGGCAAAGCATCCACCCAAGCAACCACAAACACCGCGGCGGCAAAGCATCCGCCGGAAACGATCACGACTACGGCTGCCACAACCAGATAGCTAGATACACCCATGTGAGGAGAACGTGAAAGCGCAAATAGGAGTAGCAAGGCGACCAAGGCTACCATGGTGGGGAGAAACCTTCGGCGCCGAAGACAGGAGCATGAAACTTCGAAGACAACACCTTCAAGAAGGGTGCGACGCCGTTGTTATGCCCGAGCACGTCGGGCCGAGCTTTTCGCCAGGGCTCGATGCATCCAAAGACACGACTTGGGAGAAGCGAGAGGTCGCCATCCACGCCACCACGGCGTCGATGACGAACCGCTAGAGGAACCGTCCACACCACCACGGTGCGGGACGGGCGGCGCATCTAGCTACGCCACCCGAGCTCCCACTCGCCCCACACCGCCGGAGCTCGTGCCACGGTGCCACCGGACGCCCCCTCCCGAAGAGGAAGGACCCGGGGGCGGCCAGGCCACGCGAGGGCATGGCCTCGACGGGCGCCTAGCCAGGTCGAGAGCCCAGGACCCAGACACCGAGGCGGCCGCCCGGCGGTCGTGCAGGAGGTTGGGGTAGGCGGTCGGACGGATCTAGGGCCCTAGGGTCCGGATCACGCTGTCCGTCATCGGGCCCAATGCCGGGGCCTCCCGCCATGGCGAGGCCTGGTCGTCGCCCCCATTTGGGGCGGGGGAGGTGCGGGTGAGGGCGGTCCAGGCAGATCCGGGGCCACGGGTCGGATCCGCCGGACCGCCACCCGACCCGGTCGGCGAGGGTCGTGGGAAGGCCGCCGAGCGCCGCCAGTGGAGGGGGAGAGGAGCGGGCAACGCCCCCCTTGTTGAGGGCGCGGCCGCTGGTCGCCGCCCGCCGCGGCAAGGGCGCGGCGGCGGCGGAGGAGGACGGGAAAGGGTGGCCGGCGGCGGCTACTACCACCCGGTCGCCCGGGGGACGCTCGGGAGCCGTTGGGGAGGTGTGTGAGGCCTCGTTTTGTTTAGGACGGTTGTCGGCTGTATGACCAAGGGCGATGAAATGCAAAACTTCACTGAACTGCGGCCCTGTGTCAAATAGGTCCATGAACTTAGAAACGGACATCTAGCCCCTCGAACTTGCGAACCCGTTCACCCCAGGTCCAGCCCGGTTTTGCATGGCTTGCATGGCGGTTTTTGCATGGGCATCAGTAGCAATGATGACGTCGGCGATGACATCGCACTCCTTTTTAATTTGCGAAATTGATATTTTTTTTTTTTGAGCTCCAAATATAGCAAATAATATATCAATTTTGATCGCCTCGACGATCTCTTTGCAATGGTGTACTCCGTTTTGTTATTTGAGATAGTTTTATTTTGTGTAAAATTAAATATTTTTATAAAACAAGTGAGAATAATATATCACAGGTGGAATTTGTAAAATTAAATATTTTATAAAACAAGTGAGAATAATATATCACTCATTTTATGGAATTAGCTTAGTGACTTTTATTTTTATAGGAGTATTAGATAAACATGATGACTTGATGTCCTTGTTAATTTATTTGTATGATCGTGAATTATGTCAACACAATCGTTGTCTAGTTATTAACTAACGATGGACGTGAAAAATGTCAACGTACAGCAACGAAAACTCGCAAGGACACATGTACATTGTTGCACGGAGACACTACCTATATATAAGGATTCTTTGTGTATATACCACGCACGGCCTAATCATCGCGATACACACCAGTACGTAGCACTGGTTTGGCATTTGGTCCAATGTTGATGATGTTTCATTCACACTTTAGTTCAATGTTTAATCCGACGTACGGTGATGGGTAATTTGTCACCACCATTTTATTGTTGCAACGAGCTAGCAATGAAGATCTTAGTATCAATTGCAAGTAAGAATAAAATATCACTCGTGGAATTTATAAAGTTAAATATTTTATAAATCAAGTGAGAATAATATAACAGTTGTTTTATAGAAATATTTAATTTTATACGAAATAAAACTATCTCAAATAACAAAACAGAGTACACCATTGCAAAGAGCTCGTTGAGACAATCAAAATTGATATATTATTTGCTATATTTGGAGCTCCAAATAAAAAGATATCAATTTCGCAAAATTAAAAAGGAGTGCTGATGTCATCGCTGACGTCATCATCGCTACAGTGCCCATGCAAAACCGCCATGTAAGCCATGCAAAACCGGGCTGAACCTGGGGTGAACGGGTTTGCAAGTTCGAGGGCTAGATGTCTGGTTTCTAAGTTCATGGACCTATTTGGACAATATTACATAAGTTCAGGTACCCACGGTGCATTTCACTCTTATGTAAAAAGAGCGGCTGCCTCTATTGAATCTGAATCAATTGACGTAGGGGCATTATCGAACTCTCAAGGGAAATCCTCTAAATACCATCTTCAAGAATCACAGCGCAATGGCAAAGGCCATTGGTTGGGGGGGCTTCCACCTAGAAATTCTAGGTGCGACACATTATCCTAGATTTATTTCGGGTTTTTCCGGCGCTATGCATTAAGTGGTAGGCGACGTCCCCGTCGACAGCGAGACGTCTGTGGTGACTTCGTGAACTTCAAGATTTGCCCGCTTAGTCGCTTCGAAGGTGCTTACCGGGGCAAGGTTTGCGTGCGTGTGTTCATAAGGGTGAGTGTGCGTGCGTATTGAGCGTCTACATTGTACCATGTAATCTAAAATAAAATTAAAGAAGGTGTAAGCGTTTGCTTACAATTATTTATTTTCTGGCTATGGTCAAGATATGATTGCTAGGTTACAGTAGTTGCGAGGTTGATATTTTTACATTACATATATAATGTTTTTTTATGGAAACCGGAGGGGTTCGTAACCCTACAGCAGATTTATTAAAAAACAAACAGTACAAAACAAACAAAAGTTTGCGAGGTTGATATTTTTAGATTACAATATAATGTTTTTTATGGAAACCGGAGGGGTTCGTAACCCTACAGCAAATTTATTAAAAAACAAACAGTACAAAACAAACAAAAAGTTACATTGCATACAGTCAGTTACTTCTGAAGAGTTGCGAGGTTGTAGAATGCTCCCTTCTTGTTCATGAGGTCCGGGTAGGAGCCACGCTCCAGCACTTGACCCTCTCCCAGGAAAGCAATCGAGTCTACATTCTTGATTGTGTTTAGCCGATGTGCCACCACAATTGTGGTCCTCCCTGACATTATTCGATCAAGAGCTTCCTGCACCACTCGCTCTGACTGCGCGTCAAGCGCACTTGTTGCTTCATCAAGTAGTAGTATTGCTGGATTCCGGATTATTGCCCTTGCAATTGCAATTCTTTGCTTTTGGCCCCCTGAGAGCTGCATACCATGCTCTCCGCAATCAGTATCGTATCCATTCTCCAAGGATCTGAAAAATAATCAACTAGTTCATACTAAAGGCATGCTTGCAATATCTGTGTAATTTTGGAATAGAAACAAGTAAAAAGACTTACGAGATGAACTCATGTGCGTTTGCAGCTATTGCAGCTTCTACAATCTCATCTTCATCAGCTTCTGGTTTACCAAAAGCAATGTTGTCCCTGACACTGCCTGAAAACATTGCAGGCTCCTGACTAACAAGAGCTGTAAATCCTCGAACCAGAGAATATCCATCTCCCTCACATCCATACCATCGATTCTTACAGACCCCTATTAACATCATAGAACCTCTGGATCAAACCTATGATAGTTGATTTACCACAACCGCTTCTCCCAACCAGGCCAACACTCGTTGCTGCTTTAACGTCCAAGCTAAAGTCCTGTAAGATAAGGCATTCTGGTCTTGTTGGATATGCAAAATGTACCTCCTTGAATTCTATTCTACCTTGTATTTTCTTCTTCTGATCTTCCTTCACCACCTGCAAAATAGATAGATGTGTATTATTTTCACTCATAGTTACATGTATTCTGTATGATGCTTAGAATGAGTTTGTTACCTGTGATTTTTTTTTTTGGAGAGATAGATTTCCTATCTAGCACCTCAAATACTGATGCAACTGCATTTGCTCCCTTTGCCAGGTCCGATGTCATGCTACCAGCATCAGCAATCAGCTTTCCTGTGCTCACCAGCACGAAAAAAGGTTTTGAAAACATCAGCCGCTGATATCTCTCCAGACTGCGCCAGCTTCCCACCATACCAGAAGTCCAGTGCCCATGACAAGAACGAGAGGCAAGGTGACAGCCCTGTGGTGATCCCTGCTACCCATGATTTCTTCCTTGCTTTTTTTCAAGGGTTCCTCTTGTGCATGCTCGAATAGCTCAAGAACTTTCGATGAACATCCAAAGGAGGTTACCATCCTGTGATTGTAAACAGCTTCTATGGCAATCTGGGTGCTTTGATGCTGAGCCTTTGCCAAGTCCCTTGACACATTTGAGAGAACCACTTTTTTCGCATAATAGCATATCATTGTAAATGGTTGTACAGCTATCATGACAAGAGCAAGTTTCAAGCTACAATCAAGCCCATTGTCACCGCAATTATAATTCCGGAGGCTGTTTGCAGCAGTAAGGATAATCTGTCTGCAACAAGGGTTTTGACAAGAGAAGCCTCATTGCTTAGCCAAGAGCACAATGCACCGCTTGAATTAGTTTCTTCATCAAACCATGCTGCCTCGAAGGTTAAAATCTTCTCAAGTACTTGGATCCGGATGCGCCTAACAAGATGCTCCCCATGTATGCAAAATTGTAGTGTTGCAATAGATTAACGACAATGGATACTAAGGACAGTGAGCAGAAGATCAAAGCATAGCGTCTGATATTTGCATTCATCTCATTATGGTCCTGAATAAAGAATGCAGCAATCATTCCTCCGTTGGTTATGGCATAAATGGGCTGCAATGAACCATATACCAATGCAGATAAACTGCCGATGACTGCCTGCCTCCACTCAGGTGCGTTCATCGCAAGAAGCCTGGAGAAAGATGGTGCAGGTGGAGGAACATCAGAATTATTTTCCATTAAGATAGCTGGTATCAGTGGCATTGGATTTGCTCTGGAGATGCTGTGACGGCTGCTACTTGTCCTGGCCACCGAGGAAGCCCTAAATTGTTCGCTTTCTTGATTGATGTAGCTTACCATCTGCAATTTCACAAGTCTCGAGTACGGGCCACCCTTGCTGATCAGTTCATCATGTGTACCAATTTCAGCAATTGTACCCCCATCAACTACTGCGATCTGATCAGCGTTCTTCACAGTTGAGAGCTTATGAGCAACTACCTGACAATTGTTAATGAATAAGGGATCCAACGTCAAATGATTTTCTCTTCAAAAGATGAAGTGCTAATAACTGCTAACTAATTCAAGCCTCTTTGTTAGGCAGAGGCAGGAAGTACATTTTCAAGGCTTTATTTTGTATCACCTTGATCTAATTCTTTGAGATTTTAATAAAAGATTCCTTTATCAAAAAAAAAAAAAACCAAGAAGTTCTGATATAAGCAGGGTTATAAAGTATGAAGAGTGGGTTTCCTGAAAAAAAAACGAATGAAGAATGGAAGCAGTGGCAATGTACCAGTGTTGTTCGTCCCATGGATGCTTGATCAAGTGCATGCTGTACCAAGTTTTCTGATTCTGAATCAAGTGCACTTGTGGCTTCATCGAGCAAGAGTATAGCAGGGTTCTTAATTATCGCCCTTGCAATGGCAATACGCTGCTTTTGGCCACCTGATAACAATGCTCCACGCTCACCAATCTGCAAGAATGGACCATAAAGTACGAGACATGGAATTTAAGGTGGCTGCATGTTTCCTTTGACTTTGGATGTACGTACCTTAGTCTCATATTCCTCTGGAAGCCCCTTTATGAAGTTGTGAGCATTTGCTGTCATAGCTGCTGCATAAACCTCATCCGTGGTCGCATCTGGTTTGCCAAACAAGATGTTCTCTTTTATTGAAGTACCAAACAATGCATGATCTTGGCTGACTAGCCCCATTTTGCTCCTGATCCATTTAAGCTGGAGCTGTTTAATGTCAAAACCATCAATTTTGACAGTTCCTTCACTGGCATCATAGAAGCGCTGCACTAAAGCTATTGCTGTTGACTTGCCGCTGCCACTGGACCCAACCAAAGCAATAGTTTGCCCAGCAGGAATCTGGAGGTTGAAGTTTTTGAGGACTGGCATATTTGGTCTTGATGGGTACACGAAACAGACAGATTCAAATCCAAGCTCTCCTCGAATTTGGTCCAAAATACGGCCTTTGGGGTCATCAGCGTTAATCTGGGGAACACGGTTTATCTGGTCAAGGATTCTTGTGGCAGCAACAGATGCCTCAGTGAAATGTTTCAGCTCAGGCAGTGCCATTCCAAAGGATCTGCAACATTCATCCATTAAAAAATTGTTAGCTAGGCTTGTATAATTTCTACATGATCAGATGGAGCCATGAAGCCAGTAATGCTTAAAGAGTACAAGAAACATACAGGCCACCCAAGACGATTGAAATCCCAGCAGCATATATCCTTCCACCACTTACATGATGTAATGTCACCAATCTGCCACCGTACCATGCGAGAAAGGCCCAAATGGCAAAAGAAAGGCCGGTGAAGCCAACAGCAAGACCCTTTGCAGTGCCTTGTTTGATCCCCAGCTTGATCGTCTTGTCAAGGATTGCTGTGTATTTCTGGATGATCCTTTTCTTGGCTGTGAAGGAGTAGACGGTCTTGATAGAGCCCAGAGCTTGCTCGACCAGGGAATTCGCCTTGGCGTACTCATGGCGTGACTGGCGGAACAGGTAGAGAAGGTACTTGCCGTAGATGAGCCCCAGGATTATGAGCAGCAGGACCAGAGGATACGAAACCAGAGCCAGCCTCCAGCAGAAATAAGTGGCGAAGCCTAGTCCGGAGACGAAGACCGTAGAGTGCATTAAAAATAGAGGAACCTGTTCCAGATTTTATGAAAATCAATCAATCATGCTGTTATTTCTCATTGATGAATGATGAACCAAAACTGAATTATATTATGGGCGTGTTTGGTTCGTTGGCCTGATGTAGCCTGGCCAGCAAGCATAGCCTTGAGCTCTTGTTTGGTTCGTTGGGTTTCTTGGATACAATCACCATGTTTAAACATCAGTAAGTTTACCTCCACAGGAGCAAATCGTCAAACACCTTGTAAGCCAGCCACCTCCGGTCATCCTCGTCCTCCTACTATCCACCTCCACCATGACCACAGCAGGGAGAAGATACTCCACCACGAACAGCAAAGCAGCAGGGCGAAGACATTCCTCTGAGGAATTTCATCGAACAGGTGGTGAACGCCATTGACACCCTCCCCTGCTCCGCCAATGGCAACCACAGGAGCTGCTGGAGCTGTGGCCAATGGCGACGGCATGGGTGCGCTCGCTCAGCTGCCGCAGCTGCCCTTGTCCTGAGCTACTGCCACTACTGCGCCGACAACCCGGCCGCCGCCTCCAGTTTCTACTACTACGCCGGCAGTTCGGGGCAACAGCACCACGGCGGGTTCCTGCAGCTGTGCGCCGACTGGTGTGGTGGGCCCTCAGCCGCGGTCGATGGTGGCGGACGACGAGGCCGCGGCCGCCGCAACGACGACGGCGAGCTGCGTGGCGGCGCGCGCCGAGAGCGGCGGCGTGCTGTCCGCCACGCCGCCGCAGCCGGGCACCCGCACCACCACCACCACGCGCTGGCCCTGTCCATGAGCTCCGGGTCGCTGTCGAGCTGCGTGACCGCTACTGTGCCTTGTCCATGGGCGCGTGCTCTCCAGCTCTGGCCCCGCTGGCGTGGCGGAAATAGGGTCGAACTCGTCGATATCCATGGAAGAAATAGGGTCGAGCATGCCCGGTGGAGATAAGCAGGGTCGTCGCCGGGGAGCAGGGCTCAGTCGCCGGTGGGGAGGAGCAGGGGAGGAGGACGAGGAGGAGCCGGTGGCGAGGAGCGTGGGAACGGCGGCGGCGAGGAGATCGCACCGCGCGAGACGAAGGGAGGTGACGCGAGACCGCACCTGGGCCTGCGCGGGCCAGGGCCCAGAATCAAAGGCCCATTGTTGGCCCAGGCTAGCCTGGCCGGGCTGGAGCTGGGAAACCAAACAGGCCCAATATTTCTGTGAAGTTTCGGCCTGCTGTTTTATTTTCACGCATTCATTTTTCTGGAAGCTATATTATTTCAGTTTTTTTTTTTTTCAAGTATGGAAAGACTAAAGAGTGTGGGTGTACGTCTAGACCACCCATGTAGTTATATGTCCTCGTTGAGATGGATTTGTGTTATTTTCATTATATATAAACTATAAAGCAACATATTATCTCCTCCCTAGGCCGGGTGTTTTTTATAAAACATAAAACAATTTCCCTACCATATCTTCAACCTGATGATGCATCTAGATAACACGAGGAATAAGGTGATTTCTTTATTCGTCATTTTTTAGATAATACTCCTAAATTATTGGTCGTTTTAGCTATCCTAGGTACATAGCTACATTTTTGTACGCAACTCATATATATGTACTAGAGATATAAACAATATAAGTTGTGATGCAACCTAATACACGATCGCTATGTCTGAATATATAACAAAAACTGTGTAAATGCCAAAACGATCAATAAATACTAAATTGAAACGGACAAAGTATTTGTTTAGGATTACTTCCTTCGCTCCACAATAGATGATATTGTGTACTATTGTTTAGATTCATAGATAAAGTGACATCTATTTTGAGATGAGTAATAAGTATATATCTTCATGGAGTACCTTACACAATTTCATGAAATTTTGTGTGATTCATGTCGTATGCAAGAACTAAGCAGCACCCCCGCAAGTTGAGTTTACGGTCCTGTGCTCCTGCCTTCCTTCCAGGACCAGGTCCATGAGCACCATGACCAAATCATTGAATATATAGCTTCTACCGTTGTTTCCATCGTTTGTCACATGGTACAGCAGTGATGGTGATGGATGATGCTTGACGGATAAAATAAGACGGCAGTGTTAGACTGTACGGCCGGACTGTACTACTACGCTTGGCAGATGACGGTGCCGAGGCGAGAGGTCCATCACCACCATCACTGTTGCACCTAAAGATCTGAGTGTGGTGTACGTCTATGCTGCACCAATACTTCACCCCAATACGGTACGTATCCGATATTCTGATACCCCGACACGCCAGATACTCGTCCAATATATAATCGTGAGCCCGACCCGATGACTTGTTAAAAATAGCACTAAAACTCCTCTCATCCACATGTAATAAATCACTTTCAAAATAGAGAATCAATACATATTTGACCCGTCACCTACTACTTGACCCCAATGTTCTAGATTCGCCACTCATATACCATCCAAACTATTGAGGAAAATCAAGAAAAGCAAGGTAGGAAGATGATGCAGATTGTGATGGAATATATATAGAATTTGTTAGATGTGCATTGGGTCGACTTGCACACCATTGAATATTAATTTATAGAACCAGCTGCCCTAATTTTTTCTATTACTATTATATATACACTAGTCCATCAACTCATGCTCTCGCACCGGTTAAAATCGTATGAGTATTTGTATTAATATTACTCTCAAGTATCTTGATGATGCAAGCAATCATTTTAAGTCTACACTATATGTCACTCAAGATTAGTTGTAAAACTTGATGTGCAGTGTTTGATTATATTAATATTTAAGCCATACTTGAAATAATCTCAAATAGCAGGAAGACGTACGCATCTATGATCTGTACTAACCTCCTCCTTTTCTCAATAATATGTTTGATTTCTTTATCAACATAATTTTTATTTAGTAATGGTTGTATTATCAATATGGATATGTAACACTTTAGTTAATATATACTCCCTCCGTTCCACAATACTTGCAATTCTTTGACTCATATAAACTGTGTTTGACTGCTTCGTCTTATTTAAATTTTTTATGTAAATTATAAAACAAACAAAATGTTATTACAATATCTTTAGTGATGTAATAAGTCACAACAAAAGTGGTAATATTTATTAAAAAAAGTTGAATAAGACGAGAGGTCAAACACAGTTTATATGAGTCAAAGAATTGCAAGTATTGTGGAACGGAGGTAGTACATATCTTTCTCTCTCTTTCTCTGTGTGCAATTTGCATGATGGTGACACACCATATACATGTTACTTTAATCAATTTTTTATGTATTAATAATATTTTGAGAATGGTAATGGCGAAACATATTTGTGCTTATGGTTATATAAACTTTTTTTATAAGCTACAAACATAATAGTAAGATATAGTTAAGTTATTCAGATACGAATATAAAAATGTTACTTTATATTATCTTTCTCATAATGAAAAATTGTAACATGTTCTTATATAACATAGATTGATTAAAATTAAACTACAAATGTTTATATATTATAATATTTCAGTCACAACTGTACATCTTGAGTAACAATTTCATGCTTGATAAGTTATTAAATAAATAGTTATTGTAATGTATACAGTACATGTTTACTTTTGGTCTATATGATGGGGGTGTTTCTTTTAATTTTATACTATGCATGCTACAATTTTTTTTTTTTTTTTTTGAGATTATGCTACAAATTTTTTTTTCAACCGAATACCCGTTTCCATTACCATGTAACGGAAATACACAAGCTACAAATTATTTGATTGGCATAATAGTAGATTGCATGTTTTGTGATCAAGACATGGCCACCCATTCCGGGTTAAACTATTTGATTTGCCACTGATTCAGTGACGCTCTGTTGCTGTGCAGTAGGTCGCTTGCTTCTATCGGCCTCGTGCTCTCGTGCCCAAACAAGTTACTAGTTTTTTTAAAAAAAAAAAAGATTCGCTGACGGTCTATAATAACAGGGTAATTAAGCGAACACGTTTTCACGTGTCCTCGATCGTCCTAAAAAAGCCTAGGTTTTCCATCGGCCGACGACGGACAAGCTGGTGACGAACTGATGAGGTATCTTTTTGTTGATTGAATATATAATATATTCTGACGATGAAATGACGAGTGTGAACAAGGAATGGAGGTTGGGAAGGGCTGTGGATGGTGGTGTGCTTGCTGCACCTGCATACGTACCTTCTCGCTGAGGACCTCCTGGATGTGGGAGGCGTCCTTGGAGATGCTGTTTATGATCTCCGAGGTGGTGGTCTCCTGCGAGTCGAAGAAGCCCGGCTCCTGCTGCAGGATGGCCTGCAGGTACAGGTACCGCATCCGCAGCACCTGCCGCTCGCTCGTCCGGCTCCAGCAGTACCCTTCTGCATGAGGAAAATTGTCATCAACAATGGTACAAAACATTTGCTCCCGTAGAAACAGGGGGAGAAGAAGTTTGTTCATTGCAAGCAGGTTCTGAACTTCTGATCGAGAAACAGGATGTGTGTACATACAGTGAATGATGTGCATGAATAATAGGCCATACTAGCTAGGTGTGGCGTACGTACCCATGAACGCCACCACCAGGATCACGAGCGCCAGGTAGACGAAATTCAGGCACGACTGCATCATATCACGGGGAAAAGGCAGGTGCAGAAACAAAGGTGAACAAATAAACTTCAATTACTGAAAAAAATTGATGCATACAAATGATAGATGTTGAGCACGGTCGGTTAATTCGGATCGGAGTCGTCGACGACACTTGTCGCCGACTCGCCGGTGTACACAATCACATCAGGTAATAACTAATGCACGACGCACGACGAACCTTCTCCACCTGGTGCATGAACTGCGCGCTCTTGGCCTGCTGGCCGCCGCCGTACCCGAGTGCGTTCATCACGTCGCTGGCGAAGATGAGCAGCAGGTTGGTGGAGCACCCGTCGCCGATGGCTCCCAGCGTGCCCAGGACCATGAGCAGGACGTCCACCCGGTCCGCGAACCGGAACATGCCGACGCTCAACGGCCGCCCGCCGGCGCCGGCGCCCGCTGGGCCACTCATCTTATTCTCCTCCTCCTAATCCTCGCCAGCCCCTCTGTTATATTGCAAGCTGCTGGAGGCTGGCAAGGCGGAGATAGATGGTCGCCGCCGGAGCAAAGCAATGCTTGTGGTTGTGGAGTTGTGGGCGATCGAGTACCGAGGACGATCCCTGTTCGATCGTCGTAGTTTTGTTGTGTGCTTTGGCACCAGGGCTTTATATATTAGCAGAGCTGAAGCTGAATGTGTACCAAACGCCTTGGGTCACATCAGTAATTTACTACTTCCTTATGGCTAGTCTCCGCTGTTTAAATTTCATTTGCATTGAATAGGTATCCATATAGTGAAAAAATGAGTGTTATTGATGACACTCTTTGGCACAATTACCAACTACTCACTCCATTCCTAAAATTTAAATCATTTCGAGAACCTTGGAGAGTCAAAACATTTTAAATTTGACAAAATTTACAGAAAAACTATAAATATTTGTGACATCAAATAGGTATATTATTAAAATATAATTAATAAAGAATATAATAATACTTAGTTGGCATCATGAATGTTCTATATTATTCTATTACATAAATTTGGTCAAACTTTATAAGCTTTCACTCTCAAAATTCTTGGAATGACTTATAATTTAAGATGGAGTATCTTTGAGTAATAAAATTAAAGGGGCATTGGCGTTTCTACCCTCGGTTTCGGACTCAATTATGATTAATTTACCCTCATTTTTTTTAACTTTGTATTTTTACCCTCACCTTTTCGAAACGAAGGAAGCTTCTACCTTACTCGGTGTTAAAATAGACAACTTTGCCCATCCATTTTTACCCTTATTTTTTCTAAGGTTTGTGTTTTTACCCCTATTTTGTTTCTTTGACATTTTGTATACAGGTTTGTGTTACTAATTAAATACCAAATTTCCAAATTAAATATATTTTAACCCTAAATTCAAATTCTAAATTTGAAAACCTAATTTCAAAAATACTTAGAATTTGGTGATGGTCCAAAAATAAAAGTTGTAGAACATAAAATTTTGAAAAACATTTATTTTTAGAGATTTTCAAGTTACTACACGAAATTTGGAGTAATTTGAAGAATTCAGAGAAGGAGGAGCTGCCGACGCGAGATGCGAGGAAGGGAAGGAAGCAACAAACGGGCCGCTTCCGGGAGCACCGCCACCAGGAGGCGCCGCCGCCGCCGGCAGCGGCAGAATCCTAGGTCGCAAAGTCGCGATGCATCATGGAGTCAGGATTTCCTGCGCTTCATACGATTGAAATGCTAGGGGCATTCATGTCTTTTTGTTCCCTGCTTTTTCTTTTCTTTTTATTTTTGCCCTTTTAATCTGAATATTCAGTGATGGTGTTAAAAGGGAGGGTAGACGGATCTTTTGTTCAAAAAAAATGAGGGTAAAATTGCAAAGTTTAAAAAAACGAGGATAAAATCACCATTGACCTATAAAACGAGGGTATAATCACCAAATTCTCAAAATTAAATGCCTACATGGCTCTACATTGAGAGGGGTAAGTGGGCATGCGGACATGCACACATCGTGTTGCAACACAGGAGAGTGATGAGGAGTTGGAATTGAGTGTGTGTTGAAGGGCAAAGTTAGGAAAAAAACTGCATGCATCAGCCTGATCTCAATTCAGTGTACGTGCTATAGATGATGAATGGCACATGTTTCCACCTCATGATCCAATGGCAGGCGGATCAGGTTACCTTTCGTCGTCTACGTGGCCGCGTCACTCAGAGCAAGTTTTATAAAAACGCCGACTGCCGGCTGGAAGATGTCCAAAATTCAGAAGCATCGCCACCTGCTCACCACAGAATGGAAGGACTGCCTCCTTTTGGTCAGATATATGGGTGGATCAACCTTTAAAAGAAAGATTTCCTCATCTGTTCTCTTTCACCAGGAAGCCAAAATGTTGTATTCGGTTTTATCTAAACCAAAGTTTTGAGAGAGTCTTCAGCCCAACTCTATCTTTGGTGGCTAGACAACAGCTAGATGAAATAAATGCTATTATTCAGAACCTGGGCATGGATGAGAATTGCAATGATTCTTGGGTATATTTCTGGGGGAATTCAGTCTACAGCAGCAAGAAGGCCTACAAAGTATTAACTGACTCGGTCCCAACGTCCCCCATCTTCAAATGGATCTGGTCTGGCAGCAATTTGGGAAATCAAAATTTTTTCTTTTGGTTGCTGGTAAGAGACAGACTGAACACTCGTAACATGCTAAAAAGGAAAAACATGTTCTTACCGAGCTATAGCTGTGTGCTTTGCAATCTTGGCAGCGAGGAAACATATCTCCACCTATTCTTCATTTGTCCATTCAGCAAACATTGTTGGGACTCTCTGAACATCACCTGGGACAGCAGTTTGAGTTGAAATGTTTATTAAGGCTAAAGAGACCTTCAATAGCATCATTTTCAGAGAAAATAGTGATCTGTGCTTGCTGGTCCTTATGGAAAACAAGAAATGCTATCATCTTTCAAAATGGACGGCAGGAATTCGATGAATGGAAAAGAGTGTTCATTCAAGAATTTAGTCTGGTTTGTCTTAAGGCCAAACCGTCCAGGCGTCTTGCTTTGCAATCTTGTATGTATAGGTTCTGCTCTTTTTCTGTTTTGGGCCGGCCTAGCAGCCTTGTAATCTTTTTGTACCATTCTTTTCATTTAATTTTAAAAAAGAGAGGTCGGGGCTCCCCGACCGGTTCGTCAAAAAAAAAAAAAAAAGATGGCCATGTCATCATCTAAAATGGAGGAGCTGTGGTGGTGGAGCCCGCCATCCTTTAATCCCGAACCAATAATAGCCATGCATGCAGTGGGGCCGCTACAAAAAGTGCTCACATTTCGCCTGCTTGAGCCGGCGTTTCACAGAGCGCTCGCTTAGCTCTCTCTCCTACTTTCTCTCTCCCCCACGTCGGATTTAGCCGGCTCCTCACCTCTTATAATATACTTGCTCTCATGGGCCAGTCCAGTGGACAGAGAAAGACCATACACACGTTGGATTTGTTTGTTTGTACATCGTGGTAGCTCCGTGCATTCGTATATATGCACCGGTCTTTTTTTCAAAGTTTGCAACAACTTTTTTTTTCTTGAGATTACACGTTACAACGTAGACGCTCATAACACACACACACTCACCCCCTATGAACACACATACGCAAACCCTATCCTATGTCGGCTACCACTTAATGCATAGCGCCGGGAAATCCTGGATAAATCCAGGATAAAGTGTCGCACCCGCATTTGAACTCCGGTAGGAGCCCCCAACCAATGACATTTGCCATTACGACATGCCTATTTATCTTTTATTTGGTATAATAAATAGATAAATTCTAGATGCTACCGGTCTTTGGTGATGCAGTGGTTGTCTGGCAGCGTTGTCGGCAACAGAAAGCAACCGTAGCCGCCGCACCGCCTTGTCCTTGGGCCTGTCGGGCGGCATCTCGACTGCGCCCCAAGTGTAGACGCCCACCTTCATGCATCTCTATCGCGCCCTCTTGCCCGCTATGGCCTTCTGCAACGCATGCATCACATTCCTCTAGAGCGGTGACAGAACCACAAGGGCAAAGGGTTTTTGTGGTGAGAATTTTCATCACAAAAGCTTATTTTTCCGTCATTAAAAAGCACCCTTTGTGGCGACTTTTAAATTTCCATTAGTCGCCACAGATACTTGTCTCACAAATACTCTAGTGATGATTTTTCGTTCCCACAAACAAACAACATAGTAGTGATGAAAAGTGGTTTCGTCACAAATAGTATGGACATTAGTGACAAAGTAAATTTCACCACATCATTTTATCACTAATGCTCCATCCAGAAGTCCAGGTGCTAGCACTATCGTTTTTCCTTTTCCTTTCTATTTACAATGCTGGGTTCACTTTTAAATGACAAGTTTTTTCAGACTCAAACTTTGATAAATTTTCACATCAGTAGGTTTTGAAAACATGACTGACCTCACTAGATTTATTATGAGAACAACTTCATGATATATACTCCATCTTTTTTTTATTTACATGTGACGTATTAGGTTTGAAATAAGTCAACATTTGTATCTTTGACCATCAATTAAAAAATAGTTCATGAAAAAAAGATTTTTTAGGTTTACTACAAAAATACAATATATAATTCATAGGTTCGAAAAATATAGATTTTTTTTTTTTTTTTTTTTTTTGCAATAGATGGTTAAAAATAATAATGTTGGACTTAGGACAAACCTAATGTGATGTATAAAAGAGAAAAGAGGAAGTAACTTTTGTTTCTTTAAACATCGCTTATCAAAGTAAAATTAATATCATGACTTACCATAAATAGATGGACTGATATTTATGATTCGAGGAAGTTTATGCATGGTTTTGCTATATGATGTGTGAGCAGGGGCTGTTTCTTTCTGTAGCTTACCCAAGTAATAATGCTTTTAATTCGAGTGGTCAAGTAAACAAGACAATTACGTACAAGTGTATATCCGTGAAAGGACATGTAGCCTACTACAAGAGTCTCAGTAGTACTTGAGATCCTACGATCTCCGGGATATTTGTCAACTCAGTGTTGGAAGATGCTTAGAGCAATCACAATGCAGACTCTATCGTAGTTTCTATTCTCATTTATTACCCCTCTATTTATTGCGTTTTGATGATGTGACACTGTATTTATTGATGAGAGAGAGGAAAAACACAAGAAACCAAGTCTAACTAAGAAACCAAGTCTTCACATAAACTCAAGACAACACGTGAAAGTGATAAGTGGGTCGGGTGATATTATGATAGAAAAATGCATTGTGGAAATAGTTTCTTGACACAATGTCCAAGACTATAGAAATCAGAATAGTTTCTAGCATTGTGAGTGCCCTCATAGTAGGTGTCTGGTTAAAGTTTCTTAACTTTAATTAGGTATGTAAAAATAATATTAACATTTATATCTCTAGATAAATTTGTTATAAAAATATATTCAACGATCTATCAATAATACAAAGTGTATATTATAATTTATAAATATTAATTTCTCTTTGCGAACCTACTATAAATATTAAGACAGTATACTTGACTTCTTGGAAAGTGAGAACGACCGTTTAAGAGGATGGATGGAGTACACATGGGAATTTTGTTTCCAGGAAAATAAAAAAGAGAGGAGCCT
Organism: Hyparrhenia diplandra; assembly: GCA_015847255.1. Classification (NCBI taxonomy): domain Eukaryota; kingdom Viridiplantae; phylum Streptophyta; class Magnoliopsida; order Poales; family Poaceae; genus Hyparrhenia; species Hyparrhenia diplandra. The sequence goes on along the minus strand of JADLZK010000893.1, from coordinate 937,820 downwards.
ATCAAATATCAACTTGAGAACTTGAGGCAGGAACGGTAAATGTGTATCTGATATATCTTGGCAGCAACTAAAGAATGTGCTGATAACATAATGACAGGTTTGAATCTGAAACACTTAGATTGGTCCAAAAGATCAGAAGCTGCCAAAGTCATTTGACGATGGTCTTGTTCAAGATACAGGGGTTAAAAAGAGGCTGCAGGTAAATGTGTACGCACGGAGCTGGGATTGCCAGAATTTTCGCATAGATGTAGAAAGGCGTGCCTCCATGCATGATTCATCCCACGATTAAGATGGAGGGACCCGAACAAATTAAGCAATCAAGGATTCAATCCCTTCATCAAAATATCAAGGAAGATGTCGCGGAGTTATGCCAGACGTTCGTACCGTGGCGACTGACGAACCAAGCCCAAGTTCACAATTCACGCTGCGATTTGTCTACCTTTGAAGCAGCAAAGGCTCCATCAGTGGGCGGTGGCGCATTTCTGCATTTCGTCGAACGGGCGGTGCGCACTGTAGTCCCGACTACTTGAGTGTTGCTCACACGACCATGCATATAACCACAGTTCACCAGTATATATCTTACAACTTGCCATCTTGCTCTACAACTAGTATTACACAACCAAATTGCATAGACTGATAATCACAGACAAACCAGACTGAAAATCAGGGTTCAAATTAGCACAACCCAATACTTGTAACAGACTTTTGTAGGTTGCTTCAGCATATTTCCATCATATTCGCAATGACAGTACCACAGAACAAAAACTCATCATCACGCGTCAATGCAAGTCTCACTGGCTGCGTGATACCTCAACTTCTGGCTGCCAATAACTGTGACTGACGAGACGATAACCAGGGCCATCATGTTAACTGAACAACAGAGCACAAACCGCCTGTTCTTCCGTTCCATACTTCCCCGTCCCAAATTTGAATCTTAGATGTTTTGTTATCAAAAAAGAAAAAAAATCTTAGATGTTCTTTTATTTTTTGGGATGGAGAGTACTACTCCTATGCGACAAAGAAGATCAAAGCATCACAGTAATACACTACACAGGTACGTAGAGAATTCTTCATATCATTTGAAGCCAAGGACTCCCAGCTCCCAGGTGCAGTGCGCCTGCAATACAATAAAATGCAAATCCATAAATGTCAGAACTCCATCCTCGTCCAAAGCAAGCCAAAAAAAAAAATCATTTTAATAAGAATAGTACTCTAAGTTTGACAACTCGTCTTTTTTAAAATATTTATGCAAATATAGTCAAATTTAAGTCGTTCTTGAAAACTTTTGTTAATAAAGCAAGTCACAACAAAATAAGTGATATTTTGTACAAATTTTTAAATAAGACTACTGGTCAAACAGTCAAACAAACTATAATGTTGAACAGAGTTAGTAGTTAGGATATCGGCTCTCTGGTGAATGTACACATGAAAACAGGGGACTGCTCATAGATACAGGTAAAAATAGCACAACAAACTCACCCAATTAAGCAGTAGCATGCAGTTGCTGGCCAATTTGTCCCCACACGGCCACACCCTGTTCATCCATCAAAACCATGAATGTTTGACATCAGGGATGTGGGAGATGAGGTGCCAGTCCTCCCCTGTTCCTCTCTTGCAGCGCCTCTCTAGATCAGGGCAGAAATAGATCACCAATCGCTTCAGAGCCGTGAGGTCCTTTATCCCCTCCGGCAAGGATTTGATGCCAGGGCAGAAGTGGATTCTGAGCTCTTGAAGAAAGGTGGTGAGGTGGCAGATGGATTGTGGAAGGCAAGTCAGACCAGGCAAATAAATAAGCTCAAGTTTGCGTAGAGAGCAGAGTTCTCCGAGGCAGTCGGGCAGCTGGTGAACTGCGTTGCACCATCCTATCTTGAGCAATTGGAGGGATGTGAGTTGACCCATTGTTTGGGGGAGGCTGGTCAGGCTATCGCAGAATTCAATGGTCAACTCTTGCAGAAACCGGAGCTCCCCTAGCGACTCGGGTAGCATGCACATATTAGACCAGCCGTGCACCTTCAGGGACCGGAGGGATGTGAGGCTCCACAAGCTCTCAGGCACCTCGGTTTGCACTCCAGAGAAGAAAGTAATATCTAATGACTCAAGTGTCGTCATATGTTGCAGCAGCTCCCACCCATGCCCAGATCCTAATCCTATCACATTCCACAGTTGAAGCTTCTTCAGTTTGTTAAAACTGGGGGACGAAGATGACCCCTGACATTGCTGCAACACCTGCTCACTGCCATGCAAGATCAAGCACTGCAGCGACAGAGGAAGGTGCCGCATCACCTCCGACTTAGGACAATGCTCAATCTCTAACTCTGTTAAGGAGCTACCAAGTTGGACTTGTCCCAAGTGAGGTGTTAAACTGTAGCAGACTCCCCCATCTTCTACATCGGGCATGGTCCTATGTGGTACCATCCACACCTCTCCTAAACAAGGCAGACTATCCATCTTCAACTTCAGCAGCGAAGGAAATGGGCCTCCACTTATGCTCTCAAGAGAAGGCATCCTTAGTAGCACAAGCTCCTCCAAACAAGGTAGTTCGACAAGCCCATCTAGATGCTTCAAGTTTGGGAAATCACATAGCAACATCACCCTCAAAAATGGGAAGGGAGCATGGCCCTGTACTCCACCACCAATTTGACTCTGCATCCACCCTGCGCATTTCCTACCTGAATACCCACGAATGTCCAGATATTTAATACCGGGTGGTGGTTCTAGGCCATTAAGCACATCTTGCTGCAACTCAGTATTTACCTCTTCCATTTTATTCGACATCCAAGTTAGGCCCAACCTCTGTAAGTTTGTCTTCTGTTTCAAGCATGCCACCTGTGCATCGTTTGTATCCATCACATGTTGAATACCTATGATTGTTAGTTCCTCACCAATCCTAGATACATTTGCAAGCTCTGACATTCCAGCAAACTTTTCTCCCTTACCAATAGCAAATAAGCCCAACTTTTGTAGTCGACTGAGCTGTCCGATGCCTACAGGCATTCCTCCCAATTTTTTACAATAATTTAGGTTTAAAACTTGAAGCTTATCCAAGTTGCCGATGTCTTCAGGCAACTCTACTAGCTCATGACAACCCTGAAGGTCCAAAGACTCCAAATTTCTCAGTGTTGTGATAATTGATGGAAGTCTCACAATTTTGGTGAAACCTAGTCTCAAAACTCTTAGCTTCTCATTTCTACCAATAGAGTCTGGCAACACTGTAATCTCATTGCAACTGTAAAGATCAATGCTTGAAATCATTTGACAATGCCCAATGGGATCCGGTAAGCATTTCAGCTCTGTACAATATGATAGGTTCAATGTTCTTAACTTATGCAACTTACCAATAGAGTCTGGCAACACTGTAAGCTTACTGCACCTGCAAAGATCAATACTTGAAATCATATGACAATCACCAATAGAATCTGGCAAACTCTTTTAGGTTGATACAGCCCGACAAGTTTAGTGTTCTTAACATTTTCAGCTTACCAATGGATTCCGTTATCTCAACAAAAGAAAAGCTGTTTGTTACATGAAGTGCTTGCAGGCTCCACACATCTGAGATAGTCTCAGGAAGTGTTTCACAACTTAGTTCTGAAACGGCAAGATATTTCAGATACTTAACTTGAGACATGGCGTTAGCTCCATCTGCATTGAGGTATCCCACAGTAACACTGCGCAAGTGCTTAGCATGCTTCAATGCCATAGCATATATGTAATCTTCATACTTAGGCATATATACAGCTCGGGCTTTTCTAAAAACAAACTTAGGTGGCATATGTTCTGGTTGTTTAATCAAAGAAAAATATCTATAGCTCTTTGTGGTACTGCTGCTTGCCTCGTTTGGCATGTCAAGTGAAATTTCATCACCGAAGATGGACAAGGCAAGATCATGAACCAAATCATGCATCCCACATGTCACTCTCCCATCTTTTTCTTTGACGTTTTGTAGGAAATACACTTGCAGAAGAGACTCAAAATGGTTGTGGCCAACATGCTCTACGGTGATCATATCATGAGCAATCCATAGGTCAATCAATTGTCCTTTATCAATCCTATGACCTTTAGGAAACACTGAACATATTGTAAAACACTGCTTGAGATTAAATGGCAGATGGAAATAGCTTAGCCTTAAGCATGCAGCTACTCTATCTTCTTTACCATCAACATGCAATAAATTTTTGTCTCTCACATCCTGCCACTCTTCTATCTGCTCCTTCCCATGGAGAACACCTGCAAGTACTTTAATTGCTAGTGGCATCCCACCACATTTGTCCACAATTGCTTTCCCAATCTCTTCAAATTCGAAACCCCAACCTGTTGGACGTGTTACCAAGCTTTGTTGGAATAGTTGCCAGCTGTCCTCCGGAGACAAGAATGGTAAGTGAAATTGGTTGGTGGATCCCACTATTATTGCAACTTCTCTGTTCCGAGTAGTAAGTAAAATCCTGCTTTTAGGTGCGCCTACCTTTAGACATACCATGAATTCTTCCCACTCATCTCGTGAATTGGTCCAAACATCATCTAATACAAGAAGAAACCTTTTGCCCTTCAACTTCTCTGAGATTGTTTGGTTCATATAAGGCAAGGCATGTGTTCCTGGATTATTGTCAGAAAAAGCTTCAAACAATTTTTTGATGAGATCATTGACAACAAATTCCTTTGATACATGAACCCATAGTCTAACTTCAAATAAATGCCTCTCTATAAAGTTACCATCATTGAAAACCAGTTTAGCCAAGGTAGTCTTCCCTGACCCGCCAAGCCCGATGATAGAAACTACCTTAATTTTCTGTTGATCATCATTCTCTTCAAGCATGGATATTATCTTCTGCTTATCTTTGTCTCTTCCAACTACTAATGCCTCGTCAACATTAGGTAATGATGTGACCTCCTTTGTTCTCACATTCGCAAGTCGAACAGGAGGATCCACTGACAAACTATTTGCTACTGCAAGGTAGTCAGTTCTTTGCTTCACAATTGCAGCAAATCTCTTCTTGATTGCCTTGATTTTGTTGGCTGCCTTGCATTGAAATACAAATGATTTTGGTATTGTGCATAGGTATCTGGTCACAGTACCACCATCACCATCAGACTTATATTTTTCATACTTCAGCTGGAACTCATCAACAACATCATCAACATCATAATAAATATCTTTCAACTTTTTGAGCGAAGCAAATGATTGTCTACTTCCAATAGAGTTGTCTTTTCTTGTTTCCAGCCGGAAGTTGATCTCCTCAACAAGACCACAGAACTCCTGGAGATCTTCCTTGACACCCACTATAGATCTATACTCTTTGATTAGAGATGGAGCTAATCTGCTGCCCACAACCTTCAAGGTTCCAGATACTAAAGCAGATATGGCAGCAGCTTCTACCCCGGTCATTTTCTTACAGATTCTCCTGTGCCAGATATTAATTTCCAGCAAAAATGAATTCGCAGTGATCTCAAGTAAACATAAGGCCAGAATTCAAAAATTGAGCTGTAACAAATAATGGCTCTATATGCATGATGAAACTAAATCATTCCTATTGTGCTTTCATGCGAGTATTAGTTTTTTTTCTGCTGCATTAATGGATGAACAGTACCAAAAAAATGTCAGAGAAGATTTCATTCAAATAATAATCTGATAGAAGTGTACGAAACAGTAGCAGGTATATTTGATATATCTTACCTGGGTAAACAGGTTCTCAAATGCGCATCCCGCCTTTGGGTCTTCGTGTTGCTGAAGTGCTCCTTTACTAATAATGTAGAATTCCTTCTAACATAACAGTGAACTCGACATAAGAAGTGACATCTATGTCCGAAAATTAGAGGGCAGGATATAGGAAGTACAAGACACAAAGTAAATGAATATTAACTATTCAATGATGCCAACATTAACATACCAGTGCCTCTAGAACTGACAAACAAATAGCAGTCCTTTCCCCAGATTATGATCTATGACTGATGAGTGCTTCAGTATTAAGTACCTTCAGTTTACAGATTTATGTGCTGAAAAAAGTACAAGCATTAGAGACAAAATAAACAAATTCTTGACTGGAGTAAGCATGAAAATCAAATGGGATTTATATTCTTTATCAAAAATAAACAAAATACCTTGATTGATCAAGCCTTGGTCTAGTGCCAAGACAAAGTGAAAAAGGAGAGAAAGTTGAGTTGGAAACGCGTACCAAGTGCGTAATAGTCACCGCGGAGCAGGGATTGCCAGAATTTTCAGAGAGAGGAGCAGCCAAGAGTGACAAAGAAAAAAAGAGAGGCTGGATCTGAAAAGTTAACGTGTTGCACTATTCTACGGGACAAGGGAGGAGCAGCCAAGAGTGATTGATAGACTCTGAGTCTCGGTCAGGTGCCAAGATAAAGTGACAAAGAAAATAGAGAAAGCTGAGCTGAAAGAGATTTATTGAGCTTAACCTTGTATAAACACGTCTGAGTATCTGACCTTTATAGCTTGCATTTAGCCTAAGGGGCAGGACTTATAAGGGCAAGCCCAACGCGGCCATATGCCCTAGATAAATTATACGGGCCACGTATTGAAGAACACGCCGGGCTCATATCCACCAACGCAGGCAGCGCAGGGTGACGTCTGGTCATAACACTTTTTGGTCAGATCTTTTGTCTGATCTCTGTACCCTATCAGGACGAGGCACCAACAATTTTCTACCCCAACGCATTTTCTAACAGGTGCTGAAGCCTTTTGTCAGTTAGGGCGTCGGTTGCTTCTGCAAGCACCACTGAACCTCTGCAAGCCACCAATCTGGTCGATTTGGATGTTGCAGGTTGACGTGGAAGCTAAGGCTACAAGCCAGCTTGGAGCGTTGGGCTTGGCCTAAGGATTCTAGAATGCTGCAATTCTTACATATTAATGTGTTGTCACTGCAAAAGTTTACATGCTGCACTGTACTGATGACGACAGGAGAGAAGCAGCCAAGGGTGTTTGACCGGCTCTGAGTCTTGGCATCAAGTGACAAAGAAATCGAGGAAGGTGAGCTGGAAACGTGGAGCAGGATTGCCAGAATTTTCTCAGAGCGAATTGCCTGCCTCCATGGTTGATGCCACAATTAAGATGGAGGGACCCAAACAAAGCAATCAAGAATTCAATATTTCACCCTCTTCTTCAGAAAAGAAAATGACATGTTCAAAATATCAGGAAATTGCCGCGGAGTTTTGGCACACGTACCATGGCGACTGACGAACCAAAGTCTCCACCAGTGCAATGTGGCGCATTTCGTCGAACAGGCGGCGCGCACTGCCGACTTGTTTGAGTGCTCACGCGACCTGACATCCCCAGGACACAACGCTCGGGATTCCACGAGCACGCGCAGGCCGCGCGGTGCCAAATGATGCAATCAGGCCACGGTTCACTCCATGCCCGTGCCCTGTTGCTGGCGGCTGGCCGGCTGGCAGGCAGGCCGCTCGCGCTGGGCATGTTGCCTAGCTTCGTCTCTCCGCCAACCATGGCTCTGTCCGCTGTCCCTGCCTGGCTCGAGTGCCCCCACGTTCTCACGGCAGGGTCAACACGCAGACGGCACGGACTCCGGCAGCTGGAGGCGTGGAGCCACCATAGTCGGCAGCGAACTCACGAGGCTGGCGACAAGTTGGCCACGTTTCGTCAGACAAACGCACTACCAGGGAAGATAAACGCATCGTGCAATAAAGCTCAATGTCATCGTGCATGTAGACGACAACCAATAAACGCATCGTGCATCACTCGAGACTCGAGTTAACTTGCCTATTACGCACTCCCTGAGACGATGTAGTAACTCTGATTTTCCTCTATCAGTAAAGCTCAAGAATTCTAGAAATAATCTGTGTACCATATCTAGGCGACATTAACATATTCGTGCGTGATCCTGGTGCAAATACACTTGGACTCTCGGAAATGAGGGGCCGATAAGGCATGTGATTAATTGCATTGAGCCTCTCGAGCAATACGTATAGTATAACATAAGGGATTGAGGGCTAAATTGTCTCCTCGGATACATAGGGCAATATCCTAAACTACCAAATGTACTCTAGCATTATCTAATATACACAATATTGCCTTTTAGTATTGGTGGGCAAACTGAATTTGTTTTTGTAAATACATGTGAAAAAATAAAATTTATGCTAACCATGCAAACTAATATTTTGCTTTTGATTATTTACCCATCTATCTCCTTTGGAAGTTTAGCTTTGAAATGCTATAACCAAACATAGTGGCAAAAAAGATGGGGAAGGCTAACAAAACTACAGCAGCCAATGGTAGCAAGTCACGTCGAAAGCCAAAGTAGTCTCTCACAAATGATGCGACAGATTTGGTCTCCCCGAATACGTCAATCTTCTTATGGTCCTCATACCCAAATTGGGTGGTGAAGAATACATTGAGTGTCCATGACATGGGGGACGTGTAGTACAACCATGACCACCATTTTGGTATTTGCTGCAAAAAAAGAATGGAACAAGAAGCAAATATAAACCTTAGTATTGTAAATACATAATAAAACATTACCACTTAATCTTTTCTTCATCTGAAACTAGAGTTTTCTTTCTGGAATCATTTAAATAGTGTATGTATACATGTGGCTATATTAAATTCTTGACTAAAAGTGAGGCAGAACAGGGAAAATTATGTGGAGTTGGAAATAGATGATTTGCCACTCCTTTGTTCCACTAACAAGTTAGAGAAACTCTATTGTACATTGGGCAAAAACTTCTTGAACATCGCAAACAAAATTGAGAAAACTATGTAGGTGGGTCGAAGGACTTACAGGAATAGGCACAATGAAGCCAGACATGAGATTTTGTATAGTGTAGAACATAGATGCTAATATGGACGCCACTTGGATGTTTGGGGTGAGTGACACTATCATCATTCCAAGGTATAGGAAGTAGAGCAGCGTACAAAACATGGTATAAAAAGAACCGGAAGAACTTTGTTGTTTCCCATGCGTACCTATCATAGGGTAAGCTATGAACATGAACAATAATATTTGCACAAAAGCATAAGGAATCTCCATAGCAACCTAAATGGGAAAAAAAGAAACATAAAATAAATTCAAAGCCTTCATATGCTAATTAGTACTAACTATATATCTAAACCTTATTGGGAGTATAAGCCTCTTTTTGTAAGTGACTTTTAACGAGTCCATACTTACTTGTGCAAAAGAGTATGCCCAAGGAGAGTACATTCCTGCAAATTTTTCTCTATATACCACGACGTAACGTTCAATGGAGACAAATGGCATCACTGACCGGCAGTTGTTGATGCCAGCAAATAGAGTGGTGCCATACATGCATCCCAATATGGTGAACAAACCTTGCTGGTCATTTCTACACATGAAAAGTATTAACAAAATAATACACAAATTAAGAAAATATAACTAAGAGATATGATGTGGCATGATGTGGAAAAGTGATGGTTTACATACATACGATTTATGTCCCCTTGCTGCCAATATAAGGCCCCGAAGGCAATGCAAGTGAATGTTATGAACACAATCCGCACCAAGTTGTAGGATGGTGTCCTCCAATATGATAAGCATTGTTTCCAAATGCATGCTTTGAACTGCTCCAAAACTTTTGTGGATATCGTGTTGGGAAATGGAGATTGCTTGTACCCAAAGGTGGTACACTCAAGCGTTTTTACAAGTTCATCTTTATCCCTTCAATCACCAACAACTTATTATTAGCACAAATCTTATGCAAAACTTAATTCCTATCAAATAAGAGGGGATTCATGGCAAAATAGTTCCTACCTAATCAAATTGCTTTTGGGGTTCATGTTTAATTATTTTCCTCTAGATGCACAATGCCTCTCCTCAACTTGTTTTGCATGTTGTATTGCATAATTATAGTATTAAAGTGTTTGTTACAATGTTTATAGTTAATTTCAATGATATTTGAAAAGCTTACTTGTACATTGATGAGTCCCTAAAAACTTGTGCAAAGTCAACTCCGAGTTGAGCTTCCATTGACGTTGAGGTAACTTCTAGCATCCATGTTGATGGGTTATAGTTGTCCTTGATCTTGGGCACCCCAGGGAATTGCCTAGAAAAAAAGGGGGGATATTTTCACAAGTAGGTTAGCCTAGGAACATAATGTTGATTTTCCTTAATTCAAACTAAATCTGGGTTAACTTTATAGTAGAATATATTGGTCATTCTTGAACTTGGCTATTCCATGGTTATGTACATTGTAATTTATGGGGACAATACAAAGAAATAACAATAACACAATATTCTTGAAAATATGGGGAAAATGGAAACCATGGTGAAGCCTATTTGCAAGCAAAATAAGAAGACTTTCATGGGTTTCAATCACAATATAAACTATACATTTTTAAGCAAACAATACAAATCATACATGTGTATAGATAAATTAAGATTCCTTTTGATTACCCAAAATATTTGATGACCTTACATGACTGGTGTCCAAGCGGACCCACATAGATCAATTGTCCGCCTCTTTTCATCGACATCACTAGATTTGAATTTTACAAATGTGTATCAACAAGATGCATTAAATTAGATGAAATAACTATTGTCTTTGGAAATAATAGGTTTAATTTTACTCTTAGCATATCAAGACATAAGATGGTTGAGGAAGGTTTTGTCTTGGATGTAGTTTAGGGTTGTTTAGGTAGACAACTAATGTCTCCATGAAAAATTAATTTCTGGAGACTGGATTATTAGGAGTTTCATCTAAGCTTGCATGAATTTTTATTTAGGTTCTCTAGTGCTTCATATTGTTCTCAGGATATAACCTATACTTCATCTTGGTCTTGGAAGATTAGACTTTAGAAAGTATTCTTCCTATTATTTTCTAGTGCCTCTTTTTATTCTTGACGAAGGGTACAAAAATGGTATTTATTACCTCGTCAAATGACTCAAATATTTCAATACTCGGTTGGTGAATGGTGCACACAACTGTTCGACCTGTGTCCGCAACGTTCTTCACAGCACGCATGACAATAGCAGCTGCCCTTGCATCCAAGCCTGATGTTGGCTCATCCATGAATATGATTGAAGGGTTCGATACAAGCTCAACTGCAATTGTGAGCCGCTTTCGTTGCTCTGTAGATAGTCCATTTATGCCTGGTATTCCAACCAAAGCATCTCTTATTTAAGTCCAACTCAATTGTTTCTAGAACTTGATTGACAAATTCCCCGTGAGGGAAAATAATAGTAGTCACCTTGCAGTTTCTTTATAATTTTTTTTTTCCTGGTAGCTAAGATATAATTATGAAAAAAAAATCCTCTTATCTATGACATTTCATAAAATATAACTCACATTTCGGGTTTTGGAGTTGATTTCTGTAGGAAGGCGCAGCCAAGCTGAATATGCAACAGATTCCCCCACTCGTGATCGTGGGGGAATGAATATCGGTTTGTTCACGCGGTAACCTGATATCCTAGCAAAGGTTTCCTGAACTTTAGGATAGCCTCCTATTCTTATATCTCCTTCAATAACACCACCAGTTTTCCTCCCAGCAAGAACATCAAGCAAGGTTGTTTTCCCTGCACCAGTAACACCCATGAGTGCTGAAAGGACTCCTGGTTGGAAAGCTCCCGTGGACGTTGTGGAGAAGTTGAAGTTTTCTCTCCATGTAACCTTGCTCCCTCATTTCCTGCAACAAAACACTTTTATGGTAAAAAAATGTACTCAACTTTTTGTTTCTATTAAGTTACATTTTTTCTTTGTTTGATTCATTACGAAGCACAAGTGTCTGCCATGCCCATATGTTAATCCATGAAGCACGACTTGACTAGTAATTGTCTTGACTTTTTAGGGTTTGATAATTACCGCAGGTGTGTCCACATAGTAGTTCACATCCTGAAATGATATTGCAAAGGGTGTGAAAGGTAATACCATTCTTCCTGCATAATATTTGATTATTGAAAAGTGAGTTCCATTTCAATGATACTGAAGCTATATTTTGTTGCACACTAGAATTGAGACTAACCAGTCGTATTGGGAGTAGAAGAATTTTCTTCTTGTGTCTTATGTATACCATCGTCAATGTCTTTAGCCAGACATTGGTCTCTCCCATTAAATGTGGTAAGCTTATCACGAGAAATTATAGCTCTAGAAGTTCCTGGAGCTGAGAATGTGATACATGGGAGATTAGAACAGTTTGTTCTTTGATGTTTGAACTATTCATCATATGATTTCATCAAATTCACAATTACATTACATATGAAAAATACAAGCATTCTAGATTTTTAATTCAAAAGAAAATTTCAGCCATAATGCACTTACGCTTTCTAATAGTCAAGCCAATGGCAAAACCTATATTGAATAAGAAAATGAATCCAATTATTGCTCCAACTGAAATCCAATAGAAGTAATTGGAGAAGTTCAACCCTCTATCCATTAATATCCTCCGTCAAAGTGTCACACCCGATACCGTAAACTATCAAAATAGAAACAATTAGTTCTAAGAGTGCTGAAAAACTACATATTTATATACCCTTTGTTATATTTTAAATAGAAACAATTAGTTCTAAGAGTGCTGAAAAACTACATATTTATATACCTTTTGTTATATTTTAAATAGAAACAATTTCTAAGAGTGCTGAAAAAAACTACATATTTATATACCTTTTGTTATATTTTTTATTGTGTCAGTAGGAATCAATTAAAAGGGGAAATAAGTTAGTTTTACACCTTCACAAAAATTAGACTTTCAGTTCTGCGAATAAGGTAGTAGTAAACTAAAGTAAAATTATACAAATAGTGTACACAACAAATACACCATCAGCTATGGAGGATTCTACAATTATCAATACAAATTATTTTATGTCGTAGTTTACCTTTAGCCATCTTGGTGCCAAGAACTCATTTCCAGTTAAGCCTATCTCAGCGTATGATAATGGAGAAAGCCAAAATCCCCATTTCAGCCAATTAGGCATGGATGCTATACCAGTTTGACACAAAAATGTATTAGGAAATTTTTGCTTAATAGTTGAAGGTCAATATCTTGCTTTAAGTATAAATTCATGAAACCATGAGAATGCCTTACGACGAGGAATGAGGAAACCCCCAAATAGAAGGATGACTAGAAATGACATTGTACCACCCACTGAACCAACAACCATTGTTTGGCAGTAAGAGGCAACACATCTAAACATCGATAACGATCCAGTGTGGATCAAGAAGAGGATAAGAAGATGACGGAAGAATCTGCGCACACAAATGATTCATGGTAGAATATATAAAGCAGTAACAAAATCTCTTCTTTTTTGAGAAAATAGTAGTAACTGAATGATAGAAAATAGAGTTATAAACAAGGCCTAAGGTGGACATATCTAATTGACCTCATCGGATCAGGTCATTAAAAGATTAATTAATCTACCAAGGCATATTTTTTTTGCTAGAATACTAAGGAAAAATGTCTTATAGGCGTGGTTTACATCTTCATTTAAACAAGCTTATATGCAGATAAAGGTTGACACATATAAGCATACCAAATTTGTAATATTCCTACCTGGATGCCTCAGTAGTATAGCCGATGAGGAAGTAAGATAGTAACGCCCAAGCTATTGACTCAACTAAAGAGATTGGAACCTTTAGGATAAAAGCTGGTACTGCATAAGCCCATGCAGGGTAGAAGCAATAGTCTCTTTGTTTGTAGAAGACTGGGAGTCTACTAAGTGCCATGGCAAGCTCAGGGAATCCATTCACCATCAGGAGGATGAGTGCATAGAAGAGCGAACCCATGTAATAGTTAGCATGAACTCTATCAACACCCATATGTGTACGCAAAAAATACTGTGCCAGTAATAGTGGCAAGTAATGCAAGCTGCAGTAATAATGCACTGTTAATCTTTATTGGTTACGCTAAGAAAAATGTAGAATAATATATTAATTCATATCTGCCATAAGATATACTTTTAATTTTTTTTTTCACCGTAGCACACTGAAATACTGTAATGTTCATAAAAGCACATGAGAATTTATTTTTTTAAAATATCAAATCATGTAGTAATTTCAAGTAATATTAATGCAGACTATCAATGTGCTAACCTTTTCTTTGTAATGGGGAATCAATGTAGATGTTGTGGTGTTCCAACATTCCACTTTTTTCTTAGCTCGTAGAACAAACTAGGTACTGTAAATTTCGTCAATTCCACGATTTGAGGAAGCTTTTAGCACTATATACATCCCACACATTTTGGTGTATAGCCAAAAGAAAAAAAAAATAATACTATGTCTGGTTTCCATATGAACGCCGGTATTCTTTTTATTGGCAAAAATATGATCACCGATATTCAGTTCCATGCATTCATGTAGAACTATAAAATTAGGTGGCAAGCTTTCGTGTTTTTATAATACATAATGCACATGTTCAGCATTTTTCTTGAGGGTCTATATATGTTCAACAATTTGTATTTATTAACAGTGTTTTTCTACAAAAAGATCATTTCTAGGTGCTTTACCTGAACAGTTTTTGTTATGTAGATGAAGGCATTCCGTTTCATGAGGAGAAGCTCCCTTGCGAAACATGCTTTGAGGAGGTCCCACTTGGATAACGAGTAGATACTGTAGGACAATGCATTTTTCTGCCCTTTTGATTTGTCATAAGGTTTTGAAATATCTCCAGCAAGACTTTGACCAATTTGAGACACTCTAAACTTCTCACAGAATTGGTCAACAGTAACAAAATTGTATGTTTCTGCGCGGCTGATCCAATATTGTTGTTGGTCCTTTTTTGACAAGACCTATATACAAGTATGGATGAATGAGAATTCCTAGCTTTATGGAGTTAACCAATTAGCCGAAAATATAATGCAGTCTATAACTGGCTATTGCTTCATATGTACAATTGTGAATCGTTTTCCATGATCCTTTCACAAACAATAGATATTACTCTTTGGTAGGTTACACAAATGGTGAAACATGAAGCATGTGCCAACAAAAACAATAGAGAATACTCCGTCAATCTAAATATTGTGTTTAGCTATTATGGACATTGCAAAAGGAAAAAATGATATGCTAAGGCATCAAACAAAATTTGGCATGCAAGACATTTTGCATTACTGCATAAATAGGATGATTCAGATAGAGACATAGAGTTTACAAGAGCTATAGAGATTCGGATTATTGTTTCCTTCATAGAAGACTATAGTAGAAACATAGATAACCAATTAATGCCAAGCTTCCATATACTCATTTTGTTCTAGTGGGAAACATATTTTGGTTAAAAAGATTATGCTATTCCCCAACTCATGTTATGAACAAATAATGATGATATGATATAGGAGTTGTAACACAAAAACTGCAAGATTCTCCACTGCTGCTTGTTTCTACAGTTTTTTTTTTCGATTGGGGAATATAGTCCTTTTTTTTAGAATTTTAGGGCCGATGCCCCTGCCTTTAGTATTACCAAAGACAAACATTCGAATATAGTCATTTTCATTAAGTAGAAGAGAATGGTCAATAGACCTACACATAAGCGATATAAAGGACTACAGAACCAATTTTGCATTACAGTGTATTACCTCTTGGAGAAAGTCGGCAGCACCTTTCCTATCAGGGCACTTGAATCCACATGATTCAAAGAAACTCATAATGCAACTCTTAGATCCATGGTATACAATTTTTCCTTCAGCCATCAGTATAATATCATCAAAAAGATCATAAGTCTCTGGTGCTGGTTGAAGAAGTGAGACTAATATGGTAGACTCTGAGATATGAGCCAGCTGTTGGAGGGAAGAAACAATTTGGAAGGTTGTGGAGCTATCCAGCCCAGTTGATATTTCATCCATGAAGAGTGCTTTTGACGGTCCTACTATCATCTCTCCTGATAGTTAGACAAATTTTTTTTAAAAGAAAATAGTTAGACAACTTTTCCAGAAATGAAACACAACCATCAACAATTGAATCAACAAAATTTAGCTACCTATGTAAACCAGTAATTTTCAGTTTGCAATGCATACGAACTAAGGGATCCCTTAAATTAAACGAAAAAAGAAGAAGAAATGAAATGGATTATGTCATTCCATCAGAATTATGGCTTGTAGTATTTTAGCTCAATCCTCAGAATTGTAATTGGGATAATGACATCATCATCATCAGATAATTAATTCTAGCTATCGTGGAATCACCTGTGGTTAGTCTCTTCTTCTCACCGCCTGAAATACCTCTTCTCATTGCATCTCCCACCATTATGTCAGCACATATGTCAAGTCCCATGATCTGTTGTCAATCGAGGCAGAGCTCATTCATTCATATGGAAAGATTCTTATACAGTGGACCAAGCGCATGCATGTTTCCTTAGGCGACAATTAAGATATATAAGACTATATATACCTTCATAATGTAGTCTGTTTGCATGCTCCTTTCTAAACCTTCCACAGATATCGCCTATATATATATATGGAAAAACATATAATGGCCATTAGAATTGAAGTAGAATCTGTGCACGCGCTATGATTTTTTCTTGTTAGATAACCAAAAAGGCATGTACTGATAATAAACTATATAAAAACTAAACTGATGCATCACTTGATAAAACTAGTGTTTTACCTTCATATAAGTGTCGACATCAGGGTCAGGTGTAATCCCGGCCGCCTTCTCCCTTCTGATAACCTCCTTCATGATTTCTGAGAAATTAAGATACATAGAGCGGTAGTGAGATTGAGTGATTTCTGAGAAATTAAGCTAGTTAATTAGTATAGTAACCTGCTCTGTTGCCAACGCCTTGGAATCTTGCAGAGAAGTCGATGGTCTCTCTGACAGTCATCTCAGGGACATGAAGGTCGTACTGATCGATGTAAGCTGCGGTTTTCTCGGGACGAAGTGCTTCAGCTCCACACCATTGTACTCTATGTCTCCAGTGACCTTGAGGCTGGCGCTGTTGAGTTTCCCGGCGAGCACCTTGAGGAGGGTGGTCTTGCCACAGCCAGGGGTCCGAGGAGCAGCGTCAGCCTGGACGGCTTGACGACGCCGCTGACGCCGGTGAGGATGCGGATCCTGGCGGCTTGCTGGCGGTTGAGGCCCAGCACGGTGGAGCACGCAGAGAGGCTGGAGACGACGGCGTTCCAGAGGGTGGGCAGTGGCTTTCCCTGCACCACCTGGCATTCCGCCTCGACGCCGACGTCGCGCCAGCGCACCTCCACTGTGGGTTGGTGGACGCCGACCCTGTCCATCCTCTGGCGCTGCTTGCGGAGCAGCCGGAGGTTGTCGCGGTGGATGTTGGAGATGAGGGTGTCCACCACCATGCGCCGCTCCGCCGCACCCAGCCTGCGCACGTCCACCGGCACCACCTGGTCATGGTGGTCATGGTCTGTGTGGGGAGCAGCGAGGTGTGGAGCCTGTCCATGGTGGGCAGCCTCTCGATGGCCGCCCATCTCAGCTCAACCTCGTCATCCTTCTCCTCCTGATGGGAGAGGGAGAGGGAGTTGGACAAGCTCTCCCTGAAGCTGGCCGCCGCAGCGCGCCACGACGACGACTGCTGCTTCTGCAGAGGTGATTCTCTGTCGATCTCCAGCGACAGTGACCTCCTCTGGTCGCCCTGCAGCTGATGCTGCTTTTCATCTTCTTCTGTTGGCGACAGCTCGTCACGATGATCATCCAGCTGCTGGCCCTCATCGTCGTCGCCACCTTGATGATCCATCACAATGAGCCACCCTGCTTCTGCTGCTACTACTCGTCGTCGTCCTGCACCTGCTGTTGTCGTCGCCTATAGCAGGAGAAGCAGGGTAGATACTAGATAGAGCATGTTTGGTGTGATTGAGCAGGCTGCAACTGCACAGTACCATCCACACTATACTATAAATAAGTATATAATACGTAAAATATATGGCAATGGCATTGGTGGACACGTACGCTACACAGTGCAGGCCACACACAGCTTACATAATAATAATAACAATAGTATTGATGATGCATGGATGCTGATGGTGTCAAGAGCCAACTGCTCTCTCTGTTGCTTCATCGTTAAAACTTCATCTTAATTTGTCCCCTTCATTTTTTTTTTTTTGAAGTGTTGTCCCCTTAAATTGGGGATGAGTTTGACTATGGTACAGTATTATATACAGTGATTCATCCCCATATCCCATTTCTTGGGCAGGGATCCATATCCATCCAACCAAAAGCTGATCTAAGCCATGACGTTGCATATTCTAGCTGACAGATCCATGTTCTACAAGGATTTTTTTGGATCTGCTGTTTAATAAAAAAAAAAGTTAGGGAAGTCAGCCTAATTAGCTGATAAGAATAATAAGTTCAACTGTAGTTGTCTAGAGCAGGACAAATCCACACACTTCATTGTTCACATGTCATGTCTGTCTCAAAAGTCACACAAGAATGGTAATGATAGACCTACTTCTTTTACTATATACATACATAAATACAGAGTAGCACAATATGAATATGTACAAGGGTTGAGTAGTTGACACCTACTTCTTTTACTATAAACATAAATACAGAGTAGCACAATGTGAATATGTACAGAGTTGAGTAGTTGACAACATGTACAATGTTTATGCAGACTTGAATCCACATGTACAAGTCCTATTCATTCACCAGTGTTCAATGCATGTTCACTGTTGCATGCTCGACATGCTTCCTATGTTAGCAGGAGAATCGGAGCAGGCAGGGAAACTTGTACAAGGGAAAGAACACGAACTATGAACTGTATTAGAACTACGATGAACTGTAAAGTAGCTAGGAAATATGCAGTGTTTAACTTGATACAATCATTCATGAGTCCTCCTCCTCGAGGGGACTTGGAATATAAACTCTCTCTCAGCTCACATCCACTCAGGACCGGTCACATTCTTGTTGGGCATGGACCTCCTTCTGGGCAGCGACAGGCCAGCCTCTCCTGTACCCGTGTCTCCACCAAGTTGGGCCTCTTCTGAGTAGTACTGATAACATCCTCCCCCTTGCGACGCGGCATGACCCCATGCCGTGCTCTTGGGAACCTCTCGCTGTAGTGAGGCCAAAGGCTCCCGTGTTGCTAGCGATGGCGGCATCATAGACCACCGCACCCAGGCCTTCTTCAACAGGATGTGAGCCTTCGCACCAACGCCGCCGGAGAATAGCGACCGAACCCGCAAGTCAACCGCACTGCAGGGTAGAGTCGAAAGCGTAATGGATTAGTACCAGTCGACTTCTTCAACCGAGAGACATGAAACACCGGGTGTATGGCAGATCCGTGGAGGAAGCTCAAGTCTGTATGCCACATTGCCAATGAGTCCCGTGGATACGTAACGGGCCGAAGAAGCGGAATGCCAACTTCGATGAGCACGGCGAGCCAACGAACTTTGAACATATGGCTGCAGTTTGACAAACACAAAACCGCCAAGCTCAAATGACCTTTCAACGACCCTTTGTCACCGACGCTTCATGCGCTTCATTTGCCCGCCGTAGTGCCGCTGAATCAGTCCCCGTGCCCAGCCACGCTCTTGCAGCCAAGAAGACAAGGTCGGAGAAGAAGCAACTTCGCACAAATCCATCCCAAGGTGACGCGGAGGAAAACCATACAAAGCTTGGAAAGGGGAACAACCCAAAGCAGAGTGTACACCGGTTTGTACCAAAAATTCAGCAGTTGTCAAAAACTTGGACCACCGACGAGGGCAAGCATGAGCAAAGCAACGGCGTAAGTTTCGAAGCACCGGGTTTACCCGCTCGCTTTGGCCGGTCGGTTTGAGGGTGATACGCAGAACTACGCTGCAGCCTTGACATCGGCTAAACGGAAAAGCTCATCCCAGAAATTACCGGTGAAAATCCTGCCACGATCCGACACCATGTAAAGAGGAAGCCCATACGACCAGTAGATGTTGTCGAAGAAGACCTTGGCTACGCACTGGCCGCGGTAATGGGTGTCGTAGAGGAATGAAGTGAGCAAACTTGGTGAATTTATCAACCACCACCATCACCGAATCGGCAGACCCCGGATAGAGGCAATCCTTCCATGAAGTCCATGGTTAGAACTTGCCAAGCCCCATTTGGAACCGGTAGAGGCCGTAGCAAACCAGGATATCCGACTGTCGGGCCGCTGGCACATGTAGGGCAAGCCCGAACGCGTCTTGAAGAATGTCACAACGCATGCCCGGCCGTAAAAAACACCGCCGAATCTTCCGAATAGTAGCCGGAGCACCGAATGCCCCCGACGGTCTTTTTGTGCGGGCGCGAACGACTTTGTGCTGAATCGCTTGTTAGAACCCGGCCAAATGTGCTTCTTGTGATAGATGATGCCGCCGCGCAGAGAAGGGAGACTGCCCGCCGCAAGGAAAGCTTAGCCAACAGAGCACGAAGCGCACTCATCGGCGCACCAAATCGACAATTCATCCCGCCAAGCATGGACCGGGAGGAAATAGCCACAGATTGATCGTGGTGAAGTCGCCGAGACAAGGCATCGGCTGCCCCATTGTCGAGCCGCTCTTGTAGCGGATCGAATAGCGCAAGCCAAGAAGCTTAGTGAATGCCTTTTTGTTGCCGGGAGTCCGGGCGTTGTTCGAGATGGATGAGGTCGCGATGATCGGTGTGAATCACGCACTCGACCGCAACAAGTAGTGTCGCCATCGCTCCACCGCCATCACAATGGCTAGGTATTCCTTTTCATAAGCGAGAGACCCAAAGTGCGGGCTGCCGCCGGTTTGCCGAGGAAAGCCGAGGGTGGCCATCTTGTAGAAGAACAAATACCACACCGCCCCCAAAAGCATCGGGTCTCTATAATGGAATGGCTTGGAGAAGTCCGTGCAACGCGAAAGTAATCGGGCTGAACCGAGAGCGGACTGCAATGCCCGAATGCCTCTTCATGGATCGGTGTCCAAATGAACAAATGAAAGTGCTTCCTAAGTAGTTCTCGTCAAGGGCTTAGCAATCAAGCCAAAGTGCCGGGATGAACTTCCCCGTAATAGAGCCCTGCTAACCCAAGGAATCCGCGTAATTCTCTGACAGACTGAGGAACAGGCCAATTTTGAATTGCTTCAATCTTAGCAGGGTCGGTTGAAATGCCCCGCTCACCGATGACGGTCCGAGATAGGCGATTGCGCCGAGCAAAAGTACATTTAGAGAGTTTGATCTTCCAATGATCTACAGCCAACCACTGAAATATCGCGGTCAAGTGAGCCGTGTTCTTCAAATGTCTTGTCAGTACACCGGATGTCATCGAAAAAGACGACAACAAATTTGTGCGTACCGAGGGCCAAAGTAACATTCATCGCCCCTTGGAAGGTTCCCGGAGCATCGGTCAAAACCGAACGCCATCACCCTGAATTCAAACCGGCCTTGATGGGTTTGAAAAAGCCATCTTGTGCTCGTCTCCTGATGAAGCAGATCCGATGAAAGCCGCACGGAGGTCCGTGAGTAGAGAACCAATCGCCCCGTGAAGCTCGGCCCATCAACCGATCAAAAACGGGCACATGAAACTTTGATTTTGCCAGAATGGCATTGAGCCGCCCTCAAGTCGACACAAAGCGGTATGTGCCGCCCTTCTTCTTGACCAAGAGGACTCGGCAAGGAGAATGGATCAGCGGCTTGGTTGTATCGCACTCGTCAAGCATACCCCTGACCGACGTTCTATCTCATCTTTGAGGCCGGGTGGGTAGCGGTATGGCCGGGTGAATACCGGTTGTGCTCCAGAATTAGTGGGATGCGATGATCACACGCCGAGATGGTGGCAACTCAGAGGCTCGGCAAAGATCGGTGCAAATTGTTTGCAAAGAACTCTTGAATCTCGGGCCACACTCGCATTGGTAGGCTCCAAACCGACGACGAGATGCCACCTGCACTGCAAGTAAACTTGATCCGTGGCACCGATTGGTTGCCATGTAGCAACACTTGGCGGCCCCGATATGGAACTAAAAGCCACTTATGTTGCCAATGAACTTGCATAGGGTCGTGAGCTTCGAGCCAATCCATGCCCACAATGGCATCATAGTTAGACAGGGGGTAGTAGCCCGAAAGTAGACTCGAAATGTGCAACCTCGCAACCGCCCACCGCATTATTTTGAAGAATACCAGTGGCTCTCTAACAACCCACCACCCGCAACCCGCACCTTAGAGAGAGCAGCAACACCGTATGAGGAGGCAGCTTGGGCAAAATAGCAAATTCGAGTGAACGAAGAAGAACTGCCTCGAATCAATAAGAATCTTGACAGAATAGCGAAATGGAACCCTCGCACTGGATCGAACGAGAGATATCGCCACCCCCAACAAATGACTTGGAAACAAATAAATAAACTTGCTCTTCGACAAAGACTTGCTCTGAAGTCTGAGAATCATCCTCATCATCAACAAAATCCTTCCAAATGTGCTCAACTCGCCATAAGCACTTCAGGTGCACAACGATGTTCCCGTCCACTTAGTCGCACACTTGAAACAGAGACCTTGAGCACGACGATATGCCTTGAGTGCCTTGAGCGAGTCCCCAAAGCATTGTGGAACGATGAGCTTGAAGCTACCGCCATCTTGTCGCCCCCAGTCAACGGTGAAGCTGCATTGATGACTTATATTTGGAGACGTGCCAATCACCGTAAGTCCTTCCATGCTTGACGGGCGGGCACCGCCATTTCCTCCCGTAACAAGGCAAGACGGGCAGCAAAGACGAAGCGAAGTTGGGTGGTGCATAGCAACAATAGAACGAATCTCGGACGCAGCCCCATCAATGAAACATGTGACATAGAAGAGAGGGTCCGAGTTTGGAGAATAAGTTGTCACCGATCAACAAGTTGGGAGAACAACGTGGACGTATTCGACACGGTGGAAGTTTGTCTGACATTGAACATTTGGCGTAGGAGTGCCTCATGCTGATCACGATCGAACCTCTTTGTGAAGCAATTGGCAAAAAGGGTTCCCAAGTTGCCGTAGATGCACAGCGAGGCATTTTGTCGAACACCTCGGTTGCGGCGAGAGCGTCTCCACTCTGCGGACCGCTGTTGAACCTCATGAATCCTTCCTTCCAACACCGGCCTCCATGATTGAGAGTCCCCACAACACTGAGCGTGGCGGCGCTTGCGAATCCCGCCGCCCGGGACGTGCGCCGTCGCGAAGACCCTCAAGGTCGGGCGAGCCGTCGTTGAAACTCGGCGTCCCGATCTGTGTATGAGGACTCAATCCGGAGAGGCGAAGCGAGAACACACCGAATTGGGGATCGGCCTGGCGATCTCATCGGAGATGCGCTTTACGCAATGCCTCCAGCCCGGCCAGCCGCGTACGAGGCTCAGTCGACGGCGGTCGCCCGCGGTAGCCGCCACGCCGACGCCCCATGCGCCACCTCCGGTAGTAGAGGCGCCCATCCACTGCGCCGCGCGCCGCCGCCATGACGCCGGCGGGCCATCATAGCATCGAAGATGAGCTTGAGTTGTGGATCCGTCGGAGCGCCACCACGGAACGGCCGGAGACGGGCATCCGCGCTCGCGAGACGCCCGACAGACGCCGTTGCCCCCGGGCGCTTGAATCGCCGTTGCTCGCCATAGATGGAGCACGCGATGGCGAAGTGTAGTGCCGGGTGAGAGGAGGGCAAGAGTGGAAGGGATCCGTGACCGAAAAACGAATCCGATACCGCATTGTTAGCGGGAGAATCGGAAAGCGGTGCAGGAAACTTGTACAAGGAAAGAACACCTAACTATGAACCAGATTAGAACTACGATGAACCGTGAAAGTAGCTAGGAAATATGCAGTGTTTAACTTGATACAATCATTCATGAGTCCTCCTCCTCGAGGGGACTTGAATATAAACTCTCTCTCTCAGCTCACATCCACTCGGGGCCTGTCACATTCTTGTTGGGCATGGGCCTCCTTCAGGCCGCGATGGGCCAGCCTCTCCTCCCCACCTCGTGTTCCGCTGACATTTCTTAACGTCGTCACTAAAAATAGATATAAAACCTATTCCCGGCAACGGCGTCGAAATGCTTTGTTGTCATTTCTTAGCACAATCATTAGAATCAGGTTTAGAACCCAACCCCGATGACTATACTAGAGATGACCCGTCAATATCATGAAGTGGAACCACCGTGGTTTCGGGTGATTATGCACTTTCAATCAACGGTGATAGATCTTGCCATAGTTGATATTTCATCCGCAGTTTACCGCATCTATCATTGTAGCATTTCACCCGAAGTATTCGGGTATCGTTATTTATATTTTCCCAAAAGGAAGGCATGTTGTATAAGAAGTAGCATGGCATCCGGATGATGAAATGCGTGCACGAAAAGATCAACTCATTCATAACAGGGGTAAGCAATACGGTTTATAGATAGTGTGACACACACATTTGGAAGCCACCGTGTAAAGGATAAAGAAAATAGATAAAGAATAAATAAATGTCCTATGGAGTAATCTAATGTATTCTAGTCATGGTCTTACAATGAATAGTTAGGATCATATGCTAACACGATATGAACAATGGTTATGTCTAGGATAACAGGGAGACTTCCCCGTACCATCCGCCCAATGGAAAGCATTTACGAACTCCTACATCACATGCGAACGTGGAGGGATTACAAGGGACGGACAGGGTCGTCACAACCCCGCCGCCTACCCTCACGACCGTGGCATGCTCTCATATTCGAAGGTGTTGTAATACCCGGGCACCATGCCCGCAGAGCAGCACTACTACTTTGTCCCCAGATCCCCACCCTACGGATGGACGGACTAAGACAAGAGCAAACCCGAAAAGAACATCGAACCGTTATCCCATCTATAATCATGTTAAGCATACAATGATCGATGAAGAAGAACGAATATGAACACGTCAAGATTATGATATACAAACTATATACTAGTTCATATACCAACACTAAAACATGAACAAGACTAAACTCTAATTCATATGTTAAACCATGATCATAGAAATAGAACTTGCACAATGGAGAAAGATCCATGGAAGATGTATATTACCAAAGCTCACTTTGCTCCAAGATTACAAGTCCTCCTTTGTAGCTCTTCTACTCCAATGCTAACCAAATAAGAAGAAGAAGAAGAAGGTGGTAGGGAGAGTGAGGTGGAGAGTGTGAGTGTGCTGGTGTGCTGCCTCCAAGTGTGGTGTGTAGAATGAGGGAGAGGGAGGAGGTATTTATACACAAAGGAGAGTGAGCTAAATGACCCTAATACCCCTAAACCGCCTCTATGACACGCCCGGTACAATGAATCGGGATCTCCACCACCGCGACCGCCCTCCAGGACACTTAATGTGCCGCCTCAAGCCGGCGGGCTCGAACCGCCCCCATCGTGGTGCGGCCGCACCTGGGGTGCGCCCCCATTTCCTTTGGGCTCGGCCCGTCCGAGCCTCGGCGTGTCGCCTTGGTTGGGCCCGAAAAGTTGTGCAAAGGGGCTTGGCTTGGTCTAGTTAAGCTCGTTTTGGTCCATTTCCATCCCGGGCTTGATATCTTCGAAGTGCGCTTTCCAGGATGGCGTACTTTGGACGTATTTCCACCTGTTTTATTATAAATACACAAAATACATTTCAACACTACAAGTGGAAATATGTTAGTAATAAATGTATATGAGTATAGAAATGTATAGTTTCACTCCCTTTATGGTAGTAAGTTGACGGAAAAATATGTCGATAGTGACCGGCAACAGTGTCTCCACCAAGTTGGGCCTCTTCTGGAGTAGTACTGATAACATCCTAGTTCCTATTACTAAACCCAACTACTAGTACGAACCACCTACCCTAGAGGCTACGATGGTACTGGCATGTGGCCTCTGTTGGAATGGTTTTGCTCTTGTACGCGTTCCAGTTTTATATATATTCAGGCGACACTCCACAGAAAAAAGGTCCATATTTGGTGGACGCCTGCAGGGACGGACTATGATCGTTGGCAAGCGCAAGACAGTGTTTTGTTACCTTGCATGTTCACACAGATAATTTAGTGTAGGCTGAAAAAGGTACACCGCGACTTTAGCCGAGCTCAACGGGCCGACACGGCACAAAAATCGACCCATTGGGCTGTGCCTGGCCCGAAGGCCAGGCACGAGGCACATGACACGACGGCCTCTTATCATTTGTCTGCAGGAAAAAAAGCTTGAAGAAGTTAGTGGGTCCCTGGCTATGGAATTTTTGGGAGACAAGTTCAGCAACACTTTTGTTTATCTACCTGCTGATGGCACCAGAGGTGGTGTTCTAGTGGCTTGGGACAGCGATTATGTTCTGGGAGGGCTGCTCAAAAAAGACACATACTGCCTGTCCATTGAGCTCACTCTCAAATTGTCTAATTTGCTATTTGTACTGACCACAGTCTGTGGGCCGACTGTTAATGCAGACAGGGGAACTTTTCTGAATGAAATCATCAACTGTCAGCCATTGGGGAAGCCGTGGATTTGCTTGGGGGATTTCAACCTCATCTGTGAAGCCCAGGACAAAAACAATGAGAATATTGACAGAGCAAATACGAGAAGATTCCGACAGGCTCTGGACGCCAGTGAGCTAAGGGAAATTAAACTCCAGAACAGAAAATATACTTGGAGCAATGGAAGGCGAAACCCGACCTTGGTGCGTCTCGATCGAGCATTCTGCAATTTGGACTGGGAGGAAGCTTTCCCTTCAACTAATCTGTTGGCGCTAAGTAGCTCCCTCTCGGATCACTGCCCTCTTTTCCTGTGCAAACAACCACAACCACACAGGAGAGCTTTCTTCAGGTTTGAAACTTTCTGGCAGCGTGCACCAGATTTCCTTGAGGTTGTGCAGTCAGCGTGGAACTCACCGGTCAGCAGATCCAACGGCCTAATGATTCTTCACCACAAGCTACAATGTACAGCGGCAGCCCTCAGGACATGGAGCAAATCGCTTTTCAGTGAAGCACCGACTACAGTTTGAGATGGCCAATGAAGTGATATTGCGTCTGGATGTTGCCCAAGAGTCACGCCCCTCACTGATGTCGAAGCTGAACTACACAAGCAACTGAAACAGCAAGTCCTAGGATGGGCAGCAATATAGCGTTCAAGGCGTGAGACAGTGCTCAAGAATTCTTCAGATTAAAGAGGGTGATGCTTGCACCAAGTTTTTCCATCAAAAAGCAAAAGGTCGACGGAAGCGAAATCTTATAGCTTTTCTGAAGAATGATAACAATGAGATGGTCTGGGAACATAGTGAAAAGGAAAACATTTTACACCAACATTTTGTTGACATCTTGGCAGGTAGGATCCAAAGGGGCCACACACTAAACTGGGCTAATCTGAACTTGAGCACACTAGAGGATCAGAGCATTGATATTCGTTTCACCCTTGATGAACTCAAGCATACAGTAGATGAAATACCGGCAGAGAAGGCTCCCGGACCCGACGGCTTTACTGGACTCTTCTACAAAAGATGTTGGGACATAATTAAACTGGACTTGTTGGCAGCCATGGATTGTTTCTTCGATCTACACGCTGGACCGATGAGATTACTCAATGGAGCTAACATTATTTTGATCCCAAAGACAGAAAATGCAGAGCACCCACAAAGCTTCAGATCCATCAGCTTGATCCACTCTTTCGGAAAATTAGTGACAAAGACTCTAGCCTTAAGATTAGCTCCCAACATCGATCGGATGATTTCAGTGTCCCAAAGTGCTTTCATAAAGCGGCGATGTATACAAGATAACTTCATGTATGTATACAGAAAAAAAGATCCCGGTGCTACTTTTCAAATTGGACATCTCAAAGGCCTTTGATACGGTATCTTGGGAATACATGTTTGAGCTGCTAGAAAAACGAGGTTTTAGTGCAAGGTGGAGAGAATGGATGTCCATCATTTTCAGAACAGCCAGTTCATCGATACTTCTAAATGGCATTGAAGGAAGAAGGATCAACCATTCCGTAGGCCTCCGACAAGGTGACCCGCTTTCACCATACCTCTTCATTCTAGCCATCGACACCTTGCATGGGTTACTTGGAATCGCAAATGGCAAGTGGTTTTCTATCGCCCTTCGCGGAAGAAATGCAAGGCCGCGTCTCTCTTTTACGCTGATGATGCGTAATTTTCCTCAACCCGGTCGAGAGGAAGTCACAGCACTCCTTGGGATCCTTGATCAGTTTGGCTCCACAACAGGACTCAAACTAAACATCGAAAAATGCAAGGTCTCCCCAATAAGGTGTGCTGATATTAACTTGGACCATGTGCTAGAAAGTTTCGGTGGCTCCAAAAGCAATTTCCCAATAACTTATTTGGGTCTACCCTTATCGCTCGGCAGACTGAAAATGGTGCACGTGCAAAGGATAGTGGACAAGTCAAGAAACAAGCTCGCTGTTTGGCAAGGGAGACTGTTGAACCAGGCAGGGAGACGGGAACTGGTCAGATCAGTTCTGAGTGCAATGCTAGTCTACCTAATGACGCCGATCGTGGCGCCAAATCAACTGCTTTCGGACTTAGATCGATGAGAAGATGTTTCCTCGTGGGCGGGGACAGCGAGATAACTGGAGGAAAGTGCAAAGTATCATGGACCAAACGTAACTAAGCCGACTGAATTTGGCGGCTTGGGAATCATCGACTGAAAGATTTAGCGAGCACCGCATTATTCGATGGCTATGGTTCCAAAGTGGACTAACCTGCATGCACCGTGGTGCGGGTCTCAAATTTATCGGTGGACAAGATCGACATCGCTCTTTTCAACGCCGGCGACGGTAGTAACAAATCCAAATGGAAGAAAGGCATCTTTCTTCCGGCATTCTAGTTGGATTAACGGAAGGACCCCCAACAAGTATTTGCCCGCAGTTATATGAGCATAGTAAGCGAAAAAGAACCGCACAGTTAGAGAAGCCTTGACCAACGGAACATGGGTACTTGACATTGCACACCAGCTAAACCATGAACTGCTTGACGAATTCTTCATGCTATGGATAGCCATTGAGCAAACACATCTGGACCTTGATGACTCAAGAGGATTCCATTGTTTGGACTCTTTAAAGCTCAGGGCAATATTCGACAAGATCGGCGCGTAATATATACGCTTTGCTTGGACACTTTCAGTCTCCTTTCCCGAACTAATCTGAAAGCCCGGGCTCCACAAAATGCAAGTTTTTCCTATGGCTCATGCCCCAAAAACAGGATATGGACTGCGGCAAGACTCCAAGCCCGACAATCGGAAGAACAATTACTTTTGTGCTTTGTGTGAAAGAAATTTGGAAACAGTGCATCATCTGTTTTTCGAAAGTGCCCATTCTCATTGAACGTTTGGGAGCAGGTTGCTACACGGAGCGGTTGCATCAGCCTTCATCCATCAACATGGGAAGGCTGGACAGACCTCATTGACTGTTTCGACAAGCAACAGGCTCAACAGAGGCAAGGCACACACGATGACCATCTTGACAGTGTGGATTATTTGGAACCAGAGGAATGCGATTGTGTTCAGAGGAGAAGGGGAAAGAAAATCAGTTGCAGCACTCATCGGTGAGATCCAAGACACTGCTTCCCAATCGGCATTAGCAGGTTGTAAGGCTCTGCGAGGCCCCGCAAATGTTCTAATTGCACCTAGCGAGTAATCAGTAGTAGTAGTTTTTTTAAGCTCTTTAGCTTTCCTGAACCCCATACATGCCTAGGCTGTGATGGGTTGCACCTCTGGTGCGTGTAAAATGACTATTGCTTCTTCCACTTAAGGTTAATCAAGCCGGGTAACCGGATCTTTCAAAAAGAGACACAACGGCCTGATGCCCACTGTGCCGGGCCGGCTCGGCACGCACGCCTGTTGGCCATGTATACGCCGCGGGGTGCAGGGGGCCATCAACCAAATTATCTATCTCCATGCGAGCAGTGAGTTCAAAAGGCATTATATTGGTGTTAGTACTGGGTAGTACTGTACCTAGGATGATGTTCATTCAAGCAAAATCATCATTGAAGGAAAGTTTTGAATTCCAAACCACATATATGGTCCCTCCACATTCACTCCACGGATGCAAATGCAATGGAAAACTCAAAACAGAAGCAGAACCCAAGGCAGCTGAAAGAAAACGACGGGATTTGGAAAGCTTTTCTACCTGTGGAACATTTTGCCGAACAGGTGGTGAGCAGGGCAGGCCTCCTGTTGCCAGGAGCGAGCACTGGTGCGCCGCATCCTCCATCGCTGCACCGCTGCCATGGCCGTGGCCCCACACCCTCGCCGCCACGTACAGTTCAGGCACTTGGGCCGTACCATGGCCAAGGGAGGCAGGCAGTTGTTTGGCTGCTCCTTGTTCCGCGCCTGCAGGAAGATTCGTCCATGGCTGGCTGCCCGTCGCCATGGGGTCTTGCAGATTGGGCTTGCTACGTCCTAGTCCTACATTGGCGTGCGTGGCTGATCTGAAATCGGTGAAACACCACACGAGAGCGTGGAATGAAGTGGAACGCTCGTGACCAGCGGCACGTTTTGTGGGATGCTTGGGCTGCCATGTAAGCCTGTCGGCCTTGATACATATCCTGTCGGCCACTCTGATGCCGACAGGCTGCTTCCTCCCCACAAAGCATCGAATAGCCATGACACCACTGACCTGCCGTACCAGTAAGGACACTTGAACCTTCCTGAGAGGATATGACAGATAGAGCTGAGCATTTATCCAGCAGTGAATTGGAAAGAAAAAGGTACAAGGAAACTAGAGAATGACCTTGAAATATGATTTTGCTTACTGGCAACCAGTTGTTGTTGCCGTTATGCAGGCATAACAAGAAACAGCAATGGTCTCGTCGGAAATAGTTAGATGATTCCAATTGCAGATTTCCCATTAGCAAGTAGTTAAATGATACCCATTAGTATGAACACTTGGTCCTGGAACGGGTTAAAACAAATAAAAAATAATTAGGGAATAGGCTCTCTAGTGAATCTACACAAGGGAAAAATGGAACTGCTCATAGCTACAGGTACAAATTGCACAACAAACTCACCCGATCTGGTCAAACCCTCCCAACACGATCACACCCCTCCTTCATCCATCTAAACCGTGACATCAGGGATGTGGGAGATGAGGTGCCAGTCTTCCCCCTTTCCTCTCTCACAGCGCTTCTTCAAATCAGAGCAAGCTGATTTGGAGAGTAAGCAGTGAATACAGCATAATGGTCCATGCCTCCATGGAGAATAAACCTTTCAGTTTATCAATTTACTTCCTAATAACATCTGGTAGCAAAGGAAATTCATTAGCAGTAGCTCGCTTGAGTACAGGCAAGATGGAAGTTGTGACCAGCAGGTAACTAATGCATTTCTTAATGGCAAAGCAGAGCTCGAGGATGCCAACATAGGATTTACTGTCTCTTACTTGATATTTCGTCATATAACTTCTTAAATCCTATCCACTGAAATGAATTTGTTTATCATATATAGCCTCAAGGTCTTCATCTACTCTTTCATCCATGCAGGTCTATTATCTTGACCGAGGTTAATCAAGGACTGAAAAGTGCAGTGCACCTGCAAAAATAGGCAAGTACTTAAAAGCCGGAAATGCGCTCTCATTTAAACTATTCAAGAAACGAATCAGTTCAAGAGTGTCTCTGTGTGTTTCCTTTACATATTCATCAGCAGCAGTAAAATTACTAAAGCAACATGCTTAACTTCTTGTAGTGCTTGCATATTGAACTACGAAATATTAGTTTGCTAAACATCACGACTGCCTAGTGTTTCCTTTTCCCTCGAGTGGCATCAAAGCATGCACATCTGTATGTTAATTTTGTTAGGTTGATCTCAAAGGGGCCCAAATTTCAACGGCTGGCCCAATCCCCTTTGGTCACCCCGATCGAAGCATCTAACCCTAATGGTTAGTGGGCCCGTCGCATTCGCGCTAATAAATAGAGGTGGGGGACCGCAAGACAAGACACGAGAAGTAATGAGAGTGAGACAGCCGCCACTTCCCCTCACCGTCACTCCCGAGAACTCCACCGTCGAGAGGGCGCGGCCGGGCGGGAAGTACCACTACCGCCGTCACACCGAAAAGGAAGACCGCGACACACCAAGGGAAGACCGCGACGGGATGAACGCTTCCACCGACGGTTTCTTTCTTTCACCATTTACTATTGATAGTTGATTAAGCAGTTTTATTTAGGTTAATTACTCTTGTTATTATTGTTACTCCTTCCCTAATCCGATTTACTGCTAGAAAGATCCTCAATTTTCTATCAAATTTGGGTGTTCAAATGAAAAATTAATCAACTCACAGAGGCTTTAATAACAACACATGACTGAAATCGTACAATAATGGTACTCTCTGTAGCTTGTGACACACAAAGGTGTAAATGGTATTGTACTCTCCACACCCAAATGATTAAATGAATCGAACAGGACCTTGCAATACAAACAAGATGCCATCCTTTGCAACAAACAGCACACAACTGGATCACATATTCTCTGTAGATTGTGAAACACAAAAGCACAAATGGTATTGTGCTCTCCAGAAAAAGATGATTAAATGAGTCAAACAAAGGCATTTCTTCAGTGGTGAGTTGGAAAGAAAAAAGGTACAAGGAAACTAGTGAGTTACCTAAAAATATGACTTGCTTACTGGCAACCAATTGATTTTGTTATGCAGGCATAAAAGTAACAGCAGTGGCCTCGACAACAAGTAGTTAGATAATAACTCCAATTGCAGATTTCCCATTAGTAGGTGTGAGCACAAGTGCAGA
Organism: Hyparrhenia diplandra; assembly: GCA_015847255.1. NCBI lineage: Eukaryota > Viridiplantae > Streptophyta > Magnoliopsida > Poales > Poaceae > Hyparrhenia > Hyparrhenia diplandra. Next base: position 905,332 of record JADLZK010000893.1, on the reverse strand, counting down.
TTTCCTGATCAGACTGTATGATCACTTGCCCCCAATTTCACCCATCGCTAAGGTTTCACCCAAGGTGTCTCTTTTGCCCAATGTGTCCCCAGCACTACGTCGGGCCAATACCTTGGACCTTAGCTAAAGCCATTCTCAGCCATGCCTGTGAATCGAATCAGTCCACATGTAAGAATCCAATTGGGCACCACGCAAATTGGGGGCGACAAGGACAGGGTAGTGCTCCAATTTATATGCTAGCAAAGGTACATGCTCTGCAACATCGTCACCACTCACCAAGATAACCGGTCACAACTCACATACATACTTGCAGTTTTTTAGTCTGGATCAAATCGACCTAATGCATGTGAAATTGTATTTGAAGTGAAACTACAACTAGATACAAGCAATCTCAAAAAAAAATATAGATACAGGCGCGCGCGCGCGCGCGCGCGCACACACATATATATATATATATATATATAACGCCAGCACGATTTGGACCCCATTCAGACCCCGGTCCCCTCCCGAAGCCGAAGAGGAGCCGTCCCATTTGAGCCGATAGACTTCCCCATCCCCCGTCCGGTCAAATCAAGGGTCGCGGGTAAGGTCCTCGCCGTGGCAGTCGTCGCGCCCCCACCCCCACCCCCGAGCAACCTCTCCCACGATCCCGGCGGTTGGCAAAATGCCGGAGCGGCCTACTCTGCTTCCTCACGCTGGGATTCGGTATCCGAAACCAAGCAGCGTCGGACTTCGCTTCGAGCCGCGGCGGACCTCTCCGGCAACAGCTTCACGCTCGGACTTCGCTTCGAGCCGCGGCAGACCTCTCCGGCACCGGCACCAGCTTCAACGCCGAGGAGAAGACCGGCTCGTGTGCACCGGGTGGACATCACCGGCCCCAGTTTCACGCCCGAGGAGAAGACGTCGTGGGCGCCGCGAGTATCCCAGGAAAGCACCGAGGACTGCTCTGCCTCACGGTCGCCGGGAATTTCTCCGAACTCGTCACCAGCGTGCACAAGGTATTGGAGATTCCTTCCTGTCGCTGCGGCAGTTCTTTTCATAGTCTGCTCCCTAGCCAACGAGGGAGGTAACGTGTTCGATTAAATGTCAGAGGGGTTTCATTACCTTAATCTATATATCAATATACGTGTCATTAATGATTCAATTGCATAAACTAGAATCGTTCCAGGAATTTACCCCGATTTTGTTTGAACTGGATGTTACCTAGTTGGTGTCACCGGACGTCACCTGTAAGTCATTTGCTACAACTTTGCTGCCAACAGTTTCTCATCCCTTCTGTGTGAAACCGAGCACCCACGTAGTCTGGTCTGATCTAACTACATGTAATTACGATGCCTTCCAAAGATTATCACCCTTTTCTGAAAATTTATTAGTTTTCTGTTTTCATCCAGTCAAGGAATTTAACCGGAGGAAATAAGAGTAGTAGCAGAAACTTGAACTTAAAACAAACTCTGTTTTGTCGATTGAAACCTGGTTATGTGCAGGTGGCTTATATGATATTTGGACAAAGAGATGAAATAATCTAGTCCTTCATGCAGAGTTGTGGCAATTTCATTCCTTTATTCATGTGATCTGCTATTATCAAGTCTATTGAATGGCCAGCTAAAAGGAACTGTAGTTTGCTTTGACCAAGTCATTCTGGTATCTAACTCTTTTGTTTTCTTAATAATTTCCAATTAGCCTGAAGCTAAGTGCTTATGAATCGTTTTATGATAAATTGCTTAGCGGTGGCGGTGGAACAGCAAGGATTCATATCCGGGAGGTTGGGTACGGCACGCACGGCGTTGCCACCTCAGGTTAGCTTCGCTTATTCTTCCCATTCTCACATTTAGAACTAAGAAATCTTTCTAAATTTAGAATCTAAAAAGTACCAGCAGGTGTAGTCATCTGTAGCTGCAGCACGGCATGGTGAAGGTTGGCTTTTGTTTATCATTAGGAATGTGAGATTGCTTCTTCAGTGTGAGTCATTGGCTTATTACAGGAAACCATACATGGCTGGATGTTTGTGCTTTATAAAAACCATACGGCTATTATTAAGTCTACATTGCTTTGATTGATGGGCAAATATACACTGAATTAAGTTTTGTTAATAGCAAACCATTTGTTAGTTTTGGCTAGACAGGACACAAGTTTGAAGTCAATATATAATTAACTATTTATGGTTGAGCAAATTTATATGAAAATAACAAGTTTGTTTTCCTACTTTGTTGCCCTCATTGACTCTGCCTTCCCCTGCATTTGAGTGATCAGTGAGCTAATTTACCTGAACTGAGATGCCCGCCTTCTATTAGAAATGCATCCCAACGTATCCTGCATTTGAGTAATGAATTAAAGCCCATAACTAAATGATCTAAATATGTTTGAAAATTGGAATGTTGGTTGCTCGTCTCTACAATTGTTGCATGATTTTTTATTTCATGATCTGAGAACGGTCATTTATATCAATCAGTTCGCCTCTATATCTAATCAGGGTTTAGTGTATTAACATGCTTTCTATTTTGACTCAGAACAGAGACGACCTTCTAGAGGCGCTGGTGTTGAAGAATATATAGGATTGAAGGAGCGCAAATGTGTGAAACAAGCAATTGGACGTGCCCACACAAGTGACCTTCTCTTTGCAGTCATTCCTTTACCTACTGAAGGAGCTGTCAGAATTCGTGACCCTGCTACCCAAGGAAGGTCAGGATGCACTGCTCAACGACATGCATGCCCATGTCGCAAAGGAAGACGAAGGTGGGGGACACGACTGACGCTTGAGGGGCGTCTACAGTAGGGGATCATTTTCTAGTTATTGTTTGAGTATTGAGTTAGCTTAGGTTGGATGTCCGCCTCACAGCTGGCTCTGTCCTTGAATCAGAAGCCTGGTCCAGATGTGGTTGAATCTTGTGTTGTGTTCATTTTCCTTTCTTGCTCCCTGTCTATTACTTCTGAACACATGTATTTCTGTTATTCTGGAATGGAAATGGAGATGATCTCATGTCAGAAAAAAATATAGCAAAGGACTGTTGATTTTTTGCCCTCTGCCAAATTGTTGTTGCCTTTGGGGTAAAATGCAAAGTTTTTCAGATTGCAGCTGCTTTCCGAGAGGAAGGAGCCTGTCGGTCATGTCACAGTGATAGCTAAAACAAACCTCATGTCCTCCGTCAGTATTTAGAATGCCCATTTGCTGGTCGACCTAGTCCCATTTAAACAATGGGCAATACAGATAAACTTTCAAGATCCGAATCTGATTCAGGCACAAAATCAGTGGTAACGTCATTTACCTCTACCACTTATGCATGTGGCATCCAATTTTCGCTGTTAAGTTACAAATGTATTGCAGACATATTATGTTCCAACAAGGCAATAAGTCATTCATGGTAAATGGTAAATACGCCAATTCTTAGCATTAAACCCATATAGTATTATATAATTAGATTCTGAATTCTCTCATCTGCTGCCATACATCATGAGGTGGCGATACATGTTTCAGGTTTGGGCACAAGTTCTCAGCCATTAAATAGAACCCATCAACCAACTCGCACAAAGCACAGGTCCTCCTGGGCAAATCGAGAGGCAAGCAGCAGGCTCTCAGACAGGCCATCTCTCTGAACCAGATGTGTCAGAACCCCCTCCAGTAGCTCTATAAGTTTCCCTGAGATGAATCAAGCAATAAAAGGCTTATTGCAATGTGATTTCACAGAACACAAATACATCAAAGGCATGAACAAGGCGTAGCACATACCTATAAGGAAGCCAATCAATGGCACCAGATTCAGGACTGTTCAGCCTTCTGGAGATGACGCCTGTCAGGACACAATGCAGGCATGAGCATACAAGGTTCAATTTCAATCGAGCAATGATCATCTTAGGGCAGTGTGTTCATTACTTGGTGTAACTGGCAAAGAAATGATCTTCATTAAGTTAAGGGCCCACATCATCTTTTCGCCTTTGAACTGATGGAATCAAACCAAAGAATAATTAGTTCAACAACAGTGAGTGTACAATGAAACAAAAGTAAACACTATTTTTAATAGATAGAGAACTAAAATCAACTCGCATGCCAAAACTGGCTACATGCATGGACCGTAAAAGCTAGTAAAATGCTACACTCCCCATGGAAACCGAGAGTAGGATCATGCGAGAACTACTATTATACGTTCTTAAAACATTCAAAGCCTCCCTAGCTACTCTACCAACTGTAGCCCAGCTCAATGTGACCCCACTAAACCTGTAAAGAAATCAAAAGAGACAAGATGAGAAGACGTATTAAATAATAATAACTTGTGTCACATCGTATTTCATATCACCAGAACACTTAATAGCCATAACTTGAGCAATACTTAAACGCATGAACTACTTTTATCATATTTAACAAGTTGGAATAGCACACCAATTTGGAATCAAGTATTTCTATGTTCACAATAGCAGCAGCAAAATTTCGCAAAGAATATTGTTACTATGCAAGACCAAGTATGTCTATGCAAGACCAAGAGACCAATACACAATCTTATACTACATTGCCTCTGGGATTTGTCTGTACCTATGCCAATGAAAAGCAGAATAAGGCAATTACTAATAAGAGCGTGCAGGTTGTCTTTGTTAACAAGGCAAAATCAAAGCCATCAAATTTCTAGAACTACGTATTATAAATGATGATTCAGGATTCATAATTGCAATTATCACTGCTAGTGATCCCACTTGGCACACAACAAGACAGTTCATTAGAAAACATGCCTTCTAATCCCATCTGATGGCTTCAACATGCTGTTTTATTTATTTATTATATTTGGAAGGCAGATTTTATGTTGCGATAGACGAGGCAAAACAAAAATCTGACTAGTTACTGATGGACCAGATCGATCTCATTTCTCCATAGCATTGGCAATAGTGTCTAGTTACTGATGGCACTATTCACTATGAGTTCTCTAGCCATTCTCTATAAAATTGCTCATGCACATAGTTCAGTAACCGTAAGTAAGAACTTTACCTTACAGTGGTTCAAAGTAAGAGCAACCAAATTATGAAAGTAATGAAGGAAATAAAGCTAAAACTTCCTTAAAATAGCCAGCCACGATGAGGAACAAAGATTAAGAGCTAAATTATTTTATCACATAATCATTGTTGGTAATTAACTTAAGGATAGAAACTATTACAATAGTCTTCCATGTGTGTTTTCCAGGAAGATACAATGATATGTATTATTAGTTCATTGGTTGGAACAAAAGGAAAAATAGGATGTCCTATGTGTCTCTGCCATCATACCGACTCACAAACACTACATAATCAATCTATCTAATTTGATTCCTCCCATAAATAATGGAAACCAGCATAGCACAGTCGAAATAGAGAAAAACAAAGCTGCTGCAGCAGAGGAAGGTAGAGTCAACTGAGGGCAACACAACAGGAAGACAAAATTACCGGGAGTGCAGAGACATGGGCAGGTGATGTCTCAACTGACCACCCCTTATTGATCACCTGAGTGGTCATAGCATCAGCTCCATCACTACAAAAAAAAAAAAAAAAACCCAAACCATGACAAGAGTCAATTCGATTGACAGATTAAAAACATGTGAGGTGAATAAATGAAGATTTTGACATATTGGATGATTGGATAGCTGGATCTTCAATCAATTTGATTTAACTCTAGATGCAATGATGCTAAATTTCATAAACTTTCTAAATTCCCATCAATTTGATTCAACGGTTGAAACTTAAAAGACAAGATAAACAGGTGAAATTCCCACATGTCCAGCGACCTAAGCCTGAAAAAAATTTTAGGTGGGGCTGAAAACAAAGAAGATGTTAATTTGCATGAAGATTTAGTGGTGATTTTTTGTTTTTGCTACAGTAATTAACCTTGATTATCGGATTTTAGGGGGGCTTGAGCCCTACTAGCCCCACTGCTAGCTTCGTCACTGCACATGTCAATGTAGGAAATTAAAAGACAAGAATAACAGTTAGAAATAAAAGTGTTTCAATATTCAGGAACATTAGCTGAAAACAAACTGGAAATACACAAGCTGTCGTATAGCTCTAGAAAACCAGTGGCATTTGTGCATATAAAAAAATCAGTAGGTTTAACTAGATAATTAATAAAACGATGGACTGACCACTGCTGTGTGCTCTGACTGCTCTCAAATACAATCATTGCTCTCAAATACAATCATTTTTGGGTTGTCAGGCAATGATAATCAAGAACATTTCAATGCCCCACATAAATCATAAAAAACAAATGTAGAAGCGAATAGGCACATAACTCATGTGAAAATGCTGAAATGAACCATACGGCATGTAAACTGAAACACTGAATGTGTGCATGACCTAAACAAAATAGAAAAGCAAGCAACTTAACACTGTTCTGTTTACAGTGACACTTCTTCTTTTTTAATCTTATTGGCATCAAAGATTAATTTAATTCTGAATTGTTGCGGCTACAGTTAACTTTAGGTGTAGCAAAATACTCTTTTTTGCTGAAAAACCCAAACCAAAGGCAGCGGCCTACAGGCAGATTCAAACAAAGATACAACTGCAATTTATTATCATATTCAAAAGTAAAATGACACATAAACCTTAGGCCACAATCATGAAAGGCTAAGAAAGATGAGACACAATAGGCCACCAAACAGAAACGCTAAGCTGATTGCCTATTGGAAATCAAGCTCATGCTGATCCAAAGTGAAGCGAAAAACATAAAGTCCATGCTTGGTAATATAGTTTGCAAAATAGAGGCATACTTCATAAAAAAAGAATGTAACTCTGAATTTGTTTGGCATCACATTAGTGTAAGATTATGTAACGGCAAGTGGCAGCTTTGCATACCAAGCGCTCATCTGAAGCTTTTCAATTTTCATTAAAGATGTCTTGAGAATGAAACTCTCCTTGATTAAAAGCATCAAGCAGGAGGGCAGCCTGCAGGAAAATAGGGAAAAAAAAAATAGCACAGCAAAACTAAACACATCTAGTAGTAGTATTGTCTCCTTGAAATGTTTTGACAACTGCAATATGTCATATGCCTATGAAGAATGGTAAAATAATCAGTATACAGCTGAAATCAATTAGCCATTAAAACTGGAATCAATATACAAGTGAGTAGTCCATCTGCACAGGCTGTAGAGACGAAAAATTGGGGATTTGAAATTCAAGAACTTAACTGTGAGAACATTTAAAATCCGCACTTGATAGCCATGGAATCAAATCAACTGGCGGACCAGAGTTGTGTGAGCTCCATAACAAACTGTGTTGCTGCTGCATCGCATAAAACAATTGTAGGCATGACACTATAACTGAGAATGAGCTCACGAAGGTGACGTCCCGACACGCCATGGACCTGCTGCGGGCCGACTTCTCCTGCCACATCGCTCCTCCTGCAGCCTTCACCTAGCGCCACCACGCCAGTTGGGGCCGGGATCCCGCGGCCCTCTGCGTGAGGCATCTAGGATGTCTGGGGCTGCTCCGTCTTCGTGGGGTGGGAGGCCAGCCACCGGGATGGAGGGGAGAGCGCCGCCGCCGGACGGAGGAAGCACTGCTGCTCGATGGATCCGCGGGATCTGCCGGCAAGATAGCTGGGGAAGGCGGCCGAGAACGCCCGGCCAGGTGGCGCACTGCGTCTGCGGCCGCACGGCGCTGTGGGGTGGCACGCGGGAAGCACGGCGGCCAGCGCGGCAGCAGCGTCGCAAGGAAGAATTGTCGAACAGGCGGTGCTGGCGGCGAGAGAGAGGAGGAGACAGAGAGGACCGGGTGAGGAAATAGAAACCGCAGAGCAATCGTGGGTGGGCAATAGCAGCTCAAGCTCGTGGGAACCGAGGGGAGAGGGGGGAGACAGAAACCGGCGAGCGCCCGGTTCGCCGTGGGGCAGCTGCGGCTCGAGGCAGCCCGCGGACAGGAGGATCGGCTCGGAGCGAGTTCGGCTCGCTGGGGACTGAATCCATTCGGTACCCGGGGTCCCAATATATATATATATATATATATATATATATATATATATATATATATATATATATATATATATATATATATATATATATATATATATATACACATATATATATATATATATATAGGTATGTTATTAGAAGCTTAGGGCTTCCAATATTTACAAGAAGCCCCAGCCCAAACACCAGCCAGCGGCGGCGGCACCTCACCAGCCGGCCCACCAACCCGATATATATTCTCCTCTAAACCCTAATCCCGCTGCTGGTTTTCAAATTAATTTGAATCCCAATCGGACCCTCCCCACGGCGACCCCCTCCCAAGCGGCGGCGCGCGGCCCACCCCACGAGCGGCGTCGCGACGCAAGGCGGTCTCCCGCGGCGGCAGCTCCGGCGTCCCCTCGCCACCACGCCCCCAGCGGCAGGTCGGGAATCCCGGCGGGCATCACCCTCCCCAATCGACGCAACTTGTTGCAGCCCGTACGACCTTCCTCCACGGCACCACGTCGCGACCCGCGCTGCTCTGCTCGGCAGCGGCGCTGCGTGGCTTACGCGCAAGGCCTCCCTCCATCCTGGCGTCAGTGGCGGCGCTCCCTTCCCCTCACTGAGTGCAGCTGGCTTTGGTTCTCAATCCGATGGATTCGCGACGGCGCTGTGGCCCCTCCAGGTTGTCCCCATGGCAGCGACGATGACCTGGCTGGGCGAGTCCCGTCCCCTCCACATGTGCTTCGAGTGGTTGACGAGCAAGCAGATCCAAGGTGCATCCTATTTCCTCCTTGGCCCCTTCCTATGTTCGTTAAGATTCACCAGATTTTGATATTTGTGCCTCTGCTATTTGTGTCAAGATCCAGAGCAGGCGGCGAAGCTGAGGCCTCGGCTTCTTAGGCGGAGGCTTCCAATGTCCCCGCGGGAGATGGGGCGCCGGCGAGGCTCGTGGTGCTGTTGACCTGTGCCAGGGAGATCCGGTCGGCAGGTCTCGCGGCGCCCTCGTTGTTGGCGGACGCTGCGACATCAACATGTCTGCCTCCGAATCGTACGTGCTGCAATCCGAAAACACAGGCTTTCCCTTTGCACTGCTCTCGTGATTGCAAAATATGTTTTGCTTCCATTGGATTTGTTCAGGGATTAAGGAATCCCGATTTAGATTGCTGCCTGCCATATATATTAAAATTATGTTGCCTCTCCCGATTTGGATTGCTGCTGCCATATATAGTAATTATGTTGCCATTTGCCTGTGGTTGTGGAACTGAATAGATTTGGGGCCCTTTGTTTATTTGATTGAAGGGACAAAGCCACACGCCGGTCACTCAATTACCATTCGTGAAACCATCACCGCGATATTCGTGGATTTGACATGTGCTAAAGCTTTTGAGATATCAGGTGAGGGCCGTTCATTCAATTGTGCACAATTTGGTAATTGTTGCACAGGCATTTTGTAATCCATTTATCCATGCCCCGGATACATTTTCAAGATTTGTATCCATATCAACCTTTTTTTCAGGTAATGTGTATGTACTCATCAGTACATCTACATTTTCAAGAAGCTCCGGTCTAGCAACGGCGGTGGAGTTGGACCCTCCCAGATCCTGCTCAAGGCTGCTCGGCCGGTTGATATGCTTGTTGGTGCTTCTATTGAAGACCACATCACAGCTTGATGTGCATATTCATGGCTTCTTCTAGCACGCTGCTCTACTCTAGCACGGTGAGCAGCAAGTAGGATGTGGATTTTTTATGCTTCATTACTCTAGTCTTTTGGTCCAGTATGCACGTATGATGAATTTGTCTACGGATCTTGCTAGCCTCTTGCACGCATAATCTTTTACGCTTTAGTGATATTATGTTCTTAGACCTAGTCAGAATTTTCTATGCAATATCGATGGATGAGCAGCACCCCTCACAGGAAAAAGCTACGCTGATGGATTTTCGTGTCCAAAATGTTGATTAATTTATTTGTTCCCCATGTGTTTTGAGAGTTTCAAACTTAATTTATTGCAAAGAAATAGAAATTGACATATTAATCTTTGAATGCATACAAATTGAAATCTTATTTTTTTTGAATGCATATACTGTGAATAAAATTGAGACGTTAATTTGGACCTCACAGCTATCTTGTTTTGATAGGTTCTGGTTTCTGACTATTGACTAGGAGCAATAACCATTGAACTCTGGATTCTTTGATTTGATCTTATTGCAGTCAGAGAAGCATGAACCTAGTGGCAAGGTTGAACCCAAGTTCCGTAAGGGGAAGGAGGCTGGGTGTATTGATTGCGTTTAGAGGCATGTCCGTTTCCGCTTTTTTATCCTTCTTGAACCACAGTTTATATGCCAAGGATTTTTATGGTTCGATTTGATTTAGTTACAGCCTTGCAGGAAGTTGGGGTTATGGCAAATGAAGAGCTAGCAATGCAAGCAAGCATTATATAATATATGTGTGAAGATTATGTGGGTGCAACCCTTGTACTTGGGGGTGATGCATGGCTGGTACTTTTAACAAGGAGGAGGGTGATGGCTGGTACTTTAACAAGGAGGGTGCTCAGGTACAACTTGAAATGTTGAATGAGAACACGCCACTTGATCCATGTCTATTTATGCATATTTGTAATTACTTGTACTGTTGGAACTAGATACCATCGTTAAGATTGCAGCTAGAAATGGAGTTCTCAAGATCATTGTCTGCAGGTAAGGAATTAACTGAATTATCACTTTTTACGAATGAATCAGAAACTATTAGAGTGGGGCCTATTTGTTCTGCTAAAATGATCGAAAAGCACTTGGTCGCAGATTTGTATTGCAGCTGTCTCTCTTGAGGTAAATTAAATTATTGCACTGTCTGGATAATTTCTTGACTTTGCATGAACTGAGATTTAGCCTCTTGCGTGCACTAGTATCTAGCTTTATTTGGTTGTATGCACAGTCCCTTCCACATAGGTATATATGCATATTGTATGAGCACAGTAGCTAGATGAGGAGGAAGCAGGCAGATTTCTTAATTGCATAGGTGGAGTCCCAATTGAATTAGTATTTCAAATTTCAAAGACGTATATATGCATTGTATGAGCACACTTCTATTGAGCCATTTCTCGCAACCATTCCTGTGCATGCATGTATACATTTCTATGCATAAGGAATTATTTTGATATAGAAATGCATAGCCTGTTCAAGTGCAATTGTTTTGATATAGAAATGCATAGCTTGTCTGCTGATTGCTAAATTGATCCAGTGCAATGAGTAGGATTCTACACTTCTTGTGCTAAAATTTCTTACACAACTCTTCTTCCATGCAGGGTTGAACGTGTTCGATAGCTGACTTTGAAGTAATCAAGGAGCCAATCAACACGAATGACCTGAACACTGAAATGAATCCCAATGTTTGGTTCCTGAAATTTTATTTTCATCCTTTGGTTGATATGCTTGCATGCATAAATTTCTACACATGGTGGAACAGACTTTTTGAGATCTGACTGATCTCAATAGAAGCTTGTTCATTATGGATCGTATGCTTCCTGTGACGTGTTCTAAGGTGTTGTTTCAATTTTTTTTTATGCTATCCATAATAGCTTGTATGCTTCTTTTGACGTAGCTGTTGAGACAGAACACTAATGTTTCTTAATAGAAGCTGTTGAGATTGAACAATAATGTTTATAAGCAATTCATTTTTTACTTATATGCTCCATGGTTGAGGAATAAGTGAATTTATTAGCTGATGATAATTTTCTCTAGGTTTTTGCTATTATGATTTTTTGCATTAATGTAGCTGATATTAATTTCACAATTAGGTTTATGTGGGTGTTAAAAGTTTCTATGCCTACAGTTGTAAGGTTTTGAGACCAGATAAATCATGTTTCTATGCCATTCTTGCTACTGTTCGAACACAATTTTATACAATGTTGATTTTATACCGGTAAAAATAGAGTTCTATGTGCGGCTAAATTATATGTACGCTTCAATACAATTCTATGCATGGTCATGTTGTGTACTAATCTTCCAATGGAAGTGATTAAAAGGATAAATTTTTTTTTTTTTTTCTGATGGTTATGTGTCTTCTCCCACAGTTTATATGCCCTATGCATGTATTTTTTAGGTTCTGATTCTCGAGAGGGGATCGATATTTATATGCATTGATGAATCACTTCATATGCATGTAGGCTATTAATGAAATGCATCCACGTACATCTCACTCAGTGTATTATTTTTACGACAATTTTTTCTTCTTTGATGTTTTATCTTATTTGGTTGCAGGTTTGTCTTGCAGGGAATAAAGAGCCACATGATCGAACGACATGGTTGAGGCTACCTGAAGGATGTCTACTGTGTTGCAGTGGCTGCATGCACGGCGACTGCGTCTCTCCCCTCTATGTAGCATTGGTTTCTTTACGATCATAGGTTTCTATGCATGGGTGAAAAATGTGTTTTTGACACCTGACAAAATACTTGTATGTATGCTTCTATGCACCTACTGGGCGATTTAGGGGTTCATATACAAGCGGTTTACATGTATTTGCTGTCGGTCCTTGTCTATGAAGTTGGTTATTTTGTGCACAATTTGGTAATTGTTTTGGGTGAGACTATCTTAGCCCCTCAGGTTTTAGGTCTCATCGCTTTATTTTGTGCATGAAGTTGGTTGCATGTGGAAAGAGCTCCAGTCTCCCATGGCTTATACAATGTATACAATGTATTTCAACAACGGTTATTGATTTACCTGTATACATTGTACATGTACCCAATTGAATTAGTGCGTATTGGCTCCAACATGGAGCATATTGATTTGCGGTTTATATTTTCAGAGAATCATTACTTTACATCGTGTTATTTTTCAAATTCTGAAGACATGATGGTCTACATGTTTATATGCATTCACTCAATATACGTATACGGAAACTTGGTTTTTTTTCGAAAATATATTCACTATGGATCTTGATTTGTGCACAAAAATGTCAGAAGCTCAACGGTGAAAACGGTTTTGAAATCGGATGTTGTGTTTAAAAGTTATAGCATAAAAATGAAAAAAAAATTGATTTGTATGCATGCATACAAGGTGTGTCAGGTGCATGTCCTCCAAGCCTCTCCCGCACGCGCGTTGGAGGCCAGCCGAGCGCACCCACAAACCGGTCTGGAAGCGAGAGGGCACCTATCCGGTCTGGTCTGGCTGGGGCTTCCAATATCCATCTGCAGCCCTGGGCTCCCAATATCCCAACCTATATATATATATATATGACCAGAAAACCAAACAAAGATGCCAGAGAGGTATGTATCCTTGAAAAGCTGAAGCTCCATTGTCTGGAAAAACACATGGAAAGAAACATATTTATGGGAACAACAATTACTAAAGAAATAGTTAATGCATACTTTTTTTGCCACCAACTGGAATCTCGGTTGCATTCTATTTACATTTCCAGCATACTTTGGTACCAAATGTGTTTATACTCTGCAATCATGAGCTACCTATACAAATATGGCTGTGAACTTACAGAGACAAGTGTGATATAGGATTCAATTAAGCTCAATTTTGTCATTGATGTTAAAGCTCACAGATAACACCTACTTATGGCCATATAGTACTAACTTATAGGAACCAGTGGAACATATGATTCATGTCAGTCCCAACATGTCATATACTTTTTTGCGAAAAAGTCTTGGCATGTCATTGATGTTAACTTTTACAGAAATAAATAGGAAGAACTCTCATAACAACTTACTAGCTGTGCCATGTTGATGCCGTGTGCCATCAAGTTGATTTCAAGCCTTTCCAGTGATTTCCACCCAGTCCAGTAACCCCATGCTAGCATATGCAGTTGTAAACTCCAGAGAAACAGTCATACTTTATCTTTCTTTGACAAGAAACACCAACACTTTGTAAGGACACAAAGGAATGCATGTTAATGGAAAGCAAACTAATAGGCACAAACAAAGAAAATATAACAAGCAAGATAGTCCAATTAGGATCACCAACGGTACAGGACAAGGCCAATAAAATTACATGTCAAACTAAACAGAGTCTTAGTAACTAATAGGATGACGGTACAAAACAATAATGACCTACATGATTGATACACGGACCACTCAACATGTGTTTGCGGTCAACATAACACACAAGATATTGATCAAGGTTGCAGGGCCTGGCACAGGGAACTAGCCTCTGATTTTCATCACGGCAAAACTCATGCTGCGGCTCAGCCCTCCTAGTCTTGAGAGAATAGATGCTGAACTTCTGACTGAACTGATAACTGCAGCCCAGGTATATCGCATCAGCAACAATGGAGGGGAATGTCTTGGTGGAGACAAGCATGCAGTGTGTCATGCCAACGAACATGGCACAGTGTGGCCCAAAGCTCCTCACAGGTATCAGCATCCTCCCAGCAATGTCCACCTCCAGCACCTCAATGCAGCCAGTGACACCACCGACTGTGAATAGGTGCTGGTGCGGCATCTGATTGTAAGCTCTCCTGCCACCAAAATGCTCAATGTTTCTCCAGTACCGTAACAGCAGCATCCTCCCGCCATTTCTACTGCCGCAGCCGGCAACCAGGAAGGAGAGTACGCGCTTCAATCGAATGGCATCCCTGGTTGCATGCTGGCGCTGGCTGACTATTTCGACCAGCCGAGGCGGCGGCACCAATCCCAGCTCCAGCAGAAAGATGGAGCCTTCCCGTGTGGTGACAAAGCAGCGGCCTCCTTGAGACAGCAAGGAATGGAACATGACCCTGCCCAACGTTTCCGAGTGATACAACTTGCCTTGGTCCACCAGCATCCAGTGTGGATCACCCGGTTTGGCAACGATGATGCAACATTGATTGTCCCTCAGGCAGAGCACCAGGGTGGGCGGGGAGGTGGATTCATCCAAGCACGCGCCATTGACCGAGTGGCCGTCGGGATTCTTGAGAAACATGGAGAAGTGGTGCACTATAGACGGTCGCACATTCAGCACGATGGAGGAGATGGCGGGGAACTCGGTGACGGCGTTGCTCAGAGGGTCCAGGAGGCGGATGGCGCTTGTGATCCTGTTGAAGAGGATGAGGAGGCCATCGACGGCGCCCATGTGGCAGTGGGTAGAGAGCGCGGGGAGGTTGACGCTGAGGCAGGCCGCGGTGGCCATGTTGAGGACGCGTCGGCGGCACGACCCGGCGTTGGGGGTGATGGTGAGCAGCACCCAGTTGCGGGGCCGGAAGCGGCTGTCCAGGGGGCCACAGGCATGCAGGTCCGCAGTGTGGTAGCGCCATGGCCTGCACACAGCGCGGAAGATGTAATACTCCGCCACGTCGTGGGAGAGCAACCGGACGGCGATGTCCTCGACTAGGTCACAAGTCAGGTTGGCCCAGTCCCTCCATTCGTGACGACCGGCGGCCAGATCTTGGACAAACGCTTCACTGTTGGTCCCCGAGCGCTCGGCTAGGAGGCGCCGCCGCCGCCGCCGCGGCGCTCGTGTCATCAGCCCCTCAGATCCGTCGTGTACGAGGGAGTGGTGCCTTGGTCGGGTACGAGGCGAGTGAGAAGAGTCCTTGTGGTATATTGGGCCATCATGGGCTATCACGTGAATAGGATATTGGTGGTGGATCAGGCCTTATCACGGTAGGCCTGGCAGAATAATTAAGGGCCTTTTGGATCACCGTTTTATTTACGGCTCGAATTTTAATATATTTACAAATATTTTTTATAGCTGCTACCCAAAAAAAAACATACATATTCAAAATTCAAAATATGAACCACCCAAAAAATGGGAAAGAAATCATCCAAAAGCACAATAACAAGACTAAGACAGAATTGGACTGAAAAATGAAAAATAGATCAGTCAAAAAGAACAAAGCCTCCAACATGCTCTAACACAGGGAAATAGCACTTTCGGGGTTCACTTTTTGTGAACTAAACAAGGCCTAAGAGCACCCAAGCCAGAGCTTGAATAACATAGCAGCAGCATGTCGTCATTCTCTAAGTTAATTCAGGGTAAAAGTATTTTCTATTTATATAAAAGTAAAGGGTACAAGAGAGCTTACATGAAAATTAACTGAAAGTGTCAAGCCAAAAACAGAAAGCTAATATATCTAAGATCATCCGTGAAACGGATGGATTGCAACAAGCATTGATTTTTAAAATTCTAAACCAAATGTTGATGTGTAATGGGATGTTGTTAAAGACTTTGTCGTTGCAAAGTTTCCAAATTTCCCAAGCTCCAATGAGTGCTGCTTCCAATGAAGAAAGGTATATTTTTGAGCTGACTAGCGTGAGCCAGTCTAGAGTACATGCCGAGATTATTATTCCAAAAGAACCCAATTTTTTCCCAGCATATTTTGGAGAAGGTACAGTTGAAGAAAAGATGATCCAGGTCTTCATCTATACCTGCCGAATAGAGGATGCAGTGGGCTCCATCACGAATTTTGAGGAAGTTACAAAAGCATTTTCAAATCACTCGCTGCTACCTGTACTTTTGGCTCTGAATCTGAAGGATACGTGATTGACGACAGACACGCCCATCTTGTTAACTCCACACCACAACAAAATGCTTCACGTTCTGAAACAGTGAGATGTGAATTTTCATATGTACTTCAGTAGATGGGATCAAAAAAATACTACATGTTCTGATGGAGACGCTGGGTCTGTATGACAAAGCAGAGTCGTGCGCTTAATACAACTGAACTAATGAAGGCTACATGCGCCCATGGAGAATAAACACTGCACTTCACCAATTTATTTACTTCATGGCATCTGGTACCAAAGAAAACTTGCCGCAGCTCGCTTGAGTACAGGCAAGATGGAAGTACTGAGCTAGTAGCTAACGCATTTTTTCTAAGGCAGAGCAGAGCTCGAGAATGCCGCCATAGTCTTTTGGGCTAGCAGAAGCCCTCCTATGCTCCAGAAAAGTATGACTCCAACAGCTATGGACCTGCTGCTGGTTCACCTGAAACCAGACTTGAAATTAGCCAGCTCGTACATGCATCTGGCATAAGCTGAGTATTTGTCCAAGTGGTGAGTCGATCATTTTGTGTTGGAAAGAAAAAGGTACAAGGGAACTAGAGAATTACCTAGAAATATGATTTGCTTACTGGCAACCAGTGGTTGTTGTTATGCGGGCATAACAGTTAACAGCATTGGCCTTGGGAGCAAGTAGTTTGATCATCTGAATGATCACATTATGTTCAAAATAGTATTTGAATGATCATCTGAATAATAAGTTTAACTGTAGTTGTCTAGAGCAGGACAAATCCACACACTTCATTGTTCACATGTCATGTCTGTCTCAAAAGTCACACAAGAATGGTAATGATAGACCTACTTCTTTTACTATATACATAAATAAATACAGAGTAGCACAATATGAACATGTACAGAGTTGAGTAGTTGACAACATGTACAATGTTTATGCACAGACTAAACACAACACATTTTTTTACACATGCATGGCTACCTGGCTGCAAAGCAGAGAAAATTTCTAGAGCACTTCAGGTCAGCCAAATGTCTTCTCGCTGCTGTAGCACATGTAAAGGAAGCCGTCTTTGTTCTTGTCCTTGTACGAGTCATAAACACTTCCCATCCGGCTAGCTGTGGGCAAAAATGCATCATCACAATCAATTCAGCTTAATTACATGCTAGTTTCGACCTTCTGCATCTTAAAACTCAAGTTTCCTATATATTGCTTACAAAATTTTGTAAGCAGGTATTCATTAATCAGCTTTAGCCAAAAAAATTAAATACAAGCCACACTTTTATTTAAGATTTCATGTATAAACTTTCTTTGTTAATCCAATATACATCAGCTTTGGCCAGAAAATGCAAAGGATTAATAAAACTTTTGTGGTCTAGTGATTGTCAATCAGCTTTGACCATGCAGAAGGACAAAAATTAAGCCACACTTAATCAGAGATTTCAATAATTTAAATTTGCAGCAGAAAACATAAATTATTCTAATTTTAAACCATGATTGAATGTTGCTTAAAAGAACATAAAAGAAATACTATAAATAAATTTAAATCTGTAACTTCCAATCCATAGCAAAATTTGGGATTTTGCCCACCAAAATTTCGGCCTTATACTAGCCCGAGCTGGGCCGCTTTCGGCCTGGCCTACTTTAGCCGAAACGCCTCCCCGCCTGGGCTCTCGGCCCGAAAACCTGGGCCTGGGCCGGGAAAACGCGGTGCCTGCGCGACCTTGTTGGCCCGCAGCTGCTGCCAACCATCCCCAGACGTCCGATGCCAATCGGACGGCCAGTAGCGCCCCTCCTTTGATCAAAACCCTAGCTCATTTTCCATCTTCTTCCCCTCTTTCCCTTCTTCTCCCGCGGCGGCAGGCGAACACGAGCGAGGCGTGACGCGCTGCCCGCAGCGGAGGAAGATGGCGTCGGCAAGGACCTCTCGCCGGTACCGCGTGCGGCTTTGGTTTGCGCGCGGCACCGTCGAGCGGTGCTCGTCGGCGCCCTTTGCATGATGCTGGCGCGCACGCGGGCGTCCCCACGGCGACCATGGCACTCGCCAGACCCCACGGCTCGCCGTCTTCCTCGTCGACGACAACGGCGCGGCGAGAAGCGCGGCAACCCGGGAGAGGCAGCGGACGGCGAGCAGGCAGTGAGGTCGCTCGAGACGCATGGACCCCTGAGCGCGCGCTCGCGGCGCTGAAGCAGGAACCACGGCGGCCGGCGACGACCGCCGCAGTCCTAAGGCAAGCGCCAGCGAACCCCTCTTCTTAGTGCTTAGGGTTAGGGTTCTTGATTTTGGGGAAAGATTGGGGATTTCCCTGTAGCTAGGGTTTCGGGATTTTGGGGATTCCTTAATATTTACTTAAATTGCTCAAATCCCCTTCTTCTACATGCTTAATCGGGAGTGCTAGGGCCTATTCTTAACCTATGCTTGCATATGTGCATGAATATCGCAAGAAATTGATGAATTCAGGGCTAACTTAGGGATATATTGAGACATGCACACAAAAGAAGCACGTAGGAAGCACGTAGGTATGATTGAACTTAAAATTGGGTTCAAACTTGAAGCTAGGTGGCTCTAATACCATTGATAGAAGTATAGGATAATCTAGCTCAAGCATGAACCATGAAATTAGATAAACTGACATACCTTCTCCTCTGTTGCTAGCCATCTCCCTCTGTTGTTCTCTTGATCAAGCTTCTAGGGCTTGCAGGAGGTCCTTCCCAATGTTTCAGTGGCCTTGGAGGGATTGGACTGAGTTTAGGGCAAAAGTTCTCTTGTCTAAACAGGTTTAACCCATATATATAGGCCACTGCACATTGGGGGAACACACTCAATTGTTCTAGGTTGATCTCTTTGCACTCCAATCAAGGTCAAAGTCAATAATTGCTGTTGTGATCTCCATTTAGCTTTACAGATCACATTCACACTAACAACTCCATGTGGCAATCCCTAATCCCCGGACCCTTGCACCAGACATCTGGATCCGTGTGGGCGTCGCGTCTGACTGTGCGCGAATGTTGCCAGGTTTGGCCATGATTTAGTTTGCATATGCTTGCTGAATGGACAAGATTTTTGCTGGAGCGAGAATTTTGAACTTATAATGTGGGGAACAACGAAGAACACCAGTTGCAAGCTAGCTGGCCTGCATTGGAGCCCCACGCCACCTCATCAACAGGCATGATCTCCTCTGAATCCGGCAGCCTGTGACCTCGCAGAAGCTGCTAGCGGATGGGGATTAGTTGGAAGTTTTCAGGTGATTTCGAAGCCTTTTTTTTTCTCCCTGTTTTTTTTCTTTTCTGAAAAAGCCAAAGCCCAGTGGATTAAGGGATTCTTGTTATCAAATGGTAGTACACAGGTTGCGCTGCTCTGTTTTTGCACTGAGGATTGCTGTAGAGAAACAATGACTTTGCAGACTGAATCCCGCTGTGTTATATGCCAGATATATAAATCTCTCTTCCTGAAGATCACGCGAGGAGGTAAGATCGATTTATCAACAGTTGTTTCATTTATGAGCACTAGTATATTGCCCGTGCTATCGCTACGGTGATATCTAAGAAACAAATAAATGATAAAACTAAAATTGAAAACATCAATTATGTTTCCACAATGACAAACATGCCAGTTTTTATGCAACTCACAGTTTATGTATATCACATAGTTACTTCGATACTGACCAACATTTTTGTCTATTTAGTTTCCTTTCTTTCCTACCATTTCCACGGTGTCTAGTTCTTCATATTAATCTACAAGTTCTTCTCTTCTCCACTTCGCAAACTGTGTGCTGAGTTCTAAGTACCACCTATGGTCCAACCTTGCATTTCTTTCAGCTCAATTTCTACTGCTACATGCCTTCTCTTCAGCTTTGACGATGCTGGTTGATCATTGTGCTGCTTCGTCATTGACCTAATAAGAAAATGAAGAAATTTAATTGATTTATCATTGTGTTGCTTCGTCATTGACCAACAATTGTTGTATTTGCTAAAAATTGTAGTTTGAATCTGTTGGATGTGATAGTTTCACCGTTTTGGCAGGTGAAATAGGTAGCTGTTGACCTGCCCGGCTTATATTATGTTAATTTGGTGGGACTGAAACCTGTTCTCCAAAAATGCTAAAAGTTGTGGTGGGTTAGCTTCATTTTTAAAGGAAGTCTAATACCTTGTTGAAGAAGAGAAGGTTCCAAAACAATAATCAAGCAAAAGTTCAGAAAGATATATATCAAGAAGCTTTCCATTTTTTCAGGAAAATATAATATTTGTAAGTGTCATAGTTGAATGTTTAGAATGGCCATAATCCATTGCTTTGAAAGAAAGATCTATAGGTATGAATAGGCACGTATTAGACATGAAAATAATTAAAATGCGACAGACTGACAGTGCTTATGGTGTGCAATAGTAACCTCTGGAAAAGGTTGTTTGTTTTCTTCTTTGCTTGGTGATCAAATACAGTAATCACCGAAAGCATCAATTGTTGATCATGTCTTTTGGTCCTCAAGGACTGCAAGCGATGTTAGTTGCAGCTTCCTCCTCAACCTGTTTTAAATTAACGTATTCAGAAATGAGCATTAATAACTGAGATAGAAAATTTGAATAAAAAAGCAAAAACAAAACCTATACCAGAGCACACATTTTAATGTTCATTGGTTCTCTATGCATTTCATCGAATGGATGGAGGGCATGCTCCCATCCGTACAGGGTGCTTCAGCTCCCAAACTCCGGGCTCCGGCAACTGCAAGAAAAGGCTCCAACTCACCTGACAAAAAGTCCATCCGTGTGTGATGGAGCCGATGGGTCACCGTTCAGGAATTTGATGTGGCGGACCTTGTCCACATGCAGGAGCACGCGGCGGGCAGACGATGATTGCCGATGCGAACAACTGCTACGCGGGGGCTACAACAAACACAGCAGCACCCGTGCCACCCGGATCCGAAGGCGATGAGGCGGCTGCTCCTTCCCGGTCGACTTCCTTGGCCGTCGGCCAGCCAGCCTCCTTGCCGCGTGTCCCACCGCCTCGGGTCATCCAACGCCTCCGTCATCACTGGACGAACACCAAAACAAATGAAAAAAAAACCATGTCGATCCATTTGCGCTCGTGGAACTGGCTCACACACAACTGGAGGGCATCCTCAATGAGGTAGGCCTTGGCCGGCAGTTCCTTAGCCGTGTTGGCGAGCGCCGTGTCCTGACCACGAATCCTCCGCCACGCGGCCATCTCCTCTGCCACGGTGCACGGGTGGACAGGGAATCAAAGCGACTGGTCAGGACGTATCTGGACGACGTCCGTCTGGAGGTGGCGGCTCGTCGACTGGGAATCTGTGTCGGGTAGAAAGGGGTAGGAACCCTAGCCGAACGCCGCTTCCCCACGACTCGCGACGCCAAGAGGAATCCTAAGCCACCCTGGTGTTTCTTTCGGAGAGGAGTGCGAGCGTTAAGGAAAGTGCCCATGATTGCACGCCAAAGATGACGGGCGGGTGGGGATGTGTCCCATACTTTTCGATGCTAACCGTCGGACCATGAATGAGTAATGAGAGAGAATGCTTTAGAAGTAATCTGGATGGTTCATTTGAATGGATTTAAACGTAGATAAGTTGGTGCATTAGTAGGGTAGATACATTTATCGTGCTTAGCTCCACAGTTTCAGACAAATACTTCGAGTCCGATGTGGGATGTTGGGGTATGACCGCCGATACATGCAGAAAGCACAAAGACCAGATGGGAATAATACCGAAGGGATTCAAAACTAGAAAGCGCAGGAGCATATATTGATATTTTTTACAGCAGATTTCACAACCAAAGATCAATCCATCAAAATAAAATGAAGTTTACAGGCTTAGCACACAAAGATCAATCCATCACATGCCTATATGTTGGCTACACAAGATTGACCAGACTCATGCAACCACTTGCAACAAACATATTGCAATACACACCTAGAGATCAAGCCACTTCATGCTGGTTAATTAAGTCTAAGTATTAAGTATCTCCACATCCACATATTCTTTACAACAATTTGCCTACAATCATGTATGCCTGCTGATATTTAGTCAAGTACTCAAGAAAACCAAATTAATCTCAAAGCAAATCATGTTGCACAGCTATGGGCTGGATCAATGTCTTCAAACTTTGCTCCTGCTGTTTTTGTTATTGCGAGCCATACAAGTGTGAACATCTATGTCATGTTACGTAGTGTCCTGAGACACCTCCTCAATCTCCCAACTCCCTTGGCCCTCCAGTGCACCCCCTGGTTTAATCTTCAAGTTGCCAGCTTCAGGCTTCTCGGTTCCCTGAGTATCATCCTCTACCTGAATTTCAGTTCCGGACAGGTGGTCGGTTGCATCTGCATCACTAGCTTGCTGGGTCTCCTCCACAGGGTTGACGATGTTGTTCTTTCCAACACTGTTATCTTGAGGTGCTGCAGGAGCAACATCTTGAGGGGCATCATATTCTGGCCACAAGCTGCTCTTCTCAATGCCGCAATGCCAAAGCAATGCCCAGATGTTGGTGATGAACTCCCCTCCAGACTCAAGACACGTCATGTGTTCCTCTGCATTCCAAGTTGGTGCAATGTGTATAAGTAACTCGGTCCACACCCCTGCCAGGATCTCCCAACAGCCTTCTGTACCCTCATGATCGATCAGTAGCTTTCCAAGCAACGCACCATGTTTCACAACGTCTTCTCCTTCCTTCACATTGTCGGAGTGTTCTGCAGCTCTATATGCTTCTAAGCACAATTTGTTGTACCTGCCCTCTAATGAATCACAATGTATTAGAGTGTCATCACGGGAACTCTCCACTGTTTCTTGAAAGACCATCTTGGGTACAAGAAAACTGTCAGGAATCAGGTCAGGTTTTGTAACAAGCAGGTATGCACAGTACTGTGACAAGCTGTTGGCGATGATGTATCTTTTCCTAAGCTCCTCTGTTAACTTCCCATGTGATTTGGATAAGCAACCTGTGAAGCGTGACAAGAGGGAGCACAGGAACCCTGGGTTGCTCTCCTTGAGCTCATCCACATTGATAAGATACGGTTTGTATGAACAGAAGCACGACATAAAGGAGTGTAAAAATCCGGGTTTACCCAAGTCGACGCCTTGTTCCTTGGCAAGCGCCATCTCGCAGAGGTTGGTCGCGATGTGCCACACCAGAATGACGTGAGAGCTGGTCGGCAGATTGAAGCAAGCCCACCCATACCGTTTGAGTCTGTCGCCGCACAATGTTGTCAGGACCTTGGGCAGACGACTGCCATCTGTGTTCACTGACTTCTGAGAATATCCATGAGGATCAGCTGGTGGATCTGAAAGATCCTGCGACCCGGGCTTGTCCAGCACGTCAAGTAATGCACCGATCTTCTCCATGATTGCAGGCTGTACACACTGTGGAACTTCAATGGCCCTGCCGAGGTTTGCTCCATCATCCCTCTTTGGAACCAATCCAGTGGTCGCATAATGGATTAGGTTCCAAAGTTTTGGCCTGTCGTCATACGACTGCACGAAGCTGTACTGATCAAGGTGTCCGTGCCATATCTTGTCATTAATCTTGGATTGGAAAAAGCAAACTATGAGGCGCTCCATGCAGATGTTCCTAACGCGCTCACTTTCCTTGCTCACGTACCTGCACACCAGAAGTAATCTTGTCCAGTTTGAGAGCAAGTAAGCGACCATCTCCCAAGTCTCTTTGAACATGACTAAGGCCATGAATGCCCATGTGATGATCATGTCAACGTTGACCCCTTTCACCAGATGGACGAGCTCACCATCTGGGGGCCTATAAACCTTGCGGATGGCCACAGAAAGCCAGCAGACAAAACAAACAGTCAGGATGGACTGAAGCAGAGTGAGGAAAAGCGAGCAAAGCCCTGACCAGAAGACCATAGGGTATCGAGTGTTGAAGTAGTCGTTGACAAAGGCAAGCTGCAGCTCCATGATCCTGAAGGCGCGTTTATGATCCTTCTCCTCGACTATCCTCAGCTTGACCAGCTTCCGATTTATGTGACGACGGATGTCCTCTTGTAGCTTCGCATCTTCAAGCCTGCATCGGAGTAGCCTGGACAAGGCAAAGGCCAGAGATAGATCCTTTAGTTCTGTCCCCTGAATGTTGTTGGGAACATGGCTGGAGCGTAGCAGGTGCCTTTGACACCTCCAAATCTTGTCAAGCGTGATCAGTGATGACCTTGTACCACTGGTGGTATTTCTTCTTATCTGGTAGTGACTGACGACTTCCATGACATACCGAGGTTTCTGTGTCATAAACCTTTCTCCATAGACCAAGTACCTGTACCCTTCCATCGTCACAGGATCGCAATCCTCAGGTTCCCATTTGCTGGTGTCACGCATGTACTCCAAAATGAGCTCCGAACTACAACCAAGCCAGTTCATGTTACATGCCCTTGCATACGAAAATAATCTGTACAAGCTCTTCAGCATCTGCAGAGTGAAAAGTGACCACAATGGAAGACGAAACCTCGACCCACGCCTCCAATTCAAGAATGCCGTTGTGACAAGGCTGGTCACATGTGCAATCTCTGTGAACCGCCGCCCTCTCGGATCGAGAACACCATAGCCAGAGATGAAGCCGATGCCTTGACGGAAGATGACAAGCACAAGAGCCCACACGGGGAATAGCTCGTTCTTGAAAGGTGCTGCTTGCATGGCTCCTATAAGGTATATGAGAACGGAGTCTGAGACCGCATCGAAGAGGCTAAAGATGGCCTTCATGATGGTGTTGTGGAAGTGACGGCGAAAGACATCCATGATGAACATTGCAAGAAACAATACTGTAACGACTGCCACCAGGAACTCCAGCCTGAACAGGATTAACGTCTTTTGGTTCAGCAAGATGAACAAGGATGCCACCAGATCACCTATACCACGGAGGTCCATTGTTTTCCTGGATCACGGTGGTCGCATGTCAATATGTGTTGCAAGCTAAACAATTAAGAAAAACATGTTTTACTCTTTTGAAGAAAAAAAAAAGGAGTATCACATCCTTGCAATTAAAATATACTAACACTTGGCCTGCAGTATAATTAGAGGGACGTGTGCTAAAATAGAGGTGGAGTGAGTTATTGAAAACACCATGACTAACTCCCCCCCCCCCAACACACACACACACACACACACACACACACACACACACTTACTGAAGAATTCTTGGCATATCTTAGGATTAGTTTGGCATAGCTTATCTGGCTCCGGCTATATCCATTTTGTGCAAACCGAAGCACTATAGCATAAAACCAATGCATAAACTGGGCCAAAAATGAACAAGAGTAAAGTGCACCAGCTATTCTCGAACTATTTCAGATCAGGTGTCATCTACGTCCCCAAGCTATTGATTTACTTATATTTTTTTTAAAGAACACGCTGTTGCGTGTTTTTCATTAAGCATAATAAAAGGAACAAAGTTGTGGGACGGTAACCACACAGTTACCGAAGCCAAAGCCTAGCACTACTGGATCCATAATAAAAGATTACATGATTAAAAACTTGCGACCAATAACAATACTCCAAAGAAACTACAACCCGCTCCAAGCTAGAAGCTCTGCCAAACGCCTGTTGCCAGCGTTGCACCACTGCAAGGCCTCCGCCCTCATAGAAATCGCTAGCTGCACCGGTGGAGTGGCCTTGGCCTCGAAGGTCCTGAATTACGCTCCTTCCAAAGAAGCCACCCAACCAGGAAGAAGAGGGAGTCGAAGCCGCGCCGCAAAGATTTTGGAAACTTTTTCCATTCGCCCAGCCACCAGCACATGAAGTCATCATCCCTGACTGAGACACGGTTCTGGAGGTGAAGTCTGGAAGTGATGATATGCCAAACCTCCTTGCTGAAAGGACACCCCAGAAAAGAGGTGACTCATCGTCTCCGGAGCCTGGTCGCAAAAGATGCAGAGGTCCGAGTCCTGTAGACCATGGCGATGACGACACTCAGCCGTCCAACACCTCCCATGCATCGCGAGCCAGAAGAAGAAGCGGACCCTCAGTGGCGCTGCAACCTTCCACAGCTGCTTCGGATGCCCTGAGCCTCGAGGAGAGGTCCTCATTCTCTTTAAGCAAGCGGGCGTTCTCCTCACAAATGGGGGCTACCTTTTCAACGATGCGGTGGCGACCACGAGAGGATTCCACGACATCCTGGATGAGACTTCTTGTTTTAGCAATCAAAAGGACGGCGACACCTTATAAGGACAACTGCAGCACGATCACATACCTCAACAATCGCTGTCATACGAGAACAGACCTCCATGACTTCAAGCAGCTTCTAATCGTCATCAAGGTCCTTCTCGACCTCCAGCAGTAAACCGCGAGCATCGAGGACTTCACGGCTCAACCTCGCGGCGCCACCAGGAGCAGGAGAAGGCCTCTGGGTCACCGCCACTCCTATGCTGGCGTCAGCAACATGAACACTGGACGCTACGGGAGATGTTCGCGCAGCGTCGCGATGCAGAAACTGAGGCGAACCAAGAGCACCATCAGACCCCTCGTCCACTACCAGCCTATACAGAGATGAGAGTTAATGCAAAAAAGGCCAGTGGAGATAATGCAAACTACACCAACGATGAAGCAACACTCACCCTCGACGACGGCGAGCAACAACAAAGACACGAGGTTGTACGACCTCCAAAAAAGTTCTTTGCCTTTTCCGACAGTTCAGCAACTACAGCGCAGAGCTGCTCCCATCCTTCGCCTCCGCGACCTCGATGTCACGAGGAGCCATAGGTCGGTCAATGGCGGTTTGAGCCACCAGGACCTCAACATGCAGGGGCGGCGGCCGCTGCTCGATAAGACCTCGCGACGTGCGTCGTCATGAGGGCGCTTGTCGACCTCCTCCTCATCATCAGACGAGTCGCCACAGCCTATATATCGGCGTCCTTTATTTGAAGGAGGCGGTGAGGGGGCATCAGGCGGAGTAGAGGAGGAACCTCTCTCCCCCCTCAAGTGAGAGGACACCGAAGCGTCTTTCTCGCCCTGAGGGCCGGCACTGGCCGCCGACCTCTTTGTCGACTGACCAGGTATCCTCTTCACAACCTCCTCGGCAGGTTGCAACCCCGCCTCAACCTCGGTTAGACCCGGAGGGAGAGAAACATATTTCTCTCGTCCCTAAAACCAATAAGCAGACGATCAAGGTTGACAGAACAAACTCGAAGCAAGACAAAGGAAAGAAGAACGAATCCAGACTCACATGAGGACGAGGATTTGCAAGATTATATGGTTTCTGACAACCATTATTGGAAACATGGACATTGATGTCAAACAAATCGACAGCTTGTGCAAGAACATCCAGCTTATCAATTCTGTAAGGGGCTTCTCTCATTGCAGACTCATTATAATACTCCCATCCAAAATGGACCCTATGCTTCAGCGGATGATACCGGTGAGTGAGGAAATTGAGGGTCACCACAACACCGTCAACGTCCAAATCATCACGAAGCCTCAACAACCTATGGTCCTGATTCATCTCATCCTTACTAGGTAAATCAGACCAAGATGAAGATTGTCGTGGCAGGATGTCTATATCTTCAGAAACCATACTTTCTGGGTTTTCCATGTAAAACCAGCCGGACCTCCAAATAGCAGGCGCTGGAGCCAGATTAAGATCAATATAATCCGCACCACGACCTTCACGAAGCACAAATTGGCAACTTCCTACAACAAGTTGCCCCAAGGTGACAGGCCTCACCTCGTACAGGTAGCGCCACAACGCAAAATGAGGATAAATGCCAAGGAAGGACTCGCAAAAATCAACAAAAATTGCAGCCTGATGAATACTCCCCGGCATCAAGTGCAAGTAAGAAAGCCCGTAGAATTGCAGCAACTTCTAGAACCACGGGTTCACAGGAACACCGAAGCCACGACGAAGAAATGCCTGGAACATGACAATCTCACCAGGCCGGGGGCGCGGGAAGTCGTCGCCGATGGGTAACCGGTACCCGGAGATCGCCGCATCCGGGAGAAGGGCATCCCAAACAAGCCGCCAAGGTCCGCCTCCGTGATCGCCGGGCGCCGCCCACCGATTCCTCCAAGACGCCGCCAGCTCCCGGGTTTCCGCCGCCGCTTTGCGCGCCGCCTTTCCCGCGGTATCGGATATGCGGATACACACTTTCTCAAAAGAAAACCCACTAAAATGGTGTATCCGAAATATGCAGATCCGTGTATCCGACGAGTATCAGATACGGATACGTCACCTTCTTTGGAGTATCCGTGTAACATAGCCCGCCGCAGATTTCTTTGCGCCGCGTCTCGCCATGATTGAAGGTGGGACTGGCAATCAAATTAACGGGAGGAAGAAGGCAATGGCAGATGACGGGGGGAGATAGATCTATGGCTAGAGGAAGAGGAAGTGGCGGTTGCACTGTGCAGAGGGGAACGGCAGCGGTGGCGTCCCTTATACGGCAACGGCTCATCGGGGGCCGCGCCGTATAACTTCGAACGCTCCGCACTCGCTAAATGGGCTGTGGGCCGTCAAAAGCGCCATATACCCATGACTATGATGGGACACCCGTGCGCGGCGAAAACCATAATACCCGTGGACTTATCAAGAATTTACAAGAATGCCATCAAAGCATCGTAACAACGCATCAACAGCTCGGGGACTGACTTCATTCAGTAAGGATCTTTTTCCAGATTAACCGAGTATGGGCTAGTTGCGCGCCCCCCCACTGGTCAGCCCGGGTGCCGTGCTTGGTCAGTTCTACGGGGGTGCAAATACTAATCCCACACTGGGGACTTAGTTGACTTTTTTACTTCTTATCTGCAGGGACTTCTTCAAACGACTCGGGCTTGACCCGGGCGCCACGTGGCTACGCCACCTACCGTCAGGCTCGGGGACTAAGTGGGCACACTTCACCAATGGTGAATTGTGCTCCACCCTCACTTCGAAGCTCGGGGACTCCGATGGCTACAGCACGACCTCTACACGACTACGACTTCATCTTGACCACGGCGCTACGTGGCTACGCCACCTACCGTCGCTCGAGGACTAAGTGGGCACACTTCACCTACGGTGAATTATGCCGCTTCAATGACGACTACATGAAGACCGACCGACGTCCACGCTTGCAAAATCTTTTTTGCAAACGTGGGCACACTTCGGGAAATGAAGACTTCAAAAATTTTCGGTGTAAAGCACCTCGCACCCGCCGGCATCACACGCGACCTCCGACGCGTCATCTGAGTTCGACCTCGGTGAACAGAGCTTGGCTCGTTTGCCACCGACATCTACGGACAACTTGAAGACCGTCGACTTGGGCCACCGACCTCCCTTGGAGCTTGGCTGCCGACCGACAAACGACTTCGTCAACCTCTTCAACCGCGTCACCGACCTCCAGCTCCTGATGATGAGATCTCGTGAAGACTTGCTCGGCGGCTACAAGGAGCTCGGGGACTAACTATCGTGGAATGCCCCCTAGAATACCCCCGACCTCGTAGGGGCTCGGCCCCCAACCTCTCGGGGCTCGGCCGCGAGCTCCCGGAGTTCGACTACGACACTGGCCCAACCTCTCGAGCCTCGGGCCTGGACCTCGACCTCTACCTCCGACCTCCCCGAGGTCGGCCGCAACCTCGAGGAGGACGACCATGACTTGGAGTGTGGTCCAAGTCATCCCGCCCGTGATCCACGCGCGACGCCCGGGAGGATATCCTGAAGATACGATTCGATGGGATAGACTCCATTCCCGAAAATCAAACAACGGTCGTATCTCGCTCGTACTTTCGATCAGAACCCTACCCCCGGCTATATAAAAGGCGGGCGAGGGACCCCCTCATTCAAAACCTAATCATTCATAGGCATAGCTAGCTTACACCCGTTGTAAACTAGCCAGATAATAACAGCAGAGCACAGGACGTAGGGTTTTACATCACGCCGATGGCCCGAACCTGGATACATCGAGTGTCTTGCGTCTCTAAACTACCATCTAGATCTCGATCTCACGCATCGCCCGCCCAACCAATCTACCTCCAAGCGACCCTGGAGGACTGTTGGAGATTACGCTTCGACACCGACGTCGCGGCGGCAGGTCGTGATGATGACCCAGGGGCAGCGTGCCCTGAGGTTGCGGTGGCGACGAGCTGCTCGACTATCTGGAGGTCGCTACTGCGCGACGACTCCGACGCCATGGCCTGGGAGGCGTCCCCCAACACCAGGATCACGGGATTCGTGTGCGCGGGCGGGAATGAGGCAGAAGATTGAGGACGCCCAGCTAAACCGCGAGGTTAGGAAAGGGGAAATCGGGCGGAAAAAACAAGAGCAGTAAAAACAAGATAGCGGGTCGCGAGCTCACCAGATCTTGGGCGCTGCGGTTGGCGTGCCGGGATCGGCGTTGTCCGTCCAGGGAGGTTCCAGCCGGAGTTCCTGATCACGCTCCGAACCCAGCGCGTGATGTCCTTGGTCACGAGGCGCGGCGCCATCGCCGTCCCCTCAAAGGGCGCCTTTATCCGACGTCATCTCCCAGACCCGGAGCACACGTCTTTGCAGAGGAATGACGCCCCGGAGCAGCCACACCACGATGATCAACGGCTCTGTCAGGCCGCGGTCGCTGAGGAGCTTGATCTTCTCGGCGGCTTGAAGGACTTGGGTCCTCAGGTTCTTGTCGGTCACCTCCCGCCAAGTCTCTAGAGGCCCGTCGAACACCCGCCCCATGAACTCGGCAGCGGGTAGTTGGCATCGTTCGGAGGTAGAACCAACCCCGGTGCCACGTGTCCGAGGGAGGTAGGGACCTCGACCTTCGAACTATGCCCTTATGCCCCCTCGTAATCGGGCGTTGTACGGCCGGTCGAGCCGCCACCTTCCCGCCGCCGATTGGGGTTGGATCTTGATGTAGAAGTAGTGCTTGAAGAGCTCCCAATTCCGCTCGATGCCGAGCCACCCCTCGCACAGGAAGACGAAGGTGGCGACGTGGGGAGGCCGTTTGGCACGAGGTGCTTTGGAGCTCGATGCCCTAGCAGAGTCGGTGGAAGAAGTTGTGGGCGGGGACGCCGAACCCCCGCTCGTGGAACGCCGTGAAGGACACGACGCGTACCCGCTGTCGGGTGCCAAAATAAATGACACCCTCAACGCTTCAATCAAGGAGATAATCCACCTCAACGCACGGTCAAGGCAAGTAAACCACCCCTGGAGATCCCGAGCCGAGGAACCCCGCGGGGGGAAACAATGACTCGCCCGACCCCGAGGGGAGATTGGGTCGGTTCGCCCGAGACCCTGTCAGGCGGGTGTACCCCTCGGCCGTTATTGCGTCAATGGCCGTGACAAACAAGGGCGGCGGGATGTCCACGCCCGAGAAAGCCGAGCGCCCGACACCTGGATTTCCTCGCCGGAGGCCCCGGTGGTCAAATCCTCTGTGATGCCGTCGGCCGTCCGGATAGTGCTTTTTCACGCCTTTACCCAGCACCGCGGACAACCACCCCTCACCGTAATGTCAACTCACGTGCCCATCCCGGGGAGCCTCGGATGACACCGCAGCCCACGACGCAAAGACCCTCGTGCGGGTACAACAATAGTTCCCCGGTCACCATCGGGGTAACCCTCGGGCACTTGTTATCACCCCCCTCGGAGCATCCACCCTCGAAAAAGCAAGAATCCCGAAGTCAATGGCCCCCGGCGACAGATCATGCCGGGACCCGCACCTCTAGGAGGACACCTGAAGATCGGGGAAGGACGACTCCCTTTCCACGTCGACGGCCACGCCGAGTACAAGGCATCGGCCAAGCAATTTCCTACACCTTGAGGACATGTACTCGCCGGCCCCCCTTGTGACTATAAAAGGGGGAGCCCGGGCATATAGAATAGAAAAAGTTGAAGCACACACACGCCTTGACTTCACACGACATTGGCAACCCAAATCAATCACACCACGCGACTGAGACTTGAGGTCCCTCTCTCTCTCCCTTCTTGTATCCACCTACTATGAGCACCTCGGTGCAGATACACAGTGCCTCACCCCGACTGGACTAGGGCCAGCGTTGGCCTGAACCAGAATACATCTTGTGTCATCTCGCACCAACCATCCGGATCCTGGGACGCGCAGCACAATCACTCGTCGGTTAGCCGTACCCCCGGTTCAAAACACTGACACCGCCGGCGGGTTAGGGGACGCCGTCCTCCAGCGCCGGCACCTTCCACTCCTCGTCGGTGAGCGCGGGCATGCTCCCGCCGGCGGCCTGGTTCTTCGGCATCAACTTCGGTCACCGTCGATGGTCCCCACGTGGCCATCTCTTCCCCGACTCGAGGTCACCGAGGGGTGAGACGGCGGCGACTCTCCCCTAGGTTACTAGAGGCGTAGGGGAGATGGGGGCGGAAGGCAAGAGGATGGCGGCGGCAGGGAGAGCATGAGGAAAGGTAAAAAATCCCCACCCTCCTTATCCCATATATTTATAGCCAGGTGAAAACGGGGCGACGTGATTGATGAGTGATCGGAACGGCCTCCCACGATCGCCTTTAACTCCTCCTAAAAAGCCGCACCCACGACCTCATGACGTAACGGCCGTATCCCAACAAAGAAAAAGTTACAATGGTAACTTTTTTGACATACGACGCAACAAAGAGGCTCGTCATGATCTTAGCAAGAAGTTACAATGGTAACATTTCTGGCGAAACGGCACAGCAGCGAGCTCTCCACGATCCAGGGCCCAGGGTTTGAAGGCCGACCCGGCGAGGGCTCGACGGCCGCCCTGGCCCACCCAGAGCGAGGGGCAGATAGAAGAGAAGTCCAAGAGACTCGTGCTTGCGAGCCCCAAACGCTGCAAGTCTCTTCGAACTCGCGTTTGAGTCGTTGGGAGCGACACACCGACCTCTCGTCTCTTCCCCGAGGGAGAAACGTCGCGAACTTCGAGACACGATCTCGAGGAAATGCGAGGTTGAGCTCCCGGAATATGAGGTCGATCCAATAGCTGATCAGACGAACGAGTTGATGAGCTCGGGCCTCACTCGAACTACCCGCTAGCAGCTCATTGGGCGCCCGATCTCGGTCTATGAGGTAAGACCGGGTACGAGCTCGACCCACCCCTCCACACGAGGGAAGAATGGGAACGAATGAAAACGAACAAGAAATTGAAGCCTCCCCGAGAACGTATCGTTCTCGCGAGCCTCGAGGGCTACACTCGGCTGGGTGCGCTCGCACCACCCTGTGAACAGACACCGCTACCTCGATGGATAGCGCTTGAGGGAGTAAATAAACTCCCCCAAACGCTCGGGGGCTACTGTCGGGGACCAAAATCAAGGGTCCCCTAACTCAAGCTATGATCGAACATCTAGGGCCCGACGAGGGATTAGTCCCGCCCATGATCGATCCGGGCCAGCGCAGGACCGCTCCGGGCGTGGCCCATGTCCCCCGGCGAGCCCCAGACGGCGGAAGCTCCGCCTCGCATGAGCTCCGAGTTCGTGTGGGGTTCTCCGCCTCGAATGAGCTCGAGACCGCCAGCCTCGGACCCGACTAGATCTAAGCGCACCCGACTCGTGGGCCTAGCTCAAGGCGAGGTCGGGTCCCGAGCAACCCTGGGCCCACCCCACCTTGAGCTCTCGGGTCCCGGGCGACCAGGGGCGACCTCTTCCGACCACGCACGAGCTCGAGCTCGGAGAGACGCGGATCTTGCTACCTCACGAGCTAATCATCGCAGCCTACATCGTGATGTTGGTAGGGGATCGGATATTAGGCCTACAGGCTCAAAGCCGTAGGCAATCGAGTGCCATAGCCATGTTACAGCCCCGTAGTTACCTTACGCCGTCTAGCCGCCCGACGGAACCCTACCGCTGGGGAGTCGAGCTCGGGCCTTGCCAACCACTACAGACAAAGGAGACTGTTCCCCTCGAGCTCTCCTAACCACATGTTTTGTCAAGCCTCGCCTGGATTCACGCCGCACTCCACGGCCAGGCACAACGGCAAAACGGCAGTCGCGGTGGGCGATGTCGACGGCGTAAAGGCGTGCGGCGGTCGACGGACGCCTCCTCCATAATACTTTCGATCAGTGCAACCGGGCACGCCGGTCATCATTCTGAGGCCGGCCGAGCTCCCGAGCTTCATGAGGCACGGGCCCCGGACCGAGATCCCTACGCCGACCTCCCCTACATCGAGCTAGATAGGGAAGCAGGCTACATAGCAGCAGGGAACGGCGCATAGCGCCCTCGACACAACGGCGTGCACTTATTATCTGTACATTTTACACTTTACCCCATATATTAGATTTCCTCCTTTGGCACCCCAGACGTGCCCCTTGGACTATAAAAGGGCACCTTGGCCATTGGAAGGGATCATCTTCTCCATCGACACTCACAACACACACACACACCCACGAGACACGGGAGCTCGATCCCTCTCGACCAAGCTTGTAGTCACCCCCTCTATGAGCATTTGAGCTCGGATAGTGACCCCGACCGGACTAGGGAGCCCGATTTGCCCCGAACCGGTATAAACCCTGTGTCATTGTCTCTTGAGTTAGGTCATCGTTGCACACATTAGCCCGGTCGATTCGCGTGACCGTGGTATTAACCACGACGATGCGTGATCTACATGATGGCGTCATGCATGTATCTCACTACTAAAAATCTCAAATGGAATCGTCCACAAAGGATTCACCCCGCCTCCCAACGCAAGTCCGCCCGGCTTTCACGGTTTCACCTCGCCTCCCGCTGCGCCTCCGGTCAAGGAGAAACGGCCGCGCATGCATGACGCCTCCCAAGCTCCCCCACGATCCTTCCTTCCCCTCCTCTCCCGCTCCCTCCTGCCGGACTGTCGGCCGCGGCCCACCACTCCATCTGGAGGCGCCGGCGTAGCGGCCCCAACGCCCTCCTCTTTCACCCCGACCCGACCTAGATCCGCCGCCGCCATGGCCGCCCACCGCCTCCTGCTCGCGCCCGTTGTCGACACGCGGCGGCCGCCGCCCGGTTCTCGGCGCTTCGTCTTTGCGGTGCCCAGCGGAGGGCTAGGGTTGCTTGGCGGGCGGCGGCATTAGGGCGGGATACCTATTCAACCACGCCTCCGTCTTCCACTCCGACGCACGGGCAAACGTGGGCGAACGCGAAGGCGGCATTAAGATGTTTGTCTTCCACTCCGATGCGGGGCAAACGTGGGGCGGCGGCGGCGGTCGGACACGGGTGGATCCGGCGCCGCGCCGCCAGTCGCCAGGCCACCGGACGGCGTCGCAAGGAAGATGATGACAAATCCCCAGCGGGTGGGATCCATGGTGCCGCAGCGGCGCCGAGGATGAGCAGCGTGAGCGGGGTTGATGTCTGGTCGTGCCTCTTCCGATGCCTTCAAGCGTCCGGCCGGGCGCTACCCCGGCGGGCTGCACTCTCATGCTGCTTTGCTCGAGCGGATGCCTGAATGGACTTCATCGTGAAGACCCTGCAGAGCAAGGATATGCAGCCTCCGAACCGGGGGCCTAGCAAGGGGTGCCGCGTCATTTGAGGCTGTCGTGGTGCTGCGGAAAAAGCCCCGGGTGCTACCATCCTCCGCCGCACCGCGCCGCTTAGTTGTCGGGACGGCGAGCCCATGTCCTTGCCGGAGTTGACATGGCACGCGGCACGTACGTCGCGCCGGCTGCCACTCCTCGCCCCTGGGTGGGACGGTTAACTTTTACTCATTTCTCTGATCGTGTAGTTTGTCTCTAATCCTTCTGTACCAGGTGCAGTACGTACTGGGCGCCAAAGGGGAGTCTGATTGTGCAAATGCAGAATTCTTTTGTTGTTGCTGCACCAAGCAAAACACTGCCATTTTCAGGCTCCACGAAGCAGGGTGCCAGGTTCGATATATTTTTTTTTGTTGGCTCATCCTCTGCTTGTTCAACGATGTGATTTGATTTCACTTGTTAATCTCGCTTGCAGATTTATGTCGTTATCCCCATGTACTGATGTCTCAGCCAGAAAGCAATGCATAAAAAACACCATAGATCCTCTTTTCAGTCCGACTTGGATGGTACACAAGGCCATCTTGAGACAGCCAGTGAAAAGCACTGAGGATGTGAACACTAATATGATGTTGTGTGTATGTTCAAGAGATCACACAGGTGAATTCCTATTTATTATCACTATGGACTATTCATGTTGGTTTCAGCACTAGAAAGTACTAACACATTGTATTCTCATGTTTTTATATATACGTGTGTGTGTTTATATTTAATAAAGCAATTTTGTTCATAATATATATTTAGCCCTGTAATTTTTAACAGGAGTTACCTCCTGAAGGAAAAAGGAATTAGTGCATTCATACATATATACGAAACATAAGTGCCAGTGGGAAGGAGCTGTACAATCTGTCATATGCAATTGATTTGGGAAGCAGGTGTACAATCTGTCATGCAATTGATTTTTAGCCTGCAAAATACTTGTCAATTTATCAGATAGCTAGAATTGAGAAAATGACTCTTTGGATCTTAATTCAATTTGTATGGAGATGTGTGATGTTAAGCCTTTAAGGTGCCACTTTCTCTGAACTTTCTGAAATTACTAGGTTGAACCGTTGAGGAGGCCAAGCCCTGACTATCTGCAGAAGGCCCAAAAATATATCTCCCCCAAAATGAGCGCTATCCTTGTGGACTGATTGGTGGAGATGGCTGAGGAATTCAGTCTTCATGCATAAGCTCTTAACCTTGCAGTTTCCTATGTCGACCGCTTCCTGACAATGAATGTTGTTACCTGGGACAACCTGCAACTACTGGGTGTCACTACAATGCTCGTTGCTGCGTAGGTAACTAACTTGTTTGTTTCCATCTTTTTGTTTATCTTTTAAATCTACTCTTTTTGGTTATCTTTTAAATCTACTCTTGCTTGAGTGCTGTGGCCGAATTCTGGCGGGAGCTTTTGACATACCTGTATTGCGATAGCCAACTATGTAAGCTGTATTTTTTACTATTGCCTGTGCACATGTATGGGATATCTACCGAACTGAGCATACAAGCAAGAGGCATTTCTGAAGTTAACTTTCTACTGCTCCACACAACTTGGCTGATCTACATTCGAGCACTAGGAGCAGTGAGGGCTACTGCACTGGCACCGGCAAGCGGAGGACAACTCCACCCTTGTCCCTTATTCAGGTACTAACTCGCAAAAAAACATAGTAGATACTAATTCTTCAGGTCAAGGCACATCCAAAGATCATGAGGGTTCTGCTATTAGTTACGAGAACTGATGGCATGCCGGCCCATATTAGAATGCCAGTGTTTGGTTTTGCCTTGACGTATGTGTTTCCTATCTTTTGTTTACAACATAAAACTTTCAGCAAATTGCATCTTTTGCACTTTCAGCAAGTTGCATCTTTGCACTCTGCAGGAATTGCCTTGACGTATGTGTTAACTTCCTTACTTCTTATTACTTCTCTTCATTATATCATTTGTTTACTACATACACTCTGCAGGAATACTCTAACCGATGGACATCTCAATATAGGCACCAAGGCAAGGGAAACATATGAATATATAGATACTCTAAGCGGCTTCAAGTGTACCATGTACTAAATTGAGTTATAACATATGAATAGATGCTAGAAATTTCAACAAATTCACTGCTACAATTACCTATGAGATTCTTTTTTTACTTAAGTGATCATTTATTTTAGAGGAAAGGCTTTTTTTTTTGACGAATAGAAAGGCTTAGTTGATTATTACTATTTCACTTCATTGCATACAATGTATCTCCCTTCTATGTGAGACACATGCCTGATTGTGCACCCTCTGGAAATATATAGTAGATAGTTTTGGTTTACCATCAAAACTTGGATTATATATACACTCATTGTTCATCCTACTTGGAGACTTATATGATAGCGATGTTGCAAACATCATGCTCTTGAAGTATTTTTTTTAGAATAGTATAACACATGTTCATACTTATGTTATTGTGCCATAATTTTTCCCGTTGTAACGCACGGGCATTTAACTAGTATATTTATATTTTTTCACATTAGTTGAAGTGAACTGAGTAATCTTACTACTAAAAAGAAGGAAAAGCAATCGTCCTTTCCCCTAATGAGTCTGCCCGGCTCCTAACCCGCTCCCGTCATTAACCGCGCTCCCGTGAATAGCGTTGGATTCTAAACAACCGCCGCACCCACGACTCTAGCCGTTCCTTCCTCCGAACCCAGGCTACGGAGACAGCAGCACGTCGAGAGGAGGACGACGCGGCCTCCTTGGACGGACGGCGTACGGGTCCTCCGCAATACCGTGGCCGGCCGTCCGCTGTCACCGCTGTCGCCGCTGCCGGCAGGACCAGGTCTTCGTCGGGCCTTACGCCGGAAACGAGCACTCACCAGGTATAACCACCCCTTCCCTTCTCTTCCACTGCCGATCCGGTACTCCCCTCCCTCGCATCGGCTGTAGGTCGCCGCCCTCGCGCACAAGCAGACCTCCGCCGTCGCCTTGACCCGCTCCGATGATCCCATCACGATCGCGGTCGAGGCGGCTCCTCCCTCTGTTGTCCCCTTCGCTAATCCGCAGCTTCCGCCGGCGAAGTCGTACTCGTAGCACCCAGGTCGGTCAGCGAGCAGCCGGAGCCCCGCCGCCGGGGACGAGGGCTGTTATCCCAGTCAACGACCTGGACGTTCCGAAAATACGCGGCGCGCGCGTACCGTTCGGGCGGGAACCTGCCGGACCCCATCTGCGTGAACGTGTGCGGTGCGCCGGCGGCCGGGTCGCGCGTTGACGACCTCTCGCCGCCGAACTGCACCATGTCGGTGCCAGAGCCAAGGTGCGTGAAGAGCGCGGAGGGCCAGTAGCCGACGAGCGAGCTGCTCCTGCTCCTGGATCCGTCACCACGGCCGAGCTGCAGCCACCAGTGGCCCCGTCGCGGGTCCTTCCAGATGAGCAGCGTGATGTCGAACTGGCGGCCGGCGTAGGTGGAGATGGGCGAGATGGCAGCGCCGATCGCCACGCGGTTGCTTGTCTGCATGAACCACCGTAAGTGTGCAGTGCAGCTTTTGGTTCATGTTTGCTGTCAAATTTATATTTATATTTGCAAGAGTGTCCAGGTTTATACCACTGGAGGACCTCCTGATTTCATAGTAGTGCTGCCAATTATTTGTTACCACCGGTAGTCTCTGTTTTCTCTCTGTATCAAGTTCAATTATAATTCTTATTTCAGAAAGGGACACTTTATATGCTTGCGATTTGAAAATGCTTGAAAAGTTTGATCCCACATGTACATTGCCCTAACATGCACTGCTTTCATTGATTTTAGATGCTTTCTAATTTGTTGTAGCCTAACCTGCGTTGCTTATATTAAGATGCATAAATGTTAGTGGTTTGCTTATATTAGCCTGAAAAGGCAAATGTTTCCACTTGAGTGCTTATGCTTTTTTTTATAATTTAGTTCCCTATATTGGTTTTGCCCATTCAAAGTAGTCTGAATACAATTGATATTTTCCTGAAACCATCTCATCAGATTGTTCAGAACTGTATTAACTGAAACCAATTACAGTAGCTGTTACCCTGTTGCAACTTTTTTTTTTTGGCAAAAAAGAGTGTTGGAACGTTTTGGGGGGCTCCTGAGTGTTGATCAATTTCTGTTCCTGTACATTCATCACCAACAGCATGCGTTTTGCAGCCAGCAGCACGAGTGAGGTGCAGCAGTTAAGCCTATTCAACTTTACTGCTTTTTCAACTGTATTACATTTTGTTCAGGTTCAGAGCTATGTAACTTGTAACGCTGAGCAATCCCTACCCAACTTTACTGCCTTTGAGTATCCTCTATTAATTACTGAATGAAGTGAACTGGTGATTTGATAATCTTTTACGGGAGAGTGCATCATCCGTATTTGGCATCATTGGCCTGCAGTACAAACTTGAAGTATTGGATTGGTTACTGCCTTATAAATCTACTGGTGCCTGCTGCTTTATCAGAGAAGGATGATCCACATGCTCACTGTATTTACGAGGGATTCGGCACTATAACTGTGCATTTGGTGGACCGGTGGAGTACCATGTAGCCTGACTCAGGTTGGTACTGCGTTAATTATGCTTTCAATAATAAAGTCGATACTTGAGATTAGTAACAATTGATGTGTTTAATATTTTCGCACTGCAACTTTGTGCATGAAAAAATACAGTGGCTAAACTTGTTGATAAGAAAGGTCCGAGAAGGTGTTCATGCTATTTTTTGACTGGCTGTTAGTATAGGGATTGTCACCACCTATTAAATCAATCAATTTCTTAAATACGAGTAGTAGCTTGTCAGTTTGAGACTCTATTTGCGTGTGACATTAGCAGAAAATGTATTCGGTTTTCATCAGTTCTGTAGCGGACAACCTCCATCACCAGGCAGCAAAGAGGTTTCAGTCATCAGCAGCTTGGCTGCGTCATTGTTCAGATCTTCAGTTAGGTCAATTGTAGCTCATAGTTCGATTGAATGTGAAATGTTACTTTCGTGCTACAGAGAGAATTAAATTGTTTGTTTATCATCCAATGACAGAAAGTAGAGCTACTTGTTGTGTTAAATTCAGATCATCCATCTAAACTTAATAGTAGCTACGTGCACCTCTAATTTTTTAGGGATATAGTGTCTTATTATTTTGGTGGTTTAGGCTTCGAAACAAGTCCTAGGCACATTCATATACCTGGATTGGATCCATTTGTTGTCCTTGCCGATATTAAGTTAGATTATATAAATGATCTTTCTCCTCTCTTGGTTCTGTAAAATTGACAGTTAGCTCAATTGTTGCATTTTCTGCATGCTTCCTCTCTTCGCTCATGGCTGAATGTGTACTAAGGGGTAACTTGTACTTTGTGACGGCTCCCTAAGCATGATGTTATATATTTTGTAGCCATTTTTTTGTGTGCAGAATGAGTTAGCAGAATTTTTGACTACTACCAATGGAAGCCCACTCATGTCTTTGTAGTCCCTTGCTACAGCTCGTGATTTTGGTGATTGCACATTTCACAAGCTGAATATTTTTGTTTTTCTTTGAACAACAACTCATCCATGGATGTAAAGGTGTCCTACCTGAAGTCTTTTTTTGGTAGTTATTACATATTATATCACTTCTGATTGCGTTTGGAAACGGTTGGAGAAATTGATGGTTTGGTTGGATGTTGTGGTCATGTATCATGGTATTAAGTTTTACCGCTTGCAACGCACGGGCATTTACCTAGTTTAAAGTTAAACATACTTAGATATCTTTTGGAGTATTTGTTTTTTAATTTGTTAATTCAATAAATGATAGAGGTAATAAATTAGATATAAATTTAGAAATCTACTTTAATTTTATTTATAATTTAGAATATACTTTATTTTCTTATAATGACATAAGTGGGTAATTATATCAAAACCTAGGTGTTACTTTAAGTTATTTCTCATAATGGCGTAGGTGGGTAATTTTTATATATATTTAGGGTGTTATTTTTAGATTATTTTTATAATGGCAATGGTGGGTAATTTCTTAGAAAGTAGATCCAATGGCTATTATTGTTGATGATGCTAAATTGATGGTTGGATGTTTTTGATTTTTGCAAGAATTTTTAGAATTTTATCTATTTTCTAGCGTGTCTCGTGAGGATTAACGTGGAGGCCTCAAAATGAGTCTCCAATTAGTAATAGTAAGATTGATAGCATCTAGTTGTGTGGTGGATTAGTTATATGTAGTTTGTTAGAGAACTTGTGAATTTTTTCTCACAAAAATATAATTTGTGAATTTATATTATTTTAGATCAATTTTCAGATGGATATACGATGCGCTGTGATGGAGTCCCTTATTCCTAAATGGTGTATCCGAACTTTTTGAAAAAAAGTTGGGTTTGATATAAGAAGGAAGAAGGGTTTGGATATTTTTTTGCCCATGCCTTGATTGCAGCAATAAAAATAAGTTTAACTAGTCCTTGCATATCAAAAAACACTTGATTGAGAGGGGGTTCCCTGGAAGGGTATTCTTGATGGACAAAGCATGGAGAAGATGAGGAAACCGAGGAAGAATGTGCAAATGTTGTTGATGAAGATGACATCCCAGCAGAAGCGTATGAAGCAGAGTATGCCAATCGAGGTATCAATCAAATGCTCTGTGATGCCAAGCAACTTTGCACTACCAAGAATGGGCAAGCTAAATTTGATGCCTTGAAGAAGAATTCAAAGAAATCCTTGTATGAAAGGTCGGTGCGACCAAAAGTATTCTGTTGCAAACCACCCTATCGTGAAGGTGAAGGCAAAAAAAATGGTTTGTCTTTCGGGGTTCAATGACCTTTTGAGCCTCTTATTAAAGACATACTCCCAAAGTTAAATTGTCTACCGA
The DNA here is from genome assembly GCA_015847255.1 of Hyparrhenia diplandra. Lineage (NCBI taxonomy): Eukaryota > Viridiplantae > Streptophyta > Magnoliopsida > Poales > Poaceae > Hyparrhenia > Hyparrhenia diplandra. The sequence goes on along the minus strand of JADLZK010000893.1, from coordinate 862,833 downwards.
CTGGCATATATAAAGCCAAGAAGATAATTTGTCCTTTGGGAATGGAAGCGAAGAAAATCCACGCATGTCAGAACCATTGCATCCTCTACAGGAAAGAGTTTGCTGAATTGCTTTTCTACCTAATGTGTAAAGCCCCTCAATACAAGAACACCAAGATATTGATGATTGTGAAGATGAGCAAGGGGGAAGAAGAGGAAGTACCCCACCCAAGGTGACGTAATACTTTCCCAAAATCCTCCGCTTGAAGCGTATGTTTGCAAATCCCAAGGAAGCCAAATTGCTTTGTTGGCATCACGATAAGCGGAAAAATGATGGAATGCTCTGACACCCAGCTGATGGTAGCCAATGGAGGAAGGTTGATATGTATGTTGTTCCCCAGTTTTGCTAACGAACCCAGAAACTTGAGGTTTGGGATGTACACGGATGGATTTAACCCTTTCAACACCCTCAGTAGCAAGCACAACATCTGTCTTATTATTGTAACAATCTACAATCTGATCAATTTTAGGTAGTTATTAGACTCCTATAGACACCTGTTCGTGAAAGGGCCTGTCTCTCCCGATTAAAGACCAAATGGTGTCTCTTGGACACCTATCTCTATGTCTTCACGAAATATAACAAAGTGATGACAATATTTATTCCAAAACAAACATGAAACGGTATATAATTATGGTAAGCTGAACTTTGAGTTATGTCTGAGCGCCATACATATATAAATTGTGGATGATAGAAAATTCTGTTCAATAGGGAAAGTAAAAAAAAAAAATAGAATAACTGTGTAAAGTACAATTCATACGAAATATAACAAAGTGATGACAATATTTATTCCAAACAACATGGAATGGTATATATTATGGTAAGCTCAACTTTGGGTTATGTCTGAGCAGCATACATAAATTGAGGATGATATATTAGTAAGAATCATTATGCATGCAAGATCAGATACGATTCTACTAGCTAGTGGTATCAATTAATAAGGTTGGATAGGAACATATCACTGGTTGGGCATGCAGTTCCAATGGCAAGAACTACATAGTTTTCATGGCATTAAGTAAGGTGTCATGTAAGCAATTTGATGACGTGGTAAGGTAGCTAATGAGGAGAGATGGGAAAATGATTTCTTATATAAGAAACCATGGGTACATAAGAACCAATGAAGGGAGAAAGGAAATTGAGTGAGGAGGGAGAGAGAAATGAGATGGTTGGGTGTGTGTGAGTCTATTTTGAAGAAACTAATCATTAGGATTATAGTTTTTCAGAATCAGAATTCTATGGGTACGAAATTTTTCTTGGTCGGCCACATTCGAATCCTGGGCAGCCGAGCGGTCCTCAGGGTCTAGGGTCTGCTGCCCGTGGCTTGTCCTCCCTAGAAAGCCGGCGTGAGAGAGCAGAGCCCAAAGGTGCGTGGTGAGCTCTCTCCTCCCGGCGAGGAACGTCCCGTGCTTCCTTGCTCTGGTGGATACCGCCAGGTGCAGGAGGAACCCCGTCCAGAAGGCGGCCAGCTTCTCCCAGAGGGCCGCTGTGTTGTAGTCGTGGTCCTCACGAGCTGCTGCGCGAGCTGCGCACCCTTGGTGGTCAGGGAGTTCCTCATCTTGGTTTCCATCTTGGTTTCCCACAGCCGCCGCTTGGCCCTGGGAGGCAGCGGCCTCCCCGGTGGCGGCGCTTCCTCGTCGGGCTGCTTGCCCTCCTGATGAGACGAGGTTGCCGGTTGCTCCGAATAGTGGGCTATAGTGTCGAGATTGTCGTACACATCTAGCATGGATCTAACTCTGCTGCTGAACAACGAGATGATGGCGGTGCTGATCTCCCTCTGCACAGCGCCCAAGACATTCAGGACAACAAGGCCATTGTCGGGCACCAATGCTTGCTGGACCAGGTAGGAGCAGTAGTTGGATAAGCTGGCGGCAGTCTTGTAGTCCTGCCACCTGGCTCCTGCTCTCAGTACTTCCTCCTCGCTGACAAATGGCCCCGTCTGCCGCATGGAGTCCGGCCTCAACGAGTCGGCGTAGTCGTGGGAGGCGAGCCTGATCTCGCAGAGGCAGGTTGCGATGTGCCAGACTAGTATCCTGTGTGTGTCGGCCTCAAGTTCGTCGAAAGCCCACGACAGCAGTCGCGCATCCGATTCTCCGAAGGCGTTCCGGAAGTAGGACCCCAACCTCTCCGGGTTTTCCTCTAGTCTCTTGATGGAAAGGAAGATGGCTTCCTCTGTGCACGCCTCCATCTTGATCTTCTTGGGGAGTTTGTGGCAGAGAAGCCACATGCGTAATCCACCTAGCAGGCTCACCGGACGAGAGATGAGGATGTTGTGCTGATGGATCTCCCCACTCCAGCTGCCGCCCCTTGTCATGCGGCCGAGCATCGCCCGCATTGCCGCCTGTACAAGGCCGGTGCACCGGCCGGCGGCGCAGCTGCTGCACAGCATCAGGACCTTGGTCCGCTGTGAGAAGACGTACATGTACATCTCCGCGAGCTCCTTGACGGCGATGAGGGCGATGATGATGCGGGTGATGAGCACCCCGTGGGTGATCCCGCTGTAGCTCGCCGCTGAATCTTGTGGACCCATCCTCCCAGGTATGTCACCGACGGGGTCAGCGATGTAGCCTACGGCCGCCACAAGCAGCACCGAGAGCGCCAGGTTCGTGAACGGAAACCCGGTGGCGAACATGGTGGCGTGCTTGCTGTACAACAGGTCCTGGAGGAAGGACAGCTCCGTGGCCGTGATGCGGAATGCCCTCTCGGCATTGCTCAGGATGTACCCAAAAACAAGCCTCCTAATCTTCTCCCGCTGCACTGGCAGCCCAGCCTCGTGAAAGGGGAGGTCGTAGAACCGGCGGCGCAGCAGCTTGTACAGGGCGAAGGAAAGGCACACGTCCTTGAGGTGGTTGGATGGGTCCGCCATGCCTCCAATTAGCAGGGTCCCGCCCCACCGGCGTCGACCTTCTTCCATATCTTGTCCAGGGTGATGAGCTTGTCATGGGCTCCGGGATCCAGCCGAACCCGGTACTTCTTCCTTCTCTGTGCATGCTCCTGGTGGGCTTGCGAGGCCGCAGGCATGCGGCGGCTCTTCTGGTCCTGGACCTGGAGATCCTTGAGCACCTGGTCTTCCCCAAGGACCAGGTACTTGTACGGGTCCATGGTGAATGCTTCTTCCCTGCCAGGAGTAGCTGCAACATCAGCAGAGAGCTGATGAGAGCCGCCGCCAGCAGCAGCAGCAATCTCATGCTCGTAGCTCATGTAGTCGGCGGTGAGCCTCAGGTTCTGCTGGTTGATCGCCTCCGCCTTCTCGGAGGCGGCAAAGTAGAAGATTATGCGAGCCGCGTCGAGGGACCAGATCAACCAGAGCGAGATCCGGAGGCGGGAGAAGGTCTGCACGCGGAGGAGGTTGGCCGCCCACAGGGAGGACATGAGGTCCAGCAGGGGGACCTTTTTGGACCTGCTGTAGCGAAGCCCGACCTTGACGCTGTACTGAAGGGTGACCAGCAGCACCGCCCACACCTGGAAGTAGTCGTTCACTTTCGCCGCCGACAGCTGCATCAACCCCATGGTGTAGTGTACCATGGAGTGGCTCATCGCCACCAGCATGGGGACGGCGAACCGCAAGTACCCGGGCCGCATCTGCCATGGCCCCAGGAGGTCGAGGAGGAACCTAATCACCAGCAGCAGCGTCGTCAGCACCACGGACGTCTCCACGCTGACCATACGAGTGGTCTCGTTCCACTTGAAGAGCCCTTCGGTGGTGGTGACGTTTGGGACCGCTGATGTCACCGTGCCTGAGGATGGTGGCTCCATGTTGGCTGGCTGATCTCCTCCCTTCTCTTTGATTCGGCAACTAAATGGACCTCCTACTGGCTCCTACGCGCCGACGAATGGCCGGTCGTTGTTGACTACAGCTACAGCCTACAGGGGAAAGAAAATCAAGCCACTATGGTGAAGCGTCTCCCACATACAGTCCAGCTGCAGCTTCAATTTGCTGCGATCGCGATCATACTATAATCTGTTCACGCAACAAGATATATTAACCATGAGGCGAGAATCCGATCGCTAACCTGGCCCTGACGCCCGCACTTGATGTCGCGCCCTCGTCCCCCTCCCGGCCGGCCACCACGCACCGTCGCCCGCCTTCCGCCGCTGCAGAGTAGTGTGTAGCTGACACGTCGGCGGCCGTCTCTCTACGACGGCCGACGGAGTGACCGTCCACAAACTGCACCCAGGTGTTTTGGATTTCTTTGGGTTGGGAACTTGGGATTTGCTCTGCTCTCACTGTCTTCTTCAGCGGCGTCTCGTCCTCGCTCCTGGGTCCTGGCCCAGTCCAACCACTTTAGAATAGATCGTTCCGTGCACATTCGTAGAGCAGTGTTCACCAAGATAACGAAGAAACTTTGGTCCTTTTTGCCAACCCATCGTTCAAGTTAGCTAGATTCTTCTGTTTTAGATCATGACAGTAACAAAGCATGCAACTGCTTTTAAGCCATTTCTTGCTACTATTTATGTAGTCGAGACAACATCAAAGACACAACTAGTAGGTGAAGATACTCTTTTCCCTTCGCCAATCCACCGTTCAAGTTAGTTAGATTCTTCTGTTCTAGAGCACGACTGTAATTAAACGTGCAATTGCCTTTTAAGCCCTGGCTTTTACTATGTCGCCCAAATACGGAATCCGCTTTGCCGAAAGTGGATACGCGCTTGTCGAAAGTGGAAAAAATTGGGCACTTTTCAAAGAGCATCTTTGCCGAAGTGCCAAACTTAGCACTCGCAAAGACTTCTTTTTGCCGAGTGCCTAACGTGGTGGTGTTTCCACTCGGAAAATTAGAAATTTGCCGCGGCGTGTAACCGTCGGGCAAAATAATACACTCGACAAAGAATAACGGGGCCAAACGGCCCGCGTTCTCCGTCACCTTTGCCGAAAGTGTCGGCGTTAGGCACTCGGCAAACTAGGTATCCTTTTTGCGAGTGCCAAGCGTCAGGGCACTCGGCAAATAGGATCTTTCTTAGAGTGCCATAAATGGCACCGGGTAAATTATGCATTTTTTTTTTCATCCCATATTTTTTGTGTGGACTTGGTACAGTAATTACATCTCATATTCAGAATTTGGACAATTTCAAGTTGTTTTGCTATATTTCATGAATTATTTCTTTTTCTTGCATTTTAAGGCCACTCCAAATTTGAACTAGCAGGTACTTGAAATAATGGAATTTGGTCATTCAAAATTATTATTCATGATGTTTGGCGTGTTTTAGGCTCAATCCAGGAACTTCATGAACTTGCGATCATTTTTTGTGTCGGAACATGATTTTACATGCGGGAAAAAGTGTTTTTAAATTCTATAAAATCAAATCGAAGTTTAAAAATCATTTTAAATTTTTGCGTCTTTTCTCATCTCATGAGGGAGGCTGTGGTAAAAATTTGAAAAGATTTGAGCAATTTGTGACGTGCGATGGCTAAAAACTCGACATCTCCACACCTCCCTCATGAGATCAAGTGTGGGGTTCTCTCGAGTTTTAGCTATCCGACGCCACAACTTGCTCGAATCTTTTTAAATTTTTACCACAGCCTCCTCATGAGATGACAAGACACCTCAAAAAAGTTTCGTGATTTTTAAACTTCGCTTGGATTTTATAGAATTTAAAAACACTTTTCCCGCATGTAACTCGTCATGTTCCGACACAAAAATGTTCGCACTTCGCCTTGAAGTTCCCTGGATTGAGCCTAAACATATGCCAAACATCATGAATAATAATTTATGAATGACCAAATTCTATTATTTCATGTACCGCAGCTCAAATTTGGAGGGCCCGTAAAATGCAAGAAAAAAAAGAAATAATTCATGAAATATAGCAAAACAACTTGAAATTGTCCCAAATCCCGAATATGAGATGTAATTACTGCACCAAGTCCACACAAAAAATATGGGACGAAAAACAAAAAAATATGTGTATAGTTTGCCGAAAAGTCAAGCTTATGGCACTCTAAGAAAGACCCTATTTGCCGAAATGCCTAGGACGCGTGGCACTCTAAGAAAGACTATTTTTTAAAAAAATAAAAAGACACCTTTGCCGAGTGCCTCATTTTCTCTCGCACTCCGGAAAGGCGGCGATAAATATCTTGCCTCCCTCCCTCCTCCCATTCATTTCCGGGCCTCGCCGCCCGCCCCGCCTCGAAGCCCGCCGGGCCGCCGCCATCTCCGCCGCCTCGGCCGCCTCGCCCCCGCCGCCGGACTCCGCCGACTCCTGATCCGTCGCCCCTCGGCACCACCCGCCCGCCCCCTGCCTCGGGCCGATCCAGGGCCGCCACCGGCCCCGCGGGCAGCTCCCGGCGGGCCCCGGCCGCCGCGGGGCCTCCTCGCGGCCACGCCCCTCGCCCCGCCCCTCCGCCTCCCCTGCCCCCCCTCCCCTACGGGCAGAGGGAGAAAGGGGAGGTGAGGAGGAAGAGGGAGGAAGGGGAAGGTGAGGAGGAAGAGGGAGGAAGGAAGAAGAGGAAGAAGAGGAAGGAGAGAAGGAAGAAGAGGAAGGAGAGGAGGAAGAAGGAGGAGGAAGAAGAGGAAGGGGAGGAGGAAGAAGAGGAAGGAGAGGAGGAAGAAGGTGATCGACGCCGGCCGTCGTTTTCTTCGTGGTTGCCACGGCCAAGGTAAGCCCTATCCTTCTAGTAGTGTTAGTTGTAGGGTTAGTAGTAGTAGTTAGTAAATAGTTAGTAAATAGTTGTAGGGTTAGTAGTGTTAGTTGTAGGGTTAGTAGTAGTAGTTAGTAAATAGTTGTAGGGTTAGTATTAGTAGTGTTAGTAGTTGTTAGTAATAGTTGTAGGGTTAGTAGTAATTGTTATGGTAATACTTGAATACTTTCATCCGCATGGTTTCGAAAGTAAAGTGAATGGCTCTTGTTGATATATTGGTGGTTGGTGGCCTTCGTGCCCATATTTGGTATATGCATGTGGTTGTTGGCCTTCGTGCCATGTTTTTTGTAGGTTTTGGGAGCCTCCCGCGCGGGGAGGTGCTTTGTCAAAATTTTGAGTCGACACTAACTATTTTTGCCCTTGTTTTGTAGGAGGACCTGTGGGAGGGACTCGGGCGGCACCCCGATCATCCTCGTGGGGCGCCATGCGTGTCTTGCCGCACCGCGTCTCCACCGACACCGTAGGTATTAATCACCTCCGTCCCCGCCCTTATAGTTGTCTTACATAGCGCGACCCAGCTTAGGCGCCTCCCGTCCGAAAGAGATACAGGCGTGGGTATGCGCATCGGCATATTCTGCGACCGTGACTGCTTCGACCGTGTCCACATTTTTGACAGCCCGTGGATGCGTAGATGGGTTAGCATCCATGCTCGTGTCCCGCCCGAAAGCCGGATTTTTGGCAAAGACCTCCCGTTGTTCTCCTGATACACACTCTCCTCGCCAGACGCATTGGGAGAACAAATGGGAGGTGCCGCTGAAATTCGGCCGACGGAGCCGAAAGCATGGATGCTAACCTTGTCTACGCATCCTCGTGTGGGATTAGGACCTATCCCTCACCTATTAGATGGTAGGAACGCCGTAGATGCAATTGCTGGTTATATGGCTCACCGACATGGGCGTATGACAGAGGATGGATAACCGTGAGTGGATGTACACGGGCTTCGCAAGTAAGAGCTTTGAATGGGTTAGGGGGACCGATGCTTTCCTGAGCATGCATTTGGCCCAAATTTGCTAAAGGGTCTATTCGGATGCCGTGTCCCCTCAGCAAATGTAAGAACAAGAAAAAAAGAAATGAAAGGTTGAAATGGGCAAACATATTTTACAACAACGGATTCGTCCCCAAACTATAGCCGCTGGATCTTCCACGGTGAAGTCGATCGTATTAGAGAGGACGTGGTGAGGCCCCTCCTCGAGGAGTATGATGCGATGCCGGGATGGCGCGACATGATGGCGACTTTCACGATGCACGGTTCAATGGAGGATTGGAGGAGGAACCCGAGGAAACCGCAAAGGCGTTCTACGAGATGATGGAGGCGCACAGCAGCCCCTTCACGAGAAGACAATGGTTACGGCCGATGCCATTTCACGCCTTTATAGCGTTGAAGTCGCAATTGAGCATTAGTCGAGACGGCCGACACCCTCGTTGTCGGCTATTGGCAAAACGCTTCCAGAGGGTCACGCCCCCGCCGAAGAACACATACGAGTCATAGAGACTCCTTCGTGGACTCAAGATGCCGTATGAGTCGTACCATGCTTGTCCAAAGGGGTGCGGCCCTATTTAGGGAAGACCTCAAGGAAGCAACGCGACGGCCCAAAGTGCAAAAGCCTCTAGGTTTGTGGAGGTAGAATGTAGTGATGGCAGGAAGAAACGTCCAAGATCCCCAAGATAGTCCTACGACACCTTCCTTTTCGCATCGGGGCTCCAACGGCCGTATATGATAGAGGAGTCCGCGAAACAAATGACATGGCACAAGAAGGGAAAAAAGATACAGTCCCCGAGAAGTTGGTACACCCATCGGATGGTGATGCTTGGAAGCACTTCGATAATATGCATCCCGAAAAAGCTATGGAGGCTCGAAATGTACGCGTAGCGTTCGCAAATGTATGGGTTCAACCCGCATTTTAATGTTGGCGCCCCGTACACTTGTTGGCCCGTGTTCGTGATCCCTCTCAATCTTCCCCTAGTGTCATGTTTTGAGCTCAAGCACTTATTCTTGACGCCGATAATACCCGCACCCGGGCAACAATATGGGTGTGTTCATGCAACCAAGCAGGGATGAATTGCAAGATGCTTGGCAAAATGGGGTACTTGACGCACGACCGAGCTACAAAGACGAACTTTACAATGCATGTGTGGTACCTATATTCAATGCATGACTTCCCTCGCTTATGGCATATTCGGGCCAAGCATGGTGTGTTCATGGGAGGTTCCTTGCCCAACATGCAAGGCAAACCGTGATGTTCACCCGGCGCGAAGGGTGGCAAGTATTCTTCGTTTGACAAACATCGCCAATTCCTGCCCGAGAACCATGAATTCGCACTAGACAAAAAAGCACTTCACGAAAGGTGTTGAAGTCACCGACCCCATCCCAAAGTTTATGACCGGTGAAGAGGTCCTTGCCGAGCTAGTCGGGTCTCAAAAATCGATGAAAAGAAAGGTTGTTTTGTTGGATATGGTACCACACACATGTGGACTTATATATCGGGCTTGACTAATCTCCCCTACTTCAAGGATCTTCTTCTTCCACACAACATCGATGTAATGCACACGTAAAAGAATATCTCCGAGGCACTCTTCGCAACAACCATGGACCTTAAGAAGTCAAAGGATAACGTTAAGGCTAGACTTGACATAGAGATGATGTGCGATAGACCAAAGCTAGTGATAGAGACCCCTAGCCCCGGGAAGAGATGGAAAAGGGCCCGGCCGACTACATCATCAAAAGGGCCGATAGGAAGGAAGTACTACGGTGGATGAAGACGTTATCGCTCCCCGATGGGTATCGCGGCTAACCGAGTAGGGGAGTGAACTTGCGTAACTATGAAAGTCTTAGGGATGAAGAGTCATGACTTCCACATATGGATTGAGCGGATCCTTCCCCGCGATGACTCGGGGATACCTCTCCCGGCCGCTGTGGCGCGGCCCCCGCAGAGTTGAGCTTTTTTCTTCCCACAAATTTTGTGTTAAGGAGTTATCTCGGATGCGATTGCCGATGCGAGCGTGCTACACCCTCGTGTTGATCCGCAAGTTGGAGATGATATTTCCACATGGCTTCTTCCTATCGATGCAAAGACTGATTTTGCACCTTCCCTAGCCGAGGCACGGTTGGGGGGGCCGTGCGCCCGTTGGTGCTATCCAATCGAGAGGGCTCTCAAGGTACTTCGAGAAAATGCAGAATAAAGCCAAAATTGAGCCTTCCGTGGGCGAGGCATACATTCTAGAGGAGGTGTCGACCTTCACACAAAGCGCATTATACCGAGAAACTTCCCAAATCCACAATCCTACCCCCTCGCTACAACGCCGACGAGAGTTCATCAAACCTCAGCCTTTTCATAGGGCAAGTCGAAGAGGAAGCGCAGCCTACCCACAAGCACTTGTCCTTTGATGAGTGGCGACTATCATGCTCTATGTGTTGTTGAACCTTGACGAAACCGCTCCTTATCGCCAGTAAGTTCTCAATGAGCTTGTTCCATACGCCGTCACTATCCTCCACCTATCGATCCGACCCACTTGCCTTGTTTTTTCGTGGGAATTTATTGGTCAACACCGAGAGGGAATGGGGCTCCTACCTTGCAACAAGAAGACAATCTTCTAAAAAATGGGCAGCCCGATTTTATTTCCTAGTTCTCGCTCAAAGGTACCATCCAACTAACCTCGTTCGACTTTGATATTCCACTTTGGTCCTAGTAACATATAATGTAACGATCTACGGGCCTCACCTTGCAGCCCGCACAGCATGCCAAATGTGCAAAGATTTAAAAAATTGGGCAATGGCTTCCCCGTAGGGTCAACTCGCTCACCATTTATGATGTGAATGGCTATCGCTTTCGCACGAGAAGCTACGAGGAGAGTCGGCCTAACCGCAAAAACAACGCGGCACCGGAGTTCGTGACGCCCCGCTTGGATAAGAAGGACTATTATGGCATAGTCGAAGAAATATATGAGCTCAACTTCGGGGTCCTAAAGAGCTCAAGCTAGTGGTATTCAAATGCCATTGGTTCGATCCTCGATGACACGAAAAGTAGACCCTACGATTGGGCAAGTCGAAATTCGACAGATTCCGTGATATGGAGGAGAGGATGTCTATATTGTGGCTAATATACACGCCACACAAGTTTATTACCTCCCATGGGCGTGCCAAAAACACGAGGACCTTTAAGGGGGTTGGTACCTTGTGCAGCAGTATCGCCGCACATTAAAGCCCTTTATTCAACGATGATGATTACAACCTTGACCCAAACACCAAGAGTTCTATCAACCCGAGGGGCTAGAAGGACGTTTGGAGATAGACATTCTTTCGCCGATGGGCATGGAAGTAGACAACGCCATCGATGAGGACGAGGGTGATGAGGTGCGTGATGCTAAGGACTTGCAAATTCTTGAACGATGGAGGATGGTGCGTGAAGGAGTTGTGGAGGGCGATGCACATGCCGAGGGCGATACGATGATGAGGATGGTGACATTGATGATTACAATAGTGATAGTGATGACTACATGCCAGCCTTTTTAGGCATTCGGGGAGATAATTTCTAAATCATGTAATACTATTTTGTTATTATTGTTACCTTTCAATTATGTTTCGTTCATTTTGCAATACTAATTGGTTTACTCTTTGTCTTTGCGCAGGGACTCGACAAAATGCCAGCGGAAGGCGCAACGCCGAAAAGTCCGCTACGCGAGGCCCCCACCCTCTCCCCACGCCGACGAGGAGGAGGCCGACGAGGAGGAGGCCGACGAGCAGCACCTCGACGGTGGAGACGCCGAGGCGTGGGCCGACGCCGCCTCGGGCCCACGAGGAGGCTTGAGTTTGTTTCTTCGCCGAGCCGTAGGCCGCCCAGTGCCGGGCCGCCGCCGTCGGGCCACACCTCTTCGTGACTCGGACTCGCGTGCGGAAGAGACACCCCTTGAGACGCCTTCCTCGAGTTTGAGCAAGGTCTACCAAATACGGGCCTCGACCCTCCCACAGGGGACGATCCCTTTGCCCACCCCCGCCCGTGATTCGACCCCACGGTGACAAATAAGTAGCCATTGATATTTTTCACTACTTGTTCATATGACATGTTGAAAATCGAACTTTAGACTAACAATTCGCCTTAATGGCTCGCGGCAAGAATCGGAAGATTGTGTTTTTAGGGGGCAGTTCGCACCATATCAATGGCATCCGAGCCTCCCCGATTAAAGAGAACTACCTTGGCACGGTGACCGCCGGGGGGACGTGAGGGAGCCGCCCCTATACGTGGGAGCACTTCGCGCGTGTGGAGGAGGGCCCTTGCCGGAAGATCAAGACGGACTTCCGGGTGAGTCTCAGATGCAGGATTACTTCACGCTATTTAAATACTATGTTTTTTAAATAATAGAATGATACATGTTGTCTCAGATGCGTAACTACTTCACGTGGCGGGCGGGGGCAAGAGGCGGTGGCCGCTAGAGTGCGTGACAAGGTCCGCCGAGACCGACTCAAGGACCTGTACCATGAGGCACGCGTCCAAAGGTATCATCTCCTTCAACGCCGACGTGCTTGGCAAGGTGGTGAGGAAGAATGAAGCAAGGGAGATGATGCTCCGTAGGGAGACCGACCTCACCAGGGGACAAGTACATCCGGGTTTGTAGAACGCATTTATTCCGATTCCTTCAATGAAAAATAAAAAAAAAAAAAAAAAAAAAAAAAAAAAAAAAAAAAAAAAATAAGCGGGCTTCCATTCATCATCATCTCGCTATGTCATGCGAGATGTGTCCTGAGTGGTGCGGCAAAGTACAAGGACTTTGGGAGTCCATTGTGGACAAGTGGCTCTTGGGCCGAGACGTCGAAACCAAGAGACTTCGCCGGAGATGTCGCTGGAGATGCAAGGGAAGCCACACCACCAAGGGAGCGTGCCCCTCCCAAAGTATATGGATAGATGGGTACGATTACGTTGATTTTTTTATTCAAGCGCTCAAATCTCTTCACTTCTAACCATCTACGTGTTCTCCTCGCAAATCCGCTTCGCATGAAGGCCACACATCGGAGTACGCTGGGTTCGCCTTGACTCACAAATGCGGAGAGCGACCGACAAGGACAACGCCTACGACCGCGAAGGGGCGAGGCGCACACCCAACGCCGCGTCTACCCCAAGCTTACCCAAGACGCCGAGGCGCGAAAGCGGCGCTATGGGGACGACTTCTCATCCTGCCAGCCCCCTAGACACGACACTCGGTGATGAGGTTGGGAGGAGGGAAGCGCGACGGCCCAGATTTGGATAATATGGCCATCGTGACCCGCCCCTCACGTGGTCGAAAGAGATTCGCTCAAGGAGCACGACCTCCACCGACATCCCCATAGCACCTCGCGGCCAGCTCCACGCATGATGCAAGGAGTTTCGTAATTACGCCATTCGCCGCTCATTTGGTTTTGCACATGTCCGCCCTATGCATTGTTTCAACGTTACGGGTGTAATATTGCAGGCCGATGGCAGAGTTGGAGGCCAAAGTGGGCCCAGCGGTTGAGGCAGGCTAGGCAGCGGCCTGCGCAGAGGCCCATCGGCGAGTTGGAGGCATACAGCAATACCGGGCGCTGCCACCGCAGGACGGGCGGGCTACTTCGTGGCCTCCAAATCGGGTGTGACCACCTCCCAAGGTGCCTAGCTTCATTTGTTAAACTCCACCCCCTTTCGCGTTCCTCCTCCCCGTAGGGACTCCGGTGAGTATATGTTGTTGTTTATTTATTTGGCTTGTGCGGCTCACCCGCAGTACTAATGAGATCGCCTCTCCATTGTGCAAAATTTGCCGGCGGGTTCAACCCGACTCCTCCAGTGGCCCTTCTCCACCCCATTCACCCCATCCGGTTGGCCCGACTCCACAAATTACGTGGCCGGTGGCGTTCCTCCTCCCGCACGCGGCCAGCCACACTACGGGCTTCCACACGCCCCTCCTACACACCACGGGTGGACGTACCAATCGGCGCCGCGAGCATGGGTGGTATCCGGGGCAAGGTGAGGGCCCCTCACACTCTTCGCACCCGGGGAGGCCACGGGCCCGGGCGGTCAAGTTGAGTTGGTGGTGATTAGGTTCGACACGTGGCACCGTGATGGATTTCTTTTTGGATGTTGGACATGTTGCAATCGTGATGGATCTAGTTTCGATGTTGGACATGTTACATTTCGTTTGGATGTTGGACATGTTGAATTTCGTTTGGATGTTGGACTATATGTGTGAATTTGTGATATATGTGGATTATATATGTGAATTTGTGATATATGTGGATTATATATGTGAATTGGTGATATATGTGGTTTATGTGTATATATGAATGCTTATGGAATATGTATATGTTGATTTGCAAAGAAACAATAAAACGTAAAACACAAAAAAAAAAAAAAACTCCCTTTGCCGAGTGCCGGCGACTGGCAAAGCCGGGCACCCTCGCAGTTGAATGGCGATTTGCCGAGTGCGTAGGTGGCACTCGGCAAATCTGCCATAACTTTGCCGAGTGTTTTCTAATCCTCGCACTCGGCAAATTTCTTTATTTTTTTTAAATTAATAGTTTGCCGAAAATCGACATGGCACTCTTTCGGCAAAGGGTTTTAATTCAAATCTTTGCCGAAAGTGCCGACGTTTGGCACTTTCGGCAAAAGAGGCGCCCATTTCTAACGGACGACGCTTCCATTGCCGAAAGCACCGACATGGCACTCGGCGACGCCTTTGCCAAGTACCGACATTTGGCACTTTCGGCTAAGAATGGTTTGCCGAGTCATTCTTTGCCGAGTGCGCTGCCGAGTTTGGCACTCGGCAAAGACTTCGCCGAGTGCATAGAAGCCTTTGCCGAGTGCGCTTTCCGAAGTTTGGCACTCGCAAAAGGCTTCGCCCGAGTGCATAGAAGCCTTTTGCCGAGTGCGCTCTGACTCGGCAAAAAGCAGCCAATTCCTGTAGTGACACCAATGACACAACCAGTAGGTATTACAATAGCAAAGTAGCAAGGTGTCTCCAGGGCCGTACTGAGCATTTTTGATGGCCCGTGCTAAACTTAAGAGATTACGTACAACGGGCCGCCCAATCTAGTTTGTTTAGCTAGGGGAAATTTGTTCATAGATTGTGGGAATTTTAGAAACAAAATGGTGGCATTTTTTTCTCATTACAGATATTAAAAATAGATGCTTCCAAATAAAAAGCATTTAGAATTCACAATATTCCATTCGGTCAAAAATACTTAACATTTTAGACAAAAATAATCAAATCCCACAAAATTAAAAAAAATACTAGATGAATCCAAAAATAGAATATAGGTCCTTTTGGACTAGTAAGTTCTCTCGTTTCATCCCAAATTATAAGTCGTTTTTGTTTTTATGGATATAGCGATATCTAGGTGTATAACAAAAATGCATGTATTTAGAGGAGCTAAAACAATCTATATTTTTGGAAGTTACATATATCTTTATGAATGACTCACTTCATCACTTAAGGTATTTTAAGTATCACTTATGTTTTTGTTTGGTTGCATAAATTTTTTTGAATAAGACAAGCAGTCAAACTCTTGTTAAAAAGTCAACAATGGCAAATATTTATAGGGCCAATTAGGTATATGGCCTTCAAAAAGTTGTCTTAGGTATGTGGCCCTTTTTTTTTGAATTTGGGAATATGGCCTTCAATTCAAATTTCTTTTGGTATATGGCCTTCCGTCCATTTTTAGGGGGTAACGGTGTCAACTATGACGATAAAAAGACCATTTTACCCCCTGAGTTAAAAAAAAAAAACTGCATATATATTTCCCTTCCATAATTTGCTTGCAGGACTTTTGGAGTTGTGAACGATCTTCCTGCCGTCATCGGCTCGGGCGCCGCCGGCTGGAACAAAGCCGCTGTTGTCGCATGATGACTATGGCCACGGAGAAGTTTTTTCCTACCAAAGAAGATCATGTAGATACATGGACAGAAAAAAATTCGTGTGTATTCCTCGTATGAAATCAAAATTAAATAATAAACATGACTAGTCCTGTCGTCATGCATGCCCTGCATGTTGAGCGCCGCCGTGCGTGTGTTAGAGCAGATCTTCTATTTTTGGTGGTGGTTTGCATGCAGCTCGTTTCTTGCACCTCGGAAATCAACTTGCCATATATAATCAAAATATACAGTAATTATTAGCAGTTCAGCATGGTAACAGTGTTAACTATTTATATTTTGTTGTACATGTGTGATTATATATGCATGGGTAATGTGATTATATACTCAAAATATACAACAAATGAACAAAACTATGTTTTTTTTTTTTTTTTTTTTACTTAGAGGTAAAATGGTCTTTTTACCCTCATAGTTAACACCGTTACCCTTAAAAATGGACGGAAGGCCATATACCTAAAGAAATTTGGATTGAAGGCCATATTCTCAAATTCAAAAAAATAAGGGCCACATACCTAAGACAACTTTTTTGAGGGCCATATACCTAATTATCTCATATTTATATATGGAGGGAGTATCAGATTTGGGTTGGAGATTAGAAGCCTAAAAGACCAAAATGCCACTGTTTGGAGTTGCTCCTTTAGATAAATAGTGAACAACGGCACCGCTCATCATCATCCACACACAAATCCACATGGCTTCCACAAAAAAAGAAAAAGAAAAAAAAAAAAAAAAAAAAAAAAGAAAAAGAAAAAAAAAGAAGAAGAAAAGAACAAGAGCATGGGAGACCATGCTTGTGCCATCGTTGGGTTTTCCTCCTATTTTGGAGAAAGCCTTGGACCCAAGCCACCTACCAAGGGAGGCGCGACTCTGGCTCCGGCAGACGCAGCGCGGAGGGGGCCTGGGGGTGCCTGTGGATTTCCAGCGCCGGCCGGACATAGATATTAGTGTCAGTATATTATATTATTATATTATTAGGTTAGAATAACCCACCATTTACTTCATTCCCGAGAAACATATATATTGTCCTTTGTTTTTACCGTAGGGTTAGCATGGGCACGCTACTATGTTCAATATGTATTAGAGTATTCTTTTGAGATATTTTAAGTATGTTGAAATGTGCAATAGTGGTGGGGTCAAAAAGCTATTTTAAGTGTCTCATTATCTAACTCTTGGATTTGGCTTTGCAGAAGGGTTGGAAAAATACTTGCTTTACAATTGTTTGTTTCTGGTGTGAAGCAATATGTTTTTGTTGGCACCATTGGTTGATTGATCATGTCTTGAGGAGTTTACAGTTTGGGACTTCACAAAACAAGGTATATTTTCATTCTCAGAACAGTGTCTCTCATATGTTTGATTGTATGTGCTTGGTTTCTATTTGAGATGTAATGATCCTGAGACATGAGTAGTTGTCTAACTATATGTGCATAGAGATTAGAGATTGTCCAGAGTAGCTTGATAAATATGCTTATTCAAAATTGTCTTAGAAGACTGAACTGCATTCTTACAATTAGTTTCTTCAAAGATAAATTTTACTTATGGAAAATGTTCATCGACAAACCACAAAGTGGCTGTAGTTCTGAAAACATGCCAGGATAGTGCAGTAGTTCTGAATCTGTTGACCACGTCTTTTTCTCTGTTATTTGGCAAATTTCTTTGGGGATATTGTCAAAAGAATTTCAACTCATTCATATACCAAATTCCTTGAAAAGGTTTTTTAGGATTGGTTATAGGGCAAGAGCCTCTACCTACTAGACTGATTATGTTCTTGTTTTCAGATTTGACATGAGCACCGTGGACACCCAAACCCCTTCTATGGGAGGAAGACAGAGAACAGCTGGGGATGTGAAGGAGAAGATTCTGCAATGGATGAAGCATAAGAGTCTTACTTATGAGTTACTAATCCAAAATTTGATTTGTGCATAAAGTTTGACCGCTGCTTCTACAGTAGCGCTCTGAGCATTTGAGCAATGGTGAAGAGTTGGGTAAATCAATGTTTTGACAGCTTCCATGAAGATCTCCAAGGCCTACTTAAGGTCTTTAGACAGATTGTAAATTAGATGCTTATAAGTAAAGACATAACTTTATTATGTCTTGCTATGTTAAGTGTTTTGCAGATTATATACATGGTCATATATAATTGTGTGAAAGTCGAACTATGAAAAACAAATATCGTTAAAATACCGTGCGTTAAGCAAGACGGTGACTATACTTAGTTACTATATGGAACCGGGGTCCAAATAGGATCGGTACCCAGCTTCTTATCAGGCGACACGAATAGGCCCACCCAACCCCTGCGGCTCACAGGCCCAGCCCACCCACGCACGAGCTCGACCAGCGCTAGCTCCCAACCGAGCGCTCCTCCAGTCCCCACCCACCCACGATTTCTATGCGGTTTCTGTTCCCAGATCTCGTGCCCCCTGCTCGGCCCTCGCCCCGACGGCACCGGCCGTCGGTTCCCTCTCCCTACCACCGCTGTCGCTCCTGCTCATCCCATCCCCGCCGGCGCCACCCGCTCGAATCTTCCGCAGCAGGCGCTGCTCCTCTGCCCACCCACCAGCGGCGCTGCTCCTCTGTGCATCCATAGCTGTCGCCGCTCTCCAGCTGCCCCGCCCCTCCACGTCCCACCACCGCCCACCGCCTGCCGGAGTTCTGGATCCTCCACGTCCCACCACCGCCTGCTGACCCTCTCTGCACGGCCCTGCTATGGATCCACGGGCGGCGCCACACTGGTCTTGTCCCTCTCTGCACGGCCCTGCTGCCCTTCCAATGTTGTTGCCGGCAGGCTGCCTTGCCACAGCTCGATCTGGAGGGAGGCTGCTGATTTAGTTGAAAACCAACGCAATCTGGCTGTGGGACAGCAACATGTTCATCAGGATTGAGGTATGCTACGTGCTCTGCTCCTCCCTATCCTCTGCCACAAAAATTAAACGAAAACACAAATTGTCAACTTCGTTCAAAATAATCCTGAACGTGTTAATCTCTAACTTTTTGTAGGTGTAATATTATTATTTTATAGGTCACATTCTTATTTTATAGATGATTTCTGAATGTCCTCTTGTCTGTTTGTTCAGGTGGACCTTAACATCTCACCAAGATCTATATGGACTGGCTTCTTTGAATTTTATCGCTTCATCTCACCATCAAAAGGTACTCTAGATTTTTAAGTCTATTTGCTGTCCATCTTTCTGATTTTTAGTTTAGCAAAGTACCACATTATCATACATTAAGAGCTTCAATCATGTGTTGCCCTTTAATTAACCCTGCCTTCCTCTGTTTTGCAGCAGGCTGTGGTTGATCTGAATGTGCTATGTTGGTTTCAATTATGCAAGGGAGGAATCAAATTCAGGTGTGCATGCCTGACAAGCTGTCTTCATTGGTAAGTCTCTTCCAGGCTCACCACTCTGTGATTATTATAGGTGCATCTGTGTTTATTTTAACCTTGATGTCTCAGACATGAGAGTAGTTTTTTTTTATTGGATCAACGTTGGATGTTTTCTTCTGTAAAATAGTCGAATAAATTAAATTGATCAAATACTGCAATAGCTCATTTTGTTTGGCCTTTGCAAAGGCCTACGCCTAATTTTCTAGCCTGGATAATCCTGATTTCCTGCTAGACTGAAACTCCTGTAGCTTTTTTTTTTTTTCCCTTCCATCTTTGCTTATGTGCTCAATTCTCCTCTCTTATTTTGTTTCCTTGCACCTAGGTCGAGCCTCAGTTGATTGACCGATCAGTTTGTATTCTGTATATACATGTTCCATCGACTATGGATGCTGCTTGTTTTTTACCAATTCTGGATGCCAAACCATGTGCCCATGTCTGATACTCGTTGGAAAATAATTCTAGGGACTACTCATATGGTTGGCTTGCTGGTTGCCACTTTTAACTTCTTCGATTAAATCGTCAAGCCCATTTACTTTCCTATTCTGACTATTTGTTGGACAATATTAGGTACTGGAGTTCGTAGATAGTGATATGAAGATACCTAGTTTCTTAGCTCAAAATAACCTTCATATTCTGGTTTAGCTCAAAATCAACAATCATAATCTTATCTCAGCAATACCATTGTTCAAGTTTCTCCATTACAGCTATTATTTTCCTCATGCATTTTTAAATGCCATGGACCTTTTTTTTTCATTCGTTTTCTCCATTATGTCTATCAATATTATTATTTGCTCAAAGACGACATGCTTTGTCCTTTGTCACCTCGCTCATGTATGTGTTGATCTATGAACCTCAAGACTACTGAACCACCAAGAAATTCTTGGCTGATTAGGATATTGAGACTATTATGTTTGTAGATTCATCATGCAGCCACTTGTGCTCAAGTTCAAGTGCATTATTTATTAATCTGTTCTTACTTCAAAACCTCAAGACTATTGAACCATTTATTTGCATGCTACCATCTCTCGTGGAATGGAGTGTTACGCCTTTCATTATTCCCTAAACCATCCATTGTTTGTGTGGATTATTCTAGATCCTAGTGTGTGTTCTTACTTATTGTCACATTATGAGCAAATTGCAATAGGATTAAAAATTACTTAAGTATTCACATGAACTAGAATCTTTTGTCAATTTGCAGACCACTTTCAACCTTTTATAATTAAACTGTCAAACAAATTTTAGTTTCCTACACTATTTATTTGTAGGACAATAATTCTGGAGCTTTGAGTTTCCTACAGGACCTACACTATTTATTTGCATCTAAAGGGCAGACCCAGTGCCAGGCGGCTCCCACTTCAGTGGGGTTCTGGGGAAGGGTTTAACCGAGGCCAGCCTTACCCCCACAAATATGCAGGGAGACGGCGTCGAACCCAGGACCTAGTGCTCTGCACCAAGCCTGCCCTTCACTATTTATTTGCATCTGCTTAAAATAATTGTATATGTTCCGAAATTGAGTTTTTATGCTCCAACAATTCATCTCTGTTGCACTTTCCAATCTTATTCCTGCTTTCTTCCTTTTTCAGCTTTGTAACATCGACATGCACTCGGTTGGATGTTGAGGAGGCAGCTTCGAGCCTTCGACCAGAACCTATATAATCCATCAGTTTTGCAGGCAGTTTTAGAAGATATGTAAGGTGAGCTATGGCTGGATTTAGAGGCTGTTGTCTGGTGGACTGCACCACTGTTTCTTGTCTGCACTGTTATCATGTAGAGGCGCTAGAGAATTGTGTGTGGAGTGCACCACTTTCTTGCCTGCACTATTGATGCGTGCCTGTGACACTCTTTAAGGATACCAAAGTAGATGAGAATCATGGTGATGATTGATGACACTAACAATTTCTAGACTCACACAACACAAGATGATTCAGGAATAATTAAGTTTTGCCAGTCACTATGTTAGATGACCATCTCTTCAATTACAATATATTTGCAAATAGGGAAACAGCCTTGTCAAAACATGAAATGCTTTCAGATTTGTCTAGTCTATAATTTACTTTTGTTATTTTAATTGCTGCATGCTCCGGGGCGCAACCAGCGACCTTGTGTATCCACAACTTTGGATATGTAGGACTTTTTGTTTTTTGCAAAACAGATTTGTGGTTTCACATATGGTTTGTACAGTAATTCATTTGTCTTTTAAACCCAAACCTTAATGAACACGTCTTTTAAACCCAAACCTTATGAACACCATGCAGTCAGATTTCTTTACGTTCCTGTGGAAACCTTTATGAACAGAAATTTGTACAGTAATTCATTTCTCTTCTACCACCTGTCTCCCTATACTAGTATTCCAGTTCATGCTTTGCTAGCTTATACAAATTTATATGGTATATTCATGAATATTTGTGTGGAGCAGCTAGTGCTGCATTCCTAGTTGCCAATTATCTATTAATTTTACAAATATTATCTCGACACCTTATTATACCTGTTCTTTTTCTGCAAGAGAGCAGCAGCTCCATGTTCTTGAAATTGTAGCATGCATGTTACATGTGTGTATTATAACATTGATAGAAGAAGTTGTCCAGTCCCTCAGCGACGGTGGCACGCACTGCTTTGCGTGGGTGGCGTTGACAACGGCAGCACAGTGGTGCTAGGACGCCGCCGCATCTCCACATCCCACCCCTGCCTACTGGAGTTCTGGACCATGGCCTTCAGGTAGGTATCCTATAGTTTCATAATCTCACACACCATGATTTTTTTTGGTTTTTGCCAAAATCTAGGTGATTTGTTAGATGATCCACACCAAAATTCATATAGATTATCAAGTGTGTTGCCTCCTTTTTCGTGGAGGCAAAAGCCATTCACGTTTGTTGCCAGGTTTGCCCTTGCAGTGCACTTCCATGTTCTTATCGCTTTGTAAATGATACCAGGATGATGATGATGATGTAAGATATTACAATTACTTAATTATTCAGGTGCATCGGTTTCTTGATTGTGGGAGGACGGTAGTCATTTCTGATCCGTTTTGTGGGAGGTTTTGATGACATCATCTGATATGTTGGTTTGTATGCTGACCGAGAAGCATAATATTATTAGTGAATAAGAACACAAGATGTGCAACTTGCTTTTTTAACAAGTGTAAATGATTATATATGTCTGATTCCAGCAAATAGTATCAGCTGGAGTTCCTCAGAGGATGTGTTTTGTTTCCCTCGATGGATCGGAGCCATAATAGTATATCAATGTGTTTCTACCGTCTGACTGTCGTTGTGGCATTATGTACAGGAGGCATGGAGTGTGGGCTGGGCAGTGTGGACTGCAATTGTATCATGGTGGTGAGCTCAGGCGCGTCCCACATTGAGCATGCTTCCAGCTGATCCAATGGTCAGATAGCGCAAGTTGTAAGCACGTGATGCGAGGGCACCCGGTTGATTGGTGTTCTCATCTATAGAACATGTCCACTGGAAACCACATGTGCTTTAAGCATTTTAATCTCTTGATGAGGCGATAATTTTCTTGGAACTTTTCATTGACTAGTTTCATATTTTGAAACGTGTTTCCGAAATCTGGAGAAAACTTGTGCCCTCTTTTGTAACTATTTATTTCCTATGATTTCATATTTCCTTTTTCTTGTCTTTATTGTAAATTTAGAACGGAGTATGGCAACAAGTGTCAAATATAACCTTTTTTAATACAGTTGTCTTGCTGTCAGGTGTCAAATCTTTGTTAATGGCGTCATCGTAACAATAATAATAATCTTAGCACGTGGCAAAATTTGCCTCAAATAATGGATATAAAAAACACCATAGAAAAAAATCGACTTCAAAATAAAATAAAATAAAAAACTGGCCTCATATCATGGTTGTAACTGCACTAAAAAGAAAATTTGCCTCAAGTAACGGACATAAAAGATGCAGGGAAAAAAAATGTCAGGGACACAACAGATGCACGAAGAAAAAAAAATGTCAGGGACACAACAGATGCACGAAGAAAAAAAACACGTCAAAAAACTGAAAAAACAACATCTGGCTGTCAGGCGCCATTGATGCACAAAAATAGGCCGGGACTGTCTTAGCCTCACGCACGAAAAAAAAAAAAGAAGCGGTCAGGAAGCAAATCCTGCGGCGTGCTTGGCATGCGGTGCGGTGGGGTTGGCACTGGGTCTGAATGGATTTGGTACCCGGGGTCCAAATAGTACTGGCGTATTATTATATTATTATATTATACTTACATTTTGCAACGGAGAGGGTATTCCTACGCAGCATGAGGAAGGAAGCGGAGCTGAGAGTTGTTTGGTGATTCTCGGCATGCCACGTGTCCCAGGCAAAGCAACCCGATGCTGGCCATCGAATCGGGCCCACAGCACAGTGCGCGCGGCACCGGCTTCGACGCGTCCACTCCTTCAGGCTTCGTCTGGCAAACGTGGATTTAGCATGAGCATATCCAACAGATTTGGTAAAATTTGTTTAACAATTTCCCTATTTGCCAAATCTTCAATTGTTTTGGTAATTTGGGCTTGGCAAATGGAAGAAGTGGGCCTAGGAGAGACCGGTAGTTGGCTCGTGACGTCGCTTCTTCATCCGCTGACGCAACGGCATATGGTTTTGTTCACTGAAAATTCTGGGCCCAACATTCAGTTTCATCACCGGCGGTAGACACATCAAGTAGGAACAACAGAGCACAATGACCGCACCAAAAGCGGTAGACATAGCAAGCGGCCGGGATGAGACCGCGCCGCCCGCCGCTCGTCGGCCGGGAGGAGGGCGCCCGCCGTCGAGGGCTCACCAGCCTAGGGGGGGGGGGAGTGACACCCGGCGGATGGAGGAGGCCGCGCCCGCCTCGGCTCGTCCCGGTTCCACCGCCGCCCCCCGATGAGGAGCCGGATTCAGCTCCACCGCGAGGAAGCCGACGGGATCGCACCGAGGGAGTATACTCCATCCGTTGTAATCGCTTTTGTTGCATCAATCAATCGATCCGCCGAGTCCGATCTTTCCAAGCGGTCCCGGCTTCATCTCCTCCGCCTCCGTCATATCGCCCCGAGTCCGGCCCACCGGTCCCGAAAGGCACTAGGTCGGGACTCGGTCGCGCCGGTGGCGCGCCGATCAAGACCGCCGCTTAGGTCCTTCCGCCGCCGGCGGTCATGGAGGAAGAAGTGCAACCGGGTGGTCTTCTCGTGGAAGCGGCAAAGCGGGCGAAAAGAGAGACCGCCTTGAAGGGAAACTACCGCTGGCTTCGATCGTGAATGCCAAAGCCTAGATCGCGCAAATATGCGCCAAAAAGACCCGGATTGCAAAGGTTACTAATTTGTCAATACAATTGCCAAACCGTTGGAGGGAGTTTTTTCAAAGATTTTGGCAAATATTGGAAATGTCAAACCTAATTGCAAAACTTTTGGAAATGGTCTAAGAACTTAACCCAGATCAAGTACCGTACATCAGGATCCCCAGCATAAAAACTAGACAAATTTTGTTTGGCAAAACTAGCTTTTTGGCAACTTGGCAAAAGATATGGCAAAGGGGAAAATAGTCCATCTTTAAGAACTTGGCATAATCTATTCTATATTTCTATATTTCTATACTATAAAAAGAAATGGCGGAATTGGAGGACACGCGTCGCGATTTCATCCATCCGACTGTTTGGATTTCCCATCCGATGGTTCTCATCTATGGACCGACCTTAGTTTACGGTATTTCGCTCAACTCACTCCAACAATGTACGGCGCGAACCGCGACGGGAATAGCGCCTCCGAAACGGCGCACGCATCCCGATACGGCGCGAGATCTTTCCTTCCCGCGCGGTGCCCTCCGCCACGCTTTGCCTGTATTCCGGTCGTCTCTTCCGCTCCACACGCAGGCGGAGAAGTTGACCGTGAAGAGCACCAAGGGCAGGAGCCGTGCCTACAGCCAAGAGGCAACCGCGATCGGCGTCGTCCCAACACAGCCCGGCGGCGACGTCGGCCTCGTATGCACCTCTCCCCTACGTCCGGGCAGTGTGCCTCGGCAGTTTGCTCATCACCAAAGGGATCGATCCACCGCTGCAGCAACTTCCTCGGCTGGCCAACCAAGAGGACGCCGTGGCCTTCGACGCCTACGGCCAAGAAACCCCACGCACGTCGACGCCTCTACCTGTGAAAATCACCTCGCAACGCCATCGCGTTGTCTGATCGCTCCGAGGCGGCGGCACGCGACTCATCGATCGTGCCATCGCGCTGTTTCCTTGCCACGCCGGCGGCAACACCAAGCAGCGGGCCACGCCAGCGGCACACGACTCATCCGTCGTACGCCATCCCGACGACCGCCACTAGCGCACAGGCAGGCAGTCATCTCTGCGCACGACGCACACAGCCGGGACTGTTCGAGAGGGTGCTAAACGGCGACAAACGGCCAGCAGAGCACGACGCACACAACCGGAGCAGCTTGCAGGGGGCAGACGACGATGACTACTACAGTACTGCCGTAGAAGAGTCTCTACGTCCTCCTGGTCCTCGATGTCGAGGATGCCCTAAAGAGTCCGTTCTCCTCCTCTAGGTCCTCGAGGATGAGTATCTCATCAGTTTTTTGTTTGCCTTCGATTTTATACTCCGCATCTGTCTCCACTACAGGCTACTGCTATTTCTGATACGTACTGAAATCTTATTTTTCCTCAATTCCATTTGGTATTTTAGGCTTTTATTGGTTTTGTACAGGGTGGATCTTAGGAAGGTGATGGAGCAGGAGAGGATTGAGGGCAGAGCACCATGCCGGAATTGTTTTTTTATCCAATTTTCTGTTTCCTGTTCGTCCAGCCATCTTACAATTTTTTATTCCTCTTAATGTGTTTGACAATGGCAGATTGGAGCGTGAGGAATAAATCATGGATTCATGTCCAAACGTCACTCAGCAATGGCGGGAAGGCATGATTCCAATTTCTGTCCCCGTGACTCAAGCCAACAAGGGTGCAGACTAACTAACCTTCAGCTGTCCAAGGAGCATGCAGGTTCGGATTGATCATCACAATCCATCATAAATTGTTTATTTTTTGCTTTCTTTACATTTTTATTAGCAGAGTCAGAGTGCTGTGCTTCCTGACTGAAAAATTGATTTCTTCTTGCAGTCTGATGGACAACTAACAAGTCAATGTTGTGTACCAACTTCAGTTATTATACAGGCTGTTGTTCATATAAGTAGGTCTCTAATCAAGCACAGTGGGAGAAGATCAAAGTGGTTTATATAATTCCTTCACACATATACTTGTTGCATAGGTCATATAACTGGCATAAGCACAATGAGAAAATGCCATGAATGAGCCAGGGAATATTATGCTTGTCCCGTTATTTATGACTCTTTCACACATATGCAAGGTAAAATTGCAGTGTAGAGACATCTTATATTTATTTCTCTATACAGTTGGCCTGGGTTTTGGGCATTAAAATATTTTGTTTACACAGGTTTATGTTGATAGAGGTAGCTGTCGACATATGAAAGGAGGGAAAGGGGATGAGGGTTGTCCAACTGCCTGAATAATTCATGGTTGTACCAAGAATTCATAGGGAAGGTGTGTATTATGATCTGGTGTAAACAGAGTATCCATTAGAAAGAATATTACATTGACTGTTCCTTACATTAAATGAAAAAGGGAATTATTGCAGGGTTTGTTTTGCCCTATGCTAGAGGAAGAATAAAATTTGGCCAATATAGAGTATTTTTCTGCACACCCTTTTCATGTCTGTGAACATTGTTCCAATTTGTTGAAGTATTTGCTGATAGGCTGGATGATTACTATGTTGTTAATAGGTGCCACATGAGGCAAAAGAAAAGTTATAACTGACAGCAGGTTCTTATCCTTTATTTTACTTCTAATCACATTACATCTAACATTATTGCAATATTAATATGCAGGTTTTGAGTTTGTTGGTTTTTTCTTATTAAGCATTTCCAGAGCATAATTTCTATTGTTCAAGGATAATACAATAGGTCAAGAGCAGTTTGCAATCTCACTACAGTACCAGTTTCCAACCTTCAAAGTTGTAGCTATAGCAAGATTGCAAATGGATATCTGATGATTTGCGAGGAAAAAAAAAATTCTCATTCCAAGAGGAGGCCTATTGAAGGCAAGTGAAATAAGCATACCAGTTTGCAACCTTCGAAGCAAGAGAAGGCCTATGGAAGGTAAGCATCTTCTGAACTTTTATACCGTCCGCTATAACTCTGAAGATACATTCCCTCATTGTGCACCATCTTGAAAAAGGGTTATTTAGTATCCTGCTTTCTATACAAATTTGATAATAAAAGACATTATACAATGTAAAATCTACAATATACAGACCAATCTAATAATGATTCTATACTCATATGATCCTGTTCAAATCAAACAAGAATAATGCACAGCTCACATAACCAAAGATTGTGAGCTTTAATGAAAAAAATATCAATAACGCCCTGGATTCAAATTGTTAAACTGCTGATGGTCCTGCTCATGAAGATTCAAATCTATTGGTTAAAACTTCAATTTTATTGACCTATTAGGTACTTCACCAAACTTTTCAACTTTGTTAGGGTTTTTTAATCACTTGTTACATATTAGATACTTCTTGACCAGACTTTCCATTTTTGTTTTAGAGACTTTTTCTTATCATTTATGACTTATGATACCACAATAGCTTTTGTTGCTCTAGATTATTCAGGTTTATAGGCTTTTAATTTGAGTTTTCAAATGCTATTTCTATGCTGAGGGATGCAATATTCAGGTCATTGCTTTTAAGCTAATTTATTATCTATGTATTCACCCCTTTTATGCTAATTGAGTACATTCAAATATTCTGCTATCAACTAGATATGATTTGCCTTGTTTTGTTTTTTGATAGGAAATGGTTATATTCATTCTTTGCTTGTTTACTTTAACATTATGTATGGTTTGAAGTACTGTACCCATGCTTAGATTTGCCTTTGCGGAGTAGAATAATATATTGTATTTTATATTCATATAAGGCGAACATCAAATTGTGTGATGAATAAATTTGGACATAATGCTAAAAGGATATAGCTTAACCACCGGCGTGGATGGCTCAGGTGATGTCACCAGTTGAATTGATTTGTTTGTGTGGCGTGCACAATAGATTACTTCATTCTTTTTTTCTGATTTGGCAGCAGGATTCCGTGGATTATATATGCTGAAGTTTCAAAAAGGAATCAGGGGTGATATAATTGGCATATTGTTAGGTTGATTGTGACTTTTTAAAGATGCTTTTTTCGAATAGTTATACTCGGTTCAGTGTTGGTATGATGCATGTTTGCAGTGAAAGCTAGGAGCAACCAGTGAATCAATATACTAAACGAATGAACAGAACGGGGGCAGCCGCTAAGAAACAAGCAACTTTTTTTTTAAAGAAGAAAGCAACTTGATTACAATGCCCGGACTGGACATTGCTATTTATTTTTCAACACGTAAAGCAGAATATAGGAAAGAGAGAATTGTCTATGCAATTCTACCTCCTGAACTGGTGTTCTCTTTCAGATTAGCTGATAAATGATGAAATTAAATTGTGTGTAGGATAACATGACTCAGTTGGTCATTCACTATTAGTATAGCATTATTAAGTTAAACTTTGGATTGTGCTGATCTTGAAAATATTTGAAAGGTTTACGCCTAGAGAAAAAAGTTGATGTGTATGATTTTTCCACTGGCACGTGCGTATCGCACGTGCATTGCCACTAGTTTTTTTAAAAAAAAAAAAAAAAAAGGCTGCTGGAAATGCGTATGTGATAACAGCGAGTAGCATTAAAATGTTTAGTCTTAGCAGCTAAATAATATGTTGTTGATCAGGTATAATGACGAGTCTGAATATAAAACACTCAGATTAGTGGAAGTAACTAAACAGGGCTGCACGGAGCATCTTGCTTCAGTAAAACCAGGACAGAGCAATGTTGGGTGGTTCATGTCACTGAAATTTGCACATGTTCACGCGCTGCACTCCTCCTTGGGGAAGCAGCCAAGAGTGATTGACCACCACCTCTGAGTCTTGGTCGAGTCACGAGTGACAATGGCAAAGAAAAAAGGCGAAAGCTGAGCTGGAAAGGCGTACCATGTACTGGACGCGGAGCTGCGGGGATTGCCAGACCGCAGAGAGACCCACGTGCACGCGTACCGTCTTGCCTCTCCATGATTCATGCCATGGCACAGTTAAATTTGATGGAGGGACCCGAGCAAAGCAAGCAAGGATGGATTCTAACTCTCTTCTTCTTCAGAATAACAAAAATGAGTTGTTGAAAAATAAATACAGTATCGGGGAAGTTGCTGGCTGCGGAGTCGTGGCACACGTACCGTGGCACATGTTCACTTTTCACGCGGCGCTTCGTTTGACGCTGAAGCAGCAAGGCTCCACCGTTGAGTGGTGGCGCATTTCATCGAACGGGCGGCGCGCACTGCTGGAAATGCGAACACCCACCCACCGCAGGACAAAGCTCGGGCATCGGCAGTGCACGTACTGCCCACTTTCACCCAAAGGCAAACAGGCGATTCCATATGCCGCGCGGTGACCAAGGATGCAGGTCAGGCCGCAGTTCACTGCCCGCTCGCGTCGCGCTCGGCACTCTGCGTCGCTGCACGGCTGCAGTGCATGGGTAGGGACAGGCCGGACGCGATGAAAAGAAGAGAAGCGGTGGTTGCCAGTGTTGTGGACAGAGTGATGTCCACGAAATGGATGAGTCATGGCGTAAAATTACTAGCTTTTTTTTTTTTTTTTTGACACCTCTCATCCTGGATACTGGTGAAGATCGTCTCGCACAAAGACATACACCAACACTACACACTCACACCTCACACACACCACTTGCATGCATGCAAGCTACAACTATACACGCATTACCCAAGACGCATCCTGAAGAGATCACTAGAGTCGGCCTCCGCGACGGGCGCGTCGCCGAGCCCCTTTCAAGGTCACCACGCGTTGAGAGAGACACACCTAAGATTTTTAACGGAGAATAAATCCCTGGGTGAGGCACCCGAGCAAGTATCAGCACTCGAACCCGGGTGGGCAGCCTGAGCGCACGCCCAGCTGACCAACCGAACACAGCTCGGTTCTCGTAAAATTACTAGCTACTCACGCTCAAATGGATGAATTTGGTTTTTTTTTTTTTTTTTTTGAGGCAAAAATGGATGAATTTGGTGAGACTGCTGCAATTTGGGTCCAGTTGCCGGCATGTAGAAGAGAGCCCATAGCCGGCCGATCAGTGGGCCAAGGAAGGATTAATCACTCAAGCAATCCCATAGCCCGTTCAGTGGGCCAAAGGAAGGGTTAATCTGTAAATAATCACCCAAGCTACTTAGGTCATGTTTAAATTCCATGATCTAAGGTTAAGTCACTAAACTAAACGTTAATTTGAACTGAACTTAGATTAGATTAGTTTGGTTGGGATCCATGTGGTGCAATTTGTCCATTCAAGTTTTTGATACTAATGATTGCATTTTTCCCGGGTTTACTCCAAGGTTTAACGACTATATTCTTTCATTGGTAGGTGATGTGTCTGTCGACAATGAAGCACTATGGTGACTCCATCAATCTTGAGATTTGTCGGTCCAAATCAAATTTTTGGGACGCTCATAGGGGTATAGAGTGTATGTGTGTGCGTTCATAAAGGTGGTGTGCGCTCGTATATGTGAGTGTCTGTGTATGTGGATATCAAAAAATAACTTAACATTTATTTTTAGAAAAACACTAAAAGATGAATCACTGGCTTGAGAGCTCTCACAAAAACCTTTATTAGACCACAAAAAAGTAAGCTAAAGTGGTCTACAGTCCTCAGCTTTACTTGACTAAATCTTAGATTAGATACTCTAAACACGCCATTAAGTCTAAGGATCTCTTTGAAACAAAGTATTTTAGTAGTTTTAGAAGAAAAATACAATATTTTATTAAAAAACGTTTTTGAAACCCACAAAATGTTTTTATCCTATGAAGAAACTTTATTGTTTTTTAATTTGGCAGTTACTGGGGTGTGGCATATGTTAGGGACCCATTTTTGTGTGTAAAAAGACCTTTACTAAGTTTAGTGCTTTATTTGTGATCGTTTTGGGTTCAATTATAAATTTTTATAGAGTCATTCGTAATTGTAACTAGAGACTCATTGTAATTTGTAATCACCATGGGGAAGAACTAAAAACCTCCATCTTCCACATTCACTTTAAATGGCCGACGAGGAGAGGAGCCTTGGCGTATCCCCATTTTCTCTCTCTAGAGGAGCCGTGGCAGCGCTGTGGACAGGACAGGACAGAGTGAGCTTAAACGGTACGGGACAAGTCCGTAGTCGGCGACGACTCGTCAAGACTGCCGACAGCCGCCCACAAACGCAGGGAGGCACCAGGCTCCATCGATCCTCATCCTGTTGTCTCCAAAACAGAGCGTGGCATCTTTTATTGTTCCAAGATCTGGAATTTCATCACAAGTGAAAATGAAACAAAATACATATGTACGGTTTGTTCTATGGAGTTTAATCAACCAAACAATTAGAGAAATTTTAATATTTATCGATTCATGTTTCTTTTGAAAATTTAACACTCTATGGCTATGCTGTTACACGAGTACGGGTACAATACGTATCGGATACAATACGTATCGGATACGTGGATACACACTTTCTCAAAAAAAAACTCCACTAAAATAGTGTATCCGAGTATCCGTATCCGTGTATCCGACGAGTATCGGATACGGATATGTCACCCTCCTTGGAGTATCCGTGTAACGTATGCATTCTTTTTATTCAAGGGATTATTTCCTCCCTTTTGTGTTGTTTTCTTTTCGATTTTCACTCTCTTCTCTTTTCTCAAGCGGCCCAACTGCCTTTGCCGAAAAGAACAATGGTGTTGGCACTTGACCAGTACCCCCACGCTGTCTGCAGTGATGCGAGGACACGGCAGGATCAACACGCAGATGGCACAGACTACGGTTTACGGGTGGAGGCGTGGAGACGCCATAGTCAGCGGTGAACTCACGAGGCTGGCGAGAAGTCGGCCACGTCTCGTCAGACAAACGCACTACCTATACCAGGGAAGATAAACGCATCGTGCATCACTCGTAATAGTAGCACCTCAACCGGTCTGCTGCTACCTGCACTTTTGATGGTGAAGAACTATGACTGACGACAACCAGACCCATCATGTTAATTGAACTGCAGAAGCATAACAAAACATCTGTCGCTCTGAAATCTGAGACTTGATATGCAAAGGATTTTTTTTTTTAAAAAAAAAACACTGCATGTTCTGATAAAAACGTTGGGTCTCAAAAAGCAGAGCAAGCAGTTAATACAGTAGAATGGTCCATGCCTCCATGGAGAATAAACAGTTCAACAGTAATTTACATCATAACATCTGGTAGCAAAGGAAATTCATTCGCAGTAGCTTGCTTCAGTACAGCCAAGATGGAAGTTGTGACCGACTGATGCATTTCTTCATGGCAAAGCAGAGCTCGAGGATGCCAACACGGCCTTTACTGTTGCTTACTTGATATATCGTCATATAACTTCTTATATAGTATGCACAAGTAGTAGTAGGTGGCGCGCCCCGGAAGTAGAGGTGGAGCGTTGTTTTGGCGTGGTACATGGCGGTGTACTGGCTGTCGATGAGGTTCCCGAGGTAAACGGCGAGGGTGGAGGCTGGCCATCCTGATGTGGTACATCGCCGTGCCGCCACCGCCGGACTCCACTGGCGTCGTCGTCGTGCTCACCACCAGCTCAGGCGCAACATAGGTGATCAGGCCTGCCATCGTCGTGGCGCTCCTGGTGTTAATTTGCTTGCAACAACTCTTTTTAAGTTTGTTTCCTCCAATACCTCAAAATGCAAAGTTGGCCTATAAATTAAACAAGAAAACAATTGCTCTAAGCTCCCACTCTTACATACCGACCTTCAAATAAAATTAAGAGACTGTGTATGTATTTATATAACTTGAAAGCATAGCCTTTTTGCTGGAGGTCATCCAAAAAGTATAGGGTCATTCACTTATCATGCAAGTGCATTGCAAAAACCATTTTCAGTGTTCCATAACGCAGTTTGCTTGTCCAGCCATCATCCTTAGCATGATCAACTGAACACCTTTCATGAGGAGAAAAACAAAGAATGAATGCTGCAGACTGCCAATGCAAATTGTTTCCCAGACGACGAGCAACCTCTACGCACAGGGAGGCGTCGCGACCGTCGAGCCTGAGGGGACTGTCTGAGACGCTTATCTGTCCAGTTGTATCGTTAATGGATAATACGACCATACCGAACGATAGCAAGCAAGCAGGAACCACGCCACGCGCCACGGAGATGGGAAGAGAAACGGCACCATTCAGAGTTAGCATCCGTAGTCGGCGGCGAATTCACGAGGCTGACAATAAGTCGGCCACATATCGTCAGCAGGGTTTCAATTTCGGCCGAAATTTTCCGAATTTCGGAAATTTCAGGTTTCTCGATGGGTACCGAAAGAAATCCTCTCCCGGTTAAAAAATTTCATGTGAATTCATCTTCCGCCCTCAACTAGCGCCACTAAGATGGCCCAAAATCGACTTCCCCGTTGGCCCACCATATATATAGCCCTATAAGACCCTAAAATCACACCCAAAATCCACATTCTATTCCCTGTCTCCGACTCTCCTCTGTTGGCGGCGGCTCCTGCGGTGCGACCCGTGAGCCCCGTGTAGCCCCATAGAAATGTGGAATTATGTCAAGTTTTTTCATGTATTTGTGGTGTATGATCAACCATTGATAGTTTATAGCGAAATCATGTCAATTTTTTTCAATTCTTTTTGAATTTAATTTGAATTTGAGCCGAAATTTCCGGAATTTCAGGAATTTCCCTTTTCTTAGTGGGTTCCGGGATTTTTTTCCGAAATTGAAAACCTTCGTCAGACAAACGCATGTGCGCTGCTACCTGTACTTTTGGCTCTCAAGAATTGTGACTGACGGCAAGCAGACCAATCATGTTAACGGTACGGTAGAACAAAATGTTTGTCAATCTTTCCCTCAAAAGAAAAAAAAAACATGCTTGTCCTTCTGAAATAGTGAAATCTGAACTTTTTTGTTCATATGTAAAGAAGATCAAACAAACAACGTTGCATGTTCTGATAGAAACTCTGGGGTTTGTCTGACAAAGCAGAGTCGTGCGCCGAATACAACTAAATGCTCCATGCCCCCAATAGAGAATTAAGCAGTGCAGTTCACCAATTTACTTAATGGCATCATCAGGTAGCAAAGGAAATTTGCAGCAGCTCGCTGGAGTACAGACAGGATGGAAGCAGTGAGCAGCAAGTAGATAACACATTTCTTCATGGGAAAACAGAGGTCGAGCATGCCACCCATTGCCTTTTGGTTTTGGGCTGCTTATTACTTGATAAATCAACTTCTGAAATCGTCCTCCACAGGTACGGGTTAGAACTGAGACGAGCTGGAAGACTAAAACAAATTTGCCTGAAGGTGTTCATCCATGTTTTTCACCCATGTAGGTCTCGTTCATCTTGACTGACAGGCTAATCATGGACTGCCAACTGTGCCAAGTGCAGTACACCTGCAATAATAGGCAAATACTCAGAATTCGAAAATGCACCCACATTCAAAATATTCAAGAAATGGAGCAGTTCAAAAGTTTGTGTGTGCGTGGAGAGAGAGAGAGAGAGAGAGAGAGAGAGAGAGAGAGAGAGAGAGAGAGAGAGAGAGAGAAGTGAAATTACTTAACTAAACAAATTTTTAATTCCTTGTGCTGGCATATTGAACTACATAATATTAGTATTTTGCTAAACAAGACGACTGCTCAGTATTCCTTTACCCTTTAGTGGAATCACAGCACACATCTATGTCAACTTGGGGAGGGTGTTCAACTGTTTTTTTGAGCATCTGTTCAACTGAAAAATTAATCAAATCACAGAGGCTTTAAGAACAACACACAACTAAATCATATAATATTATTCACTGTAGCTTGTGAGGCACAGAAGCACAAATGCTACTGTGCCCCTCGCACCCAAATGATTAAATGAATGAAACGGGATCATGCAATACAAACAAGAGCTGAGCTCTAGAAAACCATGAATCAACACAAATCGACGATGGACCTGATCTAGCTGAAACCAGAGTTCAAATTACCCAACTCATACATGCATCTGGCAAACTGTGCATGTAGTAATAAATTTATTTAGATAAATCAGGAAATAAGTTCAGTAGAGGATCTGCACAAGGATGAATCATGGGTAGAGGTTAGCAAACTCACCAGATGAAGCGCTAATAGGGGTTTGGGAGATGAGGTGCCTGCCCCCTCCCCATTCCTCTCTGTTTTTTTAGATAAAAGACCTCCCACGTTCCTATGGCAGCACATCTTCAGATGAGGACAGTAACAGATCACTTCATGTAGGCATTAAGGCCAATCTGGATCTCAAATGTACAGATAAGGGATGTGGGAGATGAGGTGCCAGTCCTCCCCCTTTCCTCTCTTGCACCGCCTCGCCAGATCTGGGCAGCGGTAGATCCGCAATTCCTTCAGAGCGATGATGTCTTTTATGCCATCAGGCAAGGATTGTATTCCGGGGCAGTTACAGACGGTTAGCTTTCCAAGGGAGACGAGGCCTTTCATCCCCTGCGGCAACGATGTGAGGCCTGTACAGTTCCAGATTGTGAGCTTTTCAAGGGAGACAAGGTCTTCCACCCCCAGTGGCAAGGATGTGAGGCCCGGGCAGTCATGGATTTCGAGCTCTTGAAGGGAGGTGGTGAGTCGGAACATGGATTGGGGAAGGGAAGTCACCTCTGGCAAGCCTATAATGTGGAGTTTACGTAGAGAGCAGAGTTCTCCCAAGCAGTCAGGCAACTGGTCAAGTGCATCGCACCATCCTATCTTGAGCAACTGGAGGGATGTGAGTTGACCCATTGATTGTGGGAGGCTGCTTAGGCTACGGCAAGATTTGATGGTCAACTCTTGTAGAGAGCAGAGTTCCCCTAGCAACTCAGGTAGCACGCAGATATTAGACCAGTCGCTCACTTCCAGGGACCTGAGGGATGTGAGACTCCACAAGCTCTCAGGCAGCTCGGTTTGTGCCATTAATCACCAATGATTCAAGTGCCATCATGCGCTGCAGCAGCTCCCACCGATGCCCAGATCCTAATCCTGTCACATCACATAGCCGAAGCTCCTTCAGGGGGCAGCAATTTGGAGACGAAGAGGACCCTTGACATTGGCCAGGTAACTGCAGTAGCTGCTCCCTGCCCCTCAACCAGAAGTGCTGCAACGATGGAGGAAGGTGCGGCTTCACCTCCAACTTAGGACAACCAGCTATCACTAACTTTGTTAGGCAATTACCAACTCGGACTTGTCCTAACTGAGGACAGCAGCCTCCCGCCTCTTCTCCATTGGGCATGGTCCTCTCTTCTACCATCCACAACGCCCCCAAAATAGGTAGATCATACATCGACAACATCACCAGTGAAGGAAATGGACCTCCGCTTATGCTCTCAAGAGAAGCCATCTGTTGCAACTCTAGCAACTCCAAACAAGGCAACTCCACAAGCCCATGTAGATGCTTCAAGTTGGGGAAACAACATAGCCTCATCACCGTCAAAAATGGGAAGGGAGCAGGGCCCTGTACTCCACCACCAACTTGACTCTGCATCCACCCTGCACATTGCCTACCTGAATACCCACGAATGTGCAGACTTTTAATACCAGGTGGTGGTTCTAGGCCATCAAGCACATCCTGCTGCAACTCAGTAATTACCTCTTCCATCTCATCTGCCATGCACATCCACTCTAGGACCAACCTTTGTAAGTGTGTTATTTGTTTCAAGCATGTCATGTGTGCATCATTCGGATCCATCACATGTGAAATACCTCTTATCCTTAATTCCTCACTAATTCTAGATCCATTTGCAAGCTCTGAAATTCTTGCAAACTTTTTTCCCTTACCAACAACAAATAAGTCTAACTTTGGTAGTAGACTAAGATGTCCAATGCCAATAGGCATTCCTCTCAATTGTTTACAGTATTTTAGATTCAAAACTTGAAGCTTCTCCAAGTTACAGATGCCTTCAGGCAGCTCTACCAGCTCAAGACAACCTTGAAGGTCTAAACACTCTAGATTTCTCAGTTTTGTGATACTTGATGGTAACCTCTCAATTTTGGTGAAACGAAGTCTTAAAACTCTTAGCTTCTCATTTCTACCAATAGAGTCTGGCAACACTGTAAGATCCTCGCAATTGCAAAGATCAATGCTTGAAATCATTCGACAATCACCAATAGATTCTGGTAAACTCTTTAGTTTTATACAGCCAGACAAGTTTAGTGTTCTCAACATTTTCAGCTTACCAATGGAATGTGGTAGCTCCCGAAGTGAATAACTGTATGTTAGGTGAAGTGCTTGCAGGCTCCAAATATTTGAGATACTCTTAGGGAGTGTTTCACAACCTAGTTCTGAAACGGCAAGATATTTTAGATACTTGATCTGAGATATGGTGTTGCCTCTTTCTGCATGGAGATATCCCACTATAACACTGTGTAAGTGCTTTGCATGCTTCATTGCCATGCCATATATGTAATCTTCATAGTTATTAGGCATATATACAGCACGTGCTTTTCTAAAAATATTTTTAGGTGCCATATGTTCTGGCTCTTTAATCAAAGAAAAATATCTATAGCTCTTTGTGGTACTTCTGGTTGCCTCGTGTGGCATGTCAAGTGAAATTTCATCACCCAAGATGGACAAGGCAAGATCATGAACCAAATCATGCATCCCACATGTCTTTTTTTTTTTTTCGAAAGATCTCATGCATCCCACATGTCACTCTCCCGTTTTTCTGCTCTTTGACATTTTGTAGGAAAGACACTTCCAAAAGAGAATTAAAGTGCTTGTGGCCAACATACTCCAAGTTTAAGTAATCATATGGATCCTCTGCAGTAATCATATCATGAGCAATCCATAGGTCAATCAATTGTTCTTTATCAATCCTATGACCTTTAGGAAACACTGAGCAAAGTGTGAAGCACTGTTTCAACTTTCAAGTGAGAAGGCAAGTTCAAATAGCTCAACGTCAAGCATGCAGAAACTATACACTCTTTACCCTCAACATCTAATACATTGCTATCCCTCATGGATTTCCATTCTTGTATTTGTACCATGCCACGGAGGACACCTGCAAGAGCTTTAATTGCTAGTGGTACCCCACCACATTTTCTTGCAATCTCTTTTCCAACCTCTACAAATTCTGACCCCAAACCTTCTGCAGGAATTACTAAGCTTTGCTGGAATAGTTGCCAGCTGTCATCAAGAGATAAGAATGGCAAATCAAATTGGTCTGTGGATTGCACTATTTCAGCAACTCTTCTACTACGAGCAGTGAGTAAAATCCTACTCCCAGGTGCACAGCTCTTGAGATGCACTGTAAAATTTTCCCACTGAATTAGGGACTCAGTCCACACGTCATCCAATACAAGCAAAACCCTCTTTCCAGTCAACTTTTCCGAGATTGTTTTGATCATATATGGCAGGGCATGCTGGCCGGGATTATTATCAGCAAAAGATTCAAACAGTTTCTTGATGAGCTTGTCAACATCAAATTCTTGTGACACATGAACCCATAGTCTGACTTCAAAACGCTTCTCCACAATGCTGCAATCATTGAAAACAAGTTTAGCTAATGTAGTTTTCCCAGAGCCACCAAGTCCGATGATGGAAATAGTCTTGATTATGTGTTTGTCATCTACTAATTTAGATATTATTTGGTGCTTCTCTTGGTTCCTTCCAACTACTGATGCCACGTCTACAGTAGGCAATGTTGTCTGGTTAGCAATAGTCTGACTCATATCACAAGCAGGATGACCAGCTAGAAAGCTATTTGCTATGGCATTAAATTCAGTTCTTTGCTTCACAATTGCATCAAATCTTCTTTTGACTGCCTTGAGCTTCCTGGCTGCCTTGCATTGAAGTATGAGAGATTCTGGCATTTCGCACATATATCTTGACATAACACCAGCAACACCATGGGCATCATGTTCATCAGCCTTTAGCTGGAACTCATCAACAATGTCATCAACATCATAAGCTATATCTTTCAACTTTCTTAGCCAATTAAATGCTGGAGTATTTAGTGAAACTTTATCCCCTACTGCTTCCAACCAACAATTGATCTCCTGAACTTGATCTTTTAGTTCTAGCAGATGCTTCTGGACACCAACTATCAAGCTGTACTCCTTGATCAAAAGTGGAGCTAGCTTGTTGCTGACAATTTTCAATATTCCAGATACTACAGCAGCTTCCATACTAATGCTTCTTTATAAATGTCTTTTTTTCAATCAAACTTCCTCTGTGAATAGAATTTTGGAATCAGCATTTTTGTTGTAAAACATAAAGTTTCAAAATGAACTGTGCTACAACAGATTTTTTATATGTTGCAGCTATAGTACTTTCATGGCACTCCGTGCAATGTGCTGTCAGTACTACTAGTAATATATAAACACATCACAAAAAAGCTCAGGCAACAATGGTTTATCAGGTGGATTGACCTGCAACTGCAAAAACAAGTGTATACCTTTAGCTTCTTTGTTGCTCAAGTGCATCTTTGTAGGCACACCCTTACAGACTTCTTGTTTCCTATGGAGACAAAATGAAACGACATATATGTGAGTCTGTGACAGAGCAATGACCATGGTATATTTCAGTATGTCAACTGTTTTGCAGGAAACACAGCAAAATGGAGAAAGAGAACAAAGTATGAAAGCAGGGGATCAATTAATGATAGAAGTTAATGATAGAAATATTAAAATATACTAGAGCTTGAATCACAGAAGAATAAACGGCGTTTTTCAGTTATGATGATTTATGACTTGGTGTTGGTCCTTGAGTACCTGTCCATACTCCATAGTTGGGAGAAAGACCAACTTATTGTTTTTTTTTCTCGATCGGGCCATTCACCCATTTTTCATTAAGAGGAGGAAAACCAAATCCAAATACAAACTAAGGTCTAGATGCCGAGGCAACATCGAAGGTCAAGAAACAAAAAGCAAAGCAAACAACCTATCTACTAGAAGTAAACTAAAAGCAACTACATGATGACTAAACTCTGCGACCAGGCCGAGGGACCGACAAGTTATTGTTGCACAAGAAATTGCTAGTGAAAGCATGCAGATTATGCACAAAGCGAGCACGGATGGATGAACCTAGCAAGAGTAAAGAACAGAAGGAATAGGATGTAGATTATGCTGCTGCTTGTGCTATCTCTAAATGCTGCCCTGCTTTCTTCCTATGCAACGTATGCAAAGCAGAGGTTTCTGGACCTCAGATCTACTCCTTTAGCTTGTACATCTCCAATTGTTGCCCTCCTTTCCTCCTATGCAACAAGGTCCAGTATGGCTAGTCGACAAGGATCTGACAGAAGTGCATAAGGAAGTGCATATCTGACCTGAGAAAACTAGTACCTGTAGCCCTTCAGCCTGACTCGTCACTGCTTCTTTATTTTTATAGAAGAGAAACTTGGAGCCACCCTTGTGTTCTTGTCACAAAAAGGAGAAATGAATGCCTGCAGGTATTTCAAAACGAGAGCCTTAGAGCAGATTGATTTTTCCCCAACGTCAAGGCAGAAGTTGATCAGTACAAGGTACAGTCGACTTAAGGAAATCAGAGCTCAAAACATGATGCAACTTACACAAACCAGAGCTTTCTAGGGAGCTCAGATCTACTTGTTTTACTCATCCATCTAAAAAATTGAGGCCTTCCTTTTCTCCTTTGCTACAGATGTAGAGTATGCACACCAGGGCAAGCTAAGAAACAAATTAAACATAAATTAAGTAAATATACTGGAGCTCTGGGATCTGTCTGCTAGGTACCTGGAGATCCAAGCGTGGCGCAGCCCTCCTTTCCTCCTTTGCAACGTGTGGCCTGGGATTCTGGCTTAATCAACTTAACCAGAAATGAAATGATGCGTCGGCCATGGCTGTTAGTGACTGATTAGTCAAGCCACCTAGAGGACGAATTGGAGCAAAATGACGTACGGCAGCTTCTCCAGG
This sequence comes from Hyparrhenia diplandra, assembly GCA_015847255.1. Lineage (NCBI taxonomy): Eukaryota > Viridiplantae > Streptophyta > Magnoliopsida > Poales > Poaceae > Hyparrhenia > Hyparrhenia diplandra. Next base: position 821,929 of record JADLZK010000893.1, on the reverse strand, counting down.
ATGTCTTGTCACGTCAAATTATTGAAGCCACCAACTCCAAAGGCCACAAGGCACTCAGGCCCTGTTTCTTTGACCTGAGTGCCAGATTTAGCCATGCCCATGCTTCAAGCTTGGGTTTAGATTCCCTGAAAATAAAAACTAGTTATTATGAGTTAAAAGCACCAAAAGTCTATTGACTTGTGAGATTTTGAGTCCACAATTTTTTTAGGCTGTACCACTTAGGTCTGTACTGCTCCATTTGGGCATATCATGCTGACGTGGCTTGATAACATGGCTCCCTGGAGTAGCTTCTGGCTGATGCATTTCGTCAAACAGTTTGCAGGCGACGCTCACCTGAATAGACAGGCACCATGGCTTGAGGGCAAGGGTGCTAGGCGCAGCGGCGGCGCAGACAAGGGACACAACTACACGAGCTATGCGGCGACGAATGGGGTCCGTCTAGCGCCGACGGTAGAGTAGGCTGTGCACGGTGGCCGCTGCACAATTGGGTGGATGACGGCCGGCCACGGGATTGGAGTGGTGTTAGCGGTGTCCATGACACCAAGCGCTGCGACTAGGCGGCTAGCAGCGGACGTCAGGACAAGGCTGGTGGCGGCGGCCGTGGCCCATGGCTACGAGGCCGGCGGTGAACACGACGACGAGGCTGAGCTGGAAACGCGTGATTGTGGAAGATACTGACGATTTTTTGAGTGGGTCCACTGTAGATGTTTCCTTTGTACAGTGCAGTTCATATGTGTACTAGAATAAATAAACAGTGCAGTTCGCCATACAAATTACAAAATTCAAATTAATGGCATCAAGCAGCAAAGGAAATTTGCAGTAGTACAAGCATCAAGTAAACTAACGCATTTCTTCATGGCAAAGCTGAAGAGCTCAAGTATCCTCATTGGGACAAATCAACTTCTCAATTACATCGCTGTCTCCAGACGCCACAGACCACTGCTACGGATTAGCCACACTGAAAGACCCAAATGGGGATTTGATGCCTCAAGATCATATATATGTTTTCCACCCATGCATATGCATGTTAACTGACCGATGCATGCAGGTTTTTCATCTTAACTGACCGAGAATAATAAAGGGCACCCGGCGGTTTGCCAAATGCAGTGGACCTGCAATAACAGGCAATTGCTTAAAAATCAAATACATCCTCATTCAGAAATGTCCAGCAACGAAGCAATACAGAAGTTTGTCTGCGTTTTTTCTTAACCTCTCCCTCTGCAGCAGTGCAACTACCAGAGCAAACCAGTTATAACTACTTGTGGTGCTAGCAGAGTAATATTATTTTGTCTAAACATGACAACCACTTAATATTCATTTTCTGCACAGTGGCAGCCAGCACAACATTGGATCATGTGGAGTGTTCTCCACTGTGAATTTTACAGCAAAATAAAATTGGTCATACCTTCTCACAACATATCAGGACACAGGAGTATGTATGTGCTTGTACCTTACATCAATTCAAATGTCCTTGGTGCGCTTCTGAAACTCAGAAGCTTGTGGGACACCGTGCAATATGATCTGCTGACCACCAACCCATGCACTTCACGCAAGCAGAATGGTCCTCAGCCATTTTACTGTGCAGTCGAACCTCCACACCGAAATGAATCAAAACAAGTGGTCCTAGTGTGCCTGAAAACAGAGTTCAATTTAGTGTACTCGAAAATACATTCGACATAAGTTGTACATTTATCAGGTCACCTGAGCTACAGACTCCGATCTTCAATCGCTGAAATGTTAGTAAAAAGGGAGAGAGAGGAAGAAATGACAGAATGAGAATCACCCTACTGAAATGTACACAATGGGCATGCAGGCTTGTAAAAATTGTCAGGAAATGTTGCCTCCAAATTGTCCATACTCCCACCCAAAAAGAAATCTGCACATGTAATTTGAACACCGGAAACAAATATCAGTAACTAGGTTCAATAGTGAATCTGCACAAGGACAAATCATGGCTAGAGGTTGAAGAGCTCACCAAATGGCTCCCCAGTGACGTGGCTCTCCAATACAAGATCAGGGATGTGGGAGATGAGGTGCCAGTCCTCCCCGTTTTCTCTCTCACAGCGCATCTCCAGATCGGGGCAGGAACGGATCTCTAATCGCTGCAGGGCGGTGAGGCCCTTTATCCACTCCGGCATGGCATTAATGCCTGGGCAATTCCAGATCTCAAGCTCTCTAAGGGAGGTGGTGAGGCAACATAAGGATTGGGGAAGGCAAGTTATGCTGATCAATCCCCAAATCTTTAACTCGCGTAGCCTGTGGAGCTCACCCAAGCCTTCAGGCAGCTCGCGAAGCGCTTTGCACTCTCTTATCTGGAGCTGTTGGAGGGACAAGAGGCTGCCCAAGGATTGAGGAAGGCAAGCCAGGATTGGCAAGCCCCAAATATCCAACTTCCTTAGAGAGCAGAGCTTGCCCAGACCTTCAGGCAATTGAACAAATTCTTTGCAGTCTCCTATGCTGAGCACCTCGAGGGACGTGAGGTGGCACAAGGATTCAGGAAAGCAAGTCAAGACCATAAAATTATAAATCTCGAACCTACTTAGAGAGCTTAGCTCTCCCAGACTTTCTGGAAACTGGACAAATGCATGGCACCTTCCTACTATTAGCTCCTGGAGAGAGGTTAGGTGACCTGTTGACTGTGGAAGGCCCCTTAAGTAGTCACAACTTTCAATGCTCATCCGTCGCAGGGAAGAGAGATTCCCTAGGTAGTCAGGCAGCTCAATTATGTCGCAGAAGAAAATCACCAATGACTCAAGTGTTGACATGTGCTGGAGCAGCTCCAATCTTATTCCAGGTGACGGTGGTTGTGAAAAAGGTAACGATGCTTTCATACGCCATAGTTGAAGCACCTTCAGGTGGCTAAAAGAGGGTGAAGAATTGGAGGACGAAGAGGACTCTTGGCCTTGGCATGAAGATAGCAGCAGGCAATTACTAGAATTCTCCAACAGCAAGTCCTCAAGTGAAATTGGCAAGTGTGGCTTAACCACCAATCTAGGACATTTAATTATACATAAATCTGTAAGACAACTACCAATTTGCAGTTGTCCTGATTGAGGAGGATTGTGATTGCTAGAGCCTTCTCCCTCCTTGCCAAACAAGGTCCTATCTGTTACAATCCACACCTCTTCCAGACTATGTAGTCCCTCTAGTTTTACCTTGGCAAGTGAAGGAAATGGGCCTCCACTTATGCTCTCAACAGCAGGCATGTGCACTAGATCAAGCTCCTCCAAACAGGGCAACTGCACAAGCCCATCAAGATTCTTCAAGTTTGGCAAATCACCTAGTACCATCTTGGTCAAGAAAGGGAATTGACCATAGCCCTGAACACCACCACTGGATTGCTTCAGCATCCATGAAGCGAACCGTGAACCTGCATATGTGCTTATTTTTTAACTGTTTAATCCCTAATGGAGGTTCCAAACCATCAAGTGCAGCCACCTCAATCTCAGGATTGTCCCTGTCATCTAGAGACCCCCATAAAAGTTCAAGCTCATGTAACCTTTCCTTTTGTTTCAAGCATGCTTGGCGTGCCTCGCTGTCTGTCAAGCTGCTGAGAAAGTAGATTCTCAGTTTCCCACTTATCTTAGATAGCATTGCCAGCTCTGACATTTGTGCAAAGTTTTTGTCAGTATCCACACATAATGCATTCAGTTTTTCTAATTGAGTGAGCTTCCCAATACCTGGAGGCAACCTATTAAACCAATCTAGCTCCAATTCTTTGAGCTGAGTCAGGTTCCCAATGCCGTCAGGCAACAATAACAGGTTATTGCAATTCTTAATTTTCAAATACTCTAGATTTTTTAGAGTTGTGATACTTGATGGTAGCCTACAAATTATGGTCCAAATTAGTATCAACACTCTTAGCCTTTTATTCCTACCGATGGAGTTTGGCAGGTCCTCAAATTTTTGGCAAACATTAATTTCCAAAGTTGAAAGCATTTGACAATCACCAATTGAGTCTGGTAAAGCCTTCAGGTTAGAACACCGTGATAAGTTCAGTGTTCTTAACTTTTTTAAGCTTCCCAATGGATCCAGGAAACTTGAAAATATCGCATGTTTTTAAGTAAAGAGCTTGGAGGCACCAAATATCTGTAATAGCTTCAGGGAGTGCTTCACATCGCAGTTCAGACATCTCAAGATATTTCAGATTTTTTACCTCAAATATGGATGTAAGTAGTGGTCTTGACAAAACAGAATTCTCAATAATGATACTGCGCAAGCACTTTGCATTCTTGAGTGTGCTCCTAAATAATATATCATTGCCCTTGTCAACATATATAGCTCGTGCATTTCTAAAAACCTTTTTGCGCACAGGTTTTCTTGGTTCAGTTAGAGAAAAGAATCTGTAACCTTTTGTGGAACTGGTTACATCCTCTGGCAAGATAGTTGAAATTTCTTCAGAGAAGATGGATCGGGCAAGATCATGAATCAGGTCATGCATCTTACATGTCACTATCCCATCTTTATTTTCATTCACATCTTGTAGAAAATACAGTTGCACAAGTGAATTAAAGTACCTGATGCCAATATGCTCCAAATCACCGCCAGGAGTCAAACAGATCATATCATGAGCAATCCATTGTTCAATCAACTGTTGTTTACGGATTAAATGACCTTTAGGAAACAATGAACACATTGTGAAGCACCGCTTCAGATTGGATGGCAGATGAAAATAGCTCAACTTCAAGCATGCAGACACTAAGTCTTCACCCTCAACATCTAATAAAATGTTTTTTAATGGCCCGCCATTCTCCTAGTTCCTTGCCACCAAGAGAACCTGCAAGAACTTTAATTGCTAGTGGCAACCCACAACATAGTTCCAAAATCTCTTTTCCAACCTTTATAAAGTCAGGCTCTAAAACTTTTGCAGGCATCCTAAAGCTTTGTTGGAACAACTGCCAACTGTCATCAGGAGATAGGCATTTCAAACTGACCTTGTATGTGGATCGCACTACATCTGCAACATTTGCACTGCGGTAGTGACTAAAACCCCACTTCCATGTGCACCAGCTTTGAGAATTTTCATTATTTCGCCCCACTGATTTTGGGACTCGGTCCAAACATCATCCATTACAATTAAAAACTTCTTCCGACTCAATCTCTCTTGGGCGCTTTTGCTCATATACTCCGGGGAATGCTGTCCAGGATCTTTATCAGCAAGAGCCTCAAATAGTTTCTTAATGAGCTTGACAATATCAAATTCTTGTGACACATGAACCCATAATCTTACTTCAAAATGCTTTGCTATAGTTCTTTCATCATTGAAAACCAGGTTAGAAAGAGTAGTTTTCCCAGAGCCACCAAGTCCAACTATGGAAACTATCTTGATTTCTTGTGTATCATTAGTCTCTATCAGATTAGATATTATTTTGTGCTTCTCTTGGTCTCTTCCAAGTACTGAAGCCTTATCACAAATGGGCAATGCTGGCATAGTTGTAGCTGTCTCGTTGATATGGCTGACAGGATCCTTGCCAAATATTGCTTTCATGTCTTTTCGTTGCTGCACAATCTCAGCAAATCTTTTCTTGATTTTTTTGATGTTCTTGGCTGCCTTGCATTTGCAATACAAGTGATTCTGCCTTTTTTGTGAGCAGGAATTTGGACACGAATCCACCATCACCATCAATTTCATGTTTTTCAGCCTTTAGCTGGAACTCATCTACAATATCATCAAAATCGTAAACAACATCTTTCAACTTTTTGAGCCATGCAGCATCCCCTGTAGCTCTATGTCCTGCTGTTTCTAGATGATCATTGATCTCCTGAACCAGATCTTGGAGCTCCTGGAGGTCCTTTTTCACACCCACTATAGAGCTATACTCTTTGATGACCAGTGGGGCTAACTTGTTGCATAGAATCTTCAACATCCCAGTTACTGCAGCAGATAGTAATGAAGCTTCCATACCGACCATGCTTTTCCTGCAATAAATTGAATAATATAAATGAAATAACCAGGCGTTTATGGAAGCAAAAAGAGTTTGCATAGAGAACTATAACAGAATATATAAGGGGTTTTACATGTTGAAACTAATTAGGCCGTATACCCATACAGTGCTAGTGCTTTCATGTGTGATTAATTAACTCATTCTCTCTTTTCGCTGCCATCAGTATTACTGGTATCAATAAAGGTCCGACATAACATAGAGTGGACACGACAGTGGTTGATGATACGCATAATGATACCTAAGACCAACACTTAACAGCCTTATATTTTTGTCACTAGCATCATAAGGAACCATAGAAGGAGAGATGAATGGGATTATGATGTGCACTTGGTATGGTAGAACATAAGAAATTCAAGAAAATGAGAACCTCAGAGATCAAGTCCCCCACCCCATATAGTTGATAGTCTTCATCAGTATGGATATCTGACCTGAAAAAACTAGTAGCTGCAGTCCTTCAGCCTCTGAGCCGCTGCTTCTTTATATATAGAATGATACTTGGAGCCTTGAGTTCTTGTCACAAAAGGACAGATGAATGCCTGCGGGCATTTCAAAATGAGAGCCTTGCCTTAGAGAAGATTGAAATTTCCCCCAACGTGGAGATGTTGACCAATGGAAGGTAGACTAAAAAACAGGGCTCAAACATGATGTAACTTACACAAACCAGAGCTTTCTGGGGAGATAAGATCTACTACTTTTACTCACGCCATCTAAAAATTGAGGCCTTCCTTTTCTCCTTTGCTATGTAGACCGTAGAGTATGCACAGCAGAGCAAGAAACAAAAATTAAACATACAGGATGTTAATGATTCGTCAAAAATAAAGTAACTCCTAGAGCTCCAGGATCTGCAAGGTACCTGGGGCTCTTGAATAAGCCAGCTCCAAGCTTAGCGTAGCCCTTCCTCCTTTGCAACGTGTGTGTGGTCTGGGTTGATTAGCTTGCCAAGAAATGGAAGGAGCGACAAGGGCTGCAATGCGTCGGTCGGCCGTCAGTGATTCATTACTAATCAATGATTAGTCGAACAATCCACCCAGTCTCAAGAAACAAAACAGAGGAAATCAGAAGCAGAGTTTGCATGTTGGAGAAGACATGGAAAAACATAGTAGCAGGATCGAGAAACAAAACAGAGGACTTGGATCTCGTTGGTTCACAAAGCAGAGTAAATACCTGGTATAATTGCGTATGCCGTCTCAAAACTAGCCCTCCTTTTCTGAAATTGGAGGATCAGCAATAAAACTGTGAAACCAGGATAGGAGGATCAGCAGGCTGGCAGCAATCTTGCTTCATGTTAGTGAAATTTTGCTCCCCGGGACAAGAGAGAAGCAGCCAAGAGTGCTTGACTGACTCAGAGTCTTGGACAAATGCCAAGACAAAGTGAAAACGAAAGACGAAGCTGCGCTGAAAACACGTACCAAGTGTCGCAGTGCACGCGGGGCAGGATTGTCATAATTCGCAGAGAGAAAGGCCGCCTGCCTCCATGATTGATGCCACAATTATGATGACCCAATCTTTTCTTCAGAATTGAAAATGACATGTTGAAAAATATCGGGGAAGGAAGATATGATGGTGCGGAGCGGGTTGTGGCACACGTACCGTCGCGACTGAGAAACCAAGTTGAACTTGACACGACGCTTTGTTTGACGTTGAAGCAGCAAGGCTCCACCGGTGGGCGGTGGCACATTTCGTCGAACGGGCGGCGTGCAATGCCCACTGGTTGGTTCCAGTGCTGCCCACCGCAAGACAAAGCTCGGGCGTCGGCATTGCCCGAACTCCCCACCAACGCAGGGGCCGCGCGGTGACCAAGGATGCAGTCAGGCCGCGATTCACTGCTCCCAGTCCTAGATCCGCACGGCTGCAGTGCATGGGTGGGGACAGGGACGAGACGAGAAGAAGAGAAAGCGGTGGCTGCCAGTGTTGTGGACAGAGTGAGCGGAATCCGTCCGTAGTCGGCGACGAAATGGATGCTCAAATGGATGAATTTGGTGAGACTGCTGGAATTTGGAGCCCAGTTGTGTAGAAGAGAGCCCATAGCCCAATCAGTGGGCCAAAGAAGGATTAATCACTCAAGCATTCCCATATCCCGTTAGGTGGGCCAAAGGAAGGGTTTTTTTTTTTTTTTTAGTAAGGGCCAAAGGAAGGGTTAATCAGTAAATAATCACCCAAACTATTTAGGCCATGTTTAAATTCCATCATCTAAAGTAGGTCTGTACTGCTCCATGTGGGCATATCATGCTGACGTGGCTTGATGACATAGCTCCCTGAAGTAGCTTCTGGCAGATGCATTTCGTCAAACAGTTTGGAATTTTTTTCAATTTTAACCCTTTTTTTTAAAAAAAACTATTTTTAACCCAGGATCGAAAAGAAGTTTCGAGAATAACCCTTTTGACGGCGCGCCCCGGCCCGCCATTTATTTGCGCTGCCGCCGCTTTGCATCTTGTGGGCTGCCGACGGCGGCTCGCCGCCGCGTGCGGTCCACGCCGGCGTGGCGGCGTCGTCGCGCCTTAGATCAAAAGCGGCGGTTGCCGCGCGCTCATCGAAAAGCGCGGCGTGCCGCGCCTCTATCCGGGCGCGACAACGGCTGAAATATGCTCCCGTGCCGAGCCCGAGTCGAAGAGTTTCAGTCCTCTGTCTTCATACCGTTCGAGTGCACGCTTGAGTTGAAAAAAAAAAACCCGTCGCCGCCGGGACCTGCTCCTGCCCGCCGCCGGAGGTGCTTTGCCGGCCGCCGGCGACCTCTCCTCCACCTCCATCCGGCTCCTCCACCTCCATATCTCTCCCTACACCGTCCCTTCCATTTCTAACATGCCAAGGCGTGGTAAAATGAATTATAGGTAATCTCTTGTCTTTTGTTTTTTTTTTTTAACTAGTTAAATGCCCGTGCGTTGCTACGGGATAACAAAAATTTGTATAAAAAAAATATGGATCACATGATAAGGTAACAATACTATGAAATTAAATAATGGTATTAAAGTGACATTTAATCTAAATAAGTTTTGTGAAAGTAACACAATCAATCATGGATATCGTGGGTTTGTAAACACTATTTTATGGGCTTTTATGTAATTCATCTAAGATAATATTTTATATCGGCCGGAATTAATCTTCGATATCCATTTATTGAGTGCGCTAATAAATCTATGAGTAAGTTCCGACGCATCTCGATAGCATTCTGTACACATGAGATTTATAACACCTCTGTGTAGAGCCCGATAAACCATTTAGAAATATCTAGGAATGTCAACAAATATGACGTTAGTTAAATAATATTTGTATAATATAAATTTATAAATTGAAATAAAAATACATTGTAAGTGTTAGTAATCTTCTATTATCTCGTCTATTACGTTAGAACCTCCTTCCATACAATATTCTTCGTGAAAAATTCGATCAACCTAGCCGGGGTCTTTTTATTTTTTTTTACGTCATTCGTTCTAGTATTTTTTCTCCTCCATCTTTTTTGGCCTCCTCCTACCATGCGTCTGCATCGGGAGGGGAGGGCAAGGATCTTGGTATTCGCTCTTGACGGGGCTCTAGACATCACAACATGCAACCGACGGTGAGAGAACACAGCGGGCATATACACACCCACGTTCGATAGTTTAGCCCTGTGAATTATTGACGGTCATGGCGGCTCAGCCTGATAGAAAATTCACCACACAATACTTTATATCCAAATCTTGAGGGATAATATCTTTTGCTTATGTCAGTGGCCATTCATTTGACTTGAGGGACTAAATAATAAATCTGAAATTTAAGTGAAAGGGATATTTTGAGGGTTTGAAGGAGCTCACCAAGATATATTGTTTAGAATGGCCTGGAATAAATTTATTATCTCAATGTCTCTACACTGACTTCATGTTTACCTCTACAGCTTATGAACAAGGAACTGCAATAGCCAATAATTATAGTAAATGAATGGAAACATACTTTGCTAATTGAATGGAAATTCCCCCTACAAAGTTTCTAATGTAATCAGACTATCTCAGGGCCACGACATGTAATTCTTTCTACCATAGCATGGTGGTGACTACACATAAATTGGCAGCATGTGGTTGCACCCAGATGGCAAAGGAGCATGTACTTAGACAAAACATGAATTAGTTACTATGAAAAATCATGCTCCAATAGTCAACTCACAGAGTTGCTGCTGGGGAACCAAACTTTGTTGTACTCAAAAGACACAGATCGCAAAATAAGATAACAATATCAACGTCGAAGTGACATTTAATCCAAAAAGTAAAGTTCATGAAATTTGAAGCACACATGTGGTATGCAATTTAGTCTGACCACGTATCATTGGTTCTAAACAATTGAAGGTTGGTATTCTTAGAAAACTTGATTTACAAATATGATCTGACAATAGGCAAATTCAATCTTCGGTTCGATCTGTAGCTGAAGGTGTCTAAAAAATCATTAATTCCTCCAATTCTGAAGCACTGACAGGCAAATCAGTTTGACCACTGATCAAGTGATCATTCATATTGGTCATAGAGACCAAGTATCAAAGACTTACTGGCAGGAAATCAACTTTGTACAACATTAATATCATATATTCTTAGGAACTAATAGATACTTAATGGCAGAAAATCAAATTTCATCGAACACCATGGGAGCATGCCTCAAAAAGGCAGTAGGTGGTGCCAAACCCCATAAGGAACATTTCATCAAACACCATGGGGGCATGCCTCAAAAAGCCACGTTGACGCACGGATCATGAACCGCAGCGACGGGAAGCCAAACCTATCGGCTGCGACGGCTGGCAATACTCCATGGCGGCGGCGGCACAACAACCCAACGCCAAGAGATCGGAGCACGTACCAGTTCGCGAGTGATGGAGCAACGACGCTGGTGGCGGCGGCGTTCTTCAACCTGGACGGCGAGCAATGGGAGGACGGGCATTGGCGTGGAGACGTTGTGGTGGGACTCGTCACCGTCGGTGGCGTTGGTGTGGGAGATGGCAGTGTGGGTTGTCGCCAGGCACCGGCAGCTTCGGCCTGTAGATGCAGATGGCACTCGATGATGTGACGATGTCAAGAGGTCATGGCGGCCACAGTTTTAACATGACGATAGCTTTTTCATACACGCTTGGATGAAGCTGTGTTTGCGGGATTGGCTAATTTCCTTTTTATTTGAAAGATGTGGGCGTGAGACCGGCTTGCTGATTGCATGTCATTTTTTTTTGCGAGATGTGATTTGGGCGCTAGCTTATTTGTTTTGGAAAGTACGGATTGGATGCGCTGATTGTTTTTTAGAGTGGAAAGATGGGATCGCATGATTACGGACTTTCGTTTTTAGACCGGGATCAGAGGCATGCGGGGATTAGGGACTTTCTTTTTCTACACCAGGAGGCATGCAGGGGCAGTGGGGAAGGATAGGTTCGCATGAGGCAGAGTCATGGTCCCGAGATTTATTTCCATGATGGTTGGCAAGATTTGGGGAGGAGCGGGAGTGCATCGCACGGCAGGGTCATGGCAGAGTCAATCACAAAGTCGCAATAAATTAGAGTCTTCGCTTTTTGTTTTTTTTTATGTTGTAGAGTCAATAATTATAGTAAATGAATGGAAACATACTTTGCTAATTGAATGGAAATTCCCCCTACAAAGTTTCTAATGTAATCAGACTATCTCAGGGCCACGGCATGTAATTCTTTCTACCATAGCATGGTGGTGACTACACATAAATTGGCAGCATGTGGTTGCACCCAGATGGCAAAGGAGCATGTACTTAGACAAAACATGAATTAGTTACTATGAAAAAGCATGCTCCAATAGTCAACTCACAGAGTTGCTGCCGGGGAACCAAACTTTGTTGTACTCAAAAGACACAGATCGCAAAAATAAGATAACAATATCAACGTCGAAGTGACATTTAATCCAAAAAGTAAAGTTCATGAAATTTGAAGCACACATGCGGTATGCAATTCAGTCTGACCACGTATCATTGGTTCTAAACAATTGAAGGTTGGTATTCTTAGAAAACTTGATTTACAAATATGATCTGACAATAGGCAAATTCAATCTTCGGTTCGATCTGTAGCTGAAGGTGTCTAAAAATCATTAATTCCTCCAATTCTGAAGCACTGACAGGCAAATCAGTTTGACCACTGATCAAGTGATCATTCATATTGGTCATAGAGACCAAGTATCAAAGACTTACTGGCAGGAAATCAAATTTGTACAACATTAATATCATATATTCTTAGGAACTAATAGATACTTAATGGCAGAAAATCAAATTTCATCGAACACCATGGGAGCATGCCTCAAAAGGCAGTAGGTGGTGCCAAACCCCATAAGGAACATTTCATCGAACACCATGGGGGCATGCCTCAAAAAGCCACGTTGACGCACGGATCATGAACCGCAGCGACGGGAAGCCAAACCTATCGGCTGCGACGGCTGGCAATACTCCATGGCGGCGGCGGCACAACAACCCAACGCCAAGAGATCGGAGCACGTACCAGTTCGCGAGTGATGGAGCAACGACGCTGGTGGCGGCGGCGTTCTTCAACCTGGACGGCGAGCAATGGGAGGACGAGCGTTGGCGTGGAGACGTTGTGGTGGGACTCGTCACCGTCGGTGGCGTTGGTGTGGGAGATGGCAGTGTGGGTTGTCGCCAGGCGCCGGCAGCTTCGGCCTGTAGATGCAGATGGCACTCGATGATGTGATGATGTCAAGAGGTCATGGTTCCTTTTTATTTGAAAGATGTGGGCGTGAGACCGGCTTGCTGATTGCATGTCATTTTTTTTTTTTTTTTGTGATTTGGGCGCTAGCTTATTTGTTTTGGAAAGTACGGATTGCATGCGCTGATTGTTTTTTAGAGTGGAAAGATGGGATCGCAGGATTACGGACTTTCTTTTTTTTAGACCGGGATCAGAGGCATGCGGGGATTAGGGACTTTCTTTTTCTACACCAGGAGGCATGCAGGGGCAGTGGGGAAGGATAGGTTCGCATGAGGCAGAGTCATGGTCCCGAGATTTATTTCCATGATGGTTGGCGAGATTTGGGGAGGGGCGGGAGTGCATCGCACGGCAGGGTCATGGCAGAGTCAATCACAAAGTCGCACCAAATTAGAGTCTTCTTTTTTTTCTTTTTATGTTGTATAAGATTTGTGGGCAAGCAATAGATTGCACTAGGCAAATTTGTGACCATGGCACCTATATTTTGTTGGCATTGATTGATTGATTTATATTTTATATGACTTCCTATATGTAGTTCTATGTTGCATTGTCGTTAGAAATGAAAGTAGACATAGTTTTGATCTTTTATGCAACAAATAAGAAACCGAAATAACTATATTGCATTGTAACAATTTTAATTTTTTTGGGGATAGTTATGATCGTTTGCCGCCTGATCCCTATGTCCACAAGCCTCTCCCACCGAGTGTTCCAAAGGCCCAATTGCTGGTGTGGTGATCCTTGCAAAGTAGAATGGGATGAAGATGATGAGGAAATCTACATGCGGAAGTATGGGATGTGTGCCAATTATAAATGGGACCCCACAGCAACAACGCCGCACTCGGTGATGGTGTGTATATTCATTTATGTTTATTTGTTCTATGATTATAGATTTGCTTTGTGACAATTGTTTGTTTTGCGGACCCGCCACCACTCTATGATTTTTTGGCGGTGGATCGACCTTGAGATCAATGAGGAAAACAAGAAATACTTGGAAAGCATCAAGGAGTTTAGGGCGGGGGTTTCAACGGAGGCATGAGGAGTTGAAGAAGAAAGCCGGCGATGAGAAGGAGCGCAGGGAGGAAGAGGAAAGGAGGATAGGCTGCTGCTCGGAGGAGGAGGAGAGGGAGAGGAAGGAGAGCGTGGGGCCGCCACACGGCGGGATGGAGGTGGAGGCGGCTCCCGGTCCACCATGGGGAGGAACTCCGGCGGCGGGGCGGGGGGGACGCGCCGGCGTTGGCCGGCAGAGTGCCCGGCGGCGGCGCCGGGCCGCAGGCGCCCGCCCGGCGGCCGCAGCGGCTAAACGAGGGGCGGCGTCGGCTCGAGCGCCCGGCGGCGTAGGTCGGTGGCGGGCGAGGAGGGGAGAGCGGCGGCCCCAGCGCGGCGGCGGCGATTTTTTTTTACGAACTCAGGGGCGATCGGCGACTCTGGCACGAGAGTGAAGTGAGACTCGTTGACTTCCGAGGCGGGCTCGGGATATTTCAGCCCCGCCCGCGCCCGGATGAGAGCGCGGCGCGCCCCACGCGCCGATCAAGCGGCGTACCGCGCTGATCCGAGGCCTTGACGAGGACACTGCCACGTCGGCGTGGACCGCCTGCGGCGAAGCCACGTCGGCAGCCCTGCCCGCCGCGCACATGCAAGGCGGGCGGCATGCAAATGCCGCATCTTTGGACTAGAGGCGCAGTCAAAAGGGTTATTCTCGAAACTTCTTTTCAGTCTGGGTTAAAAATAGTTTTTCTTAAAAAAAAAGGTTAAAATTAAAAAAAATTCACAGTTTGCAGGCGACGCTCACCTGAATAGACAGGCACCATGGCTTGAGGGCAAGGGTGCTAGGCGCAGCGGCGGCGCAGACAAGGGACACAACTACACAAGCTATGCGGCGACGAAGGGGGCCGTCTGGCGCCGACGCTGCTAGCCACCAGGCGCTGCGACTAGGCGGCTAGCAGCGGACGTGAGGACAAGGCTGGTGGCGGCGGCCGTGGCATGGCTATGAGGCCGGCGGCGGACACGACGACGAGGCTGAGCTGGAAACGCGTGATTGCGGAAGATACTGACGATTTTTGAGTGGGTCTACTGTAGATGTTTCCTTTGTACAGTACGTATTTTGATGAAAAAAAAATGTCAGGCTGATTGACCGACTCCAAGTCTTGGTCAACTCATTTTTGCTTCTCTGCACGGTTGTGTAGGCTGACTGGCTGGCTGAGCACTGAGCTAGATTGACACGACAGCACTCCAGCCTCTGTAGAATAAATAAACAGTAAAAGGAAAGGAAAGTTCTCCATACAAATTTCAAATTAATGACATCAGCCAGGAAAGGAAATTTGAGCTGAATTGAGCATAGGCAAGATGCACGGCAGTAGTACAAGCATCAAGTAAACAAACGCATTTCTTCATAGCAAAGCTGAAGAGCTCAAGTGTACTCATTGGGACAAATCAACTTCTCAATTACACAGCTGTCTCCAGATTCCACAGACCACTGCTATGGATTAGCCACACTGAGAGACCCAAATGGGGATTTGATCCCTCAAGATCTTCATATATATTTTTTTTCACTCATGCATATGCATGTTAACTGACCGATCCATGCAGGTTTTTCATCCTAACTGATCGAGAATAATAAAAGGCACCCGACGAGTGTGATGGCAAACATAGGCAATTGGTTAAAAGTCGAAAGTACATCCTCATTCAGAAATGTCCAGCAACGAAGCAGTGCAGAGTCGTGCGCCTAATACAACTAAATGCTCCATTCCCACCAATGGATAATTAAACAGTGCAGTTCACCAATTTACTTCATGGCATCATCAGGTAGCAAAGGAAATTTGCAGGAGCTCGCTGGAGTACAGGCATGATGGATGGAAGCAGTGAGCAGCAAGTAGATAACACATTTCTTCATGGGAAAACAGAGGTGGGCATGCTCCCCATTGCCTTTTGGTTTTGGGCTGCTTACTGCTTGATAAATCAACTTCTGAAATCGTCCTCCACAGGTACGGGTTAAAACTGAGACGAGCTGAAACACTGAAACAAATTTGCCCGAAGCTGTTCATCCACGTTTTCACCCTTGTAGATCGTTCATCTTGACTGACAGGCTAATCATGGACTGACAACTGTGCCAAGTGCAGTACACCTGCAATAATAGGCAAGTACTCAGAATTCAAAAATACACACACATTCAAAATATTCAAGGAATGGACCAATTCAAAAGTTTGTTTGTGTGTTACATCTCTATCAGCAGAAGTGAAATTACTAAACTAAACAAATTTTTAATTCCTTGTGCTTGCATATTGAACTGCATAATATCAGTATTGTGCTAAACATGACGACTGCTCAGTATTCCTTTTCGCTTTAGTGGAATCACAGCACACATCTATGTCAACTTGGGGAGGGTGTTCAACTGTTTTTTTTTTTTTTTTTGAGCATCTGTTCAACTGAAAAATTAATCAAATCACAGAGGCTTTAAGAACAACACACCACTAAATCATATAATAGTATTCACTGTAGCTTGTGAGGCAAAGAAGCACAAATGCTACTGTGCCCTCGCACCCAAATGATTAAATGAATGAAACGGGATCATGCAATACAAACAAGAACTGAGCTCTAGAAAACCATGAATCAACACAAATCGACGATGGACCTGATCTAGCTGAAACCAGAGTTCGAATTACCCAACTCATACATGCATCTGGCAAACTGTGCATGTAGTAATAAATTTATTTAGATAAATCAGGAAATAAGTTCAGTAGAGGATCTGCACAAGGATGAATCATGGGTAGAGGCTAGCAAACTCACCAGATGAAGCCCTAATAGGAAGGCCCCTGGTTAGTGCCCAATGTATGTATAGATGAGGCCTGAGGGGTTTGGGAGATGAGGTGCCTGCCCCTCCCCCATTCCTCTCTGTTTTTTTAGATAAAAGACCTCCCACGTTCCTATGGCAGCACATCTTCAGATGAGGACAGTAACAGGTCACTTCATCTATGTTCAGAAAACCGACGCACATCTCGCCTCCTGGCAAGCGCACTGCTAAACCCCATGGGCAGGGGCTGTTACGATCAACTACGTGCTTGATTCACAACCGGTCTACCCGATGAGCTCCATCCAGATTCCAGCATCAGTGAAGAAGAGCGTTCCTTTGGTCGGGGACATCTCGGAAAAGCTTCGCGGCAAGCTGCCTAGTGGCTTGGGTATCGATCTGTCACCCCGCGTGAATATGGAGGTTTAGGCATCAAGGACGCCGATTGTGCGTAATGTCCGCCTCCTTCTCAAACTTGTCCACCGCCTACACACCTCGACTCCTCGGCCTTGGGCCCTCGTGGGTACGGGGCCGAGCATCGCCGCATCCTTCGTGAGGCGACATACACGGCCATCATTGGGAGGCGTTGCGTGTAACACCCTGGTGTTAATCATGTCATTAGCATATGCATTTCATACCCTGAGCATCATTAGCATGCATGCATCTATCATTTATATCATGTTTTGCTCCTAATTGCATGTGATGCTTTGTCTTATCATTTCATGTATGAAATGCTTGCATAATTGGTTGTTTAATATTTATTTATTCTTAGCTATGTTTATAAGATGTTTTAGAGCAAGGTTGATGTTGGTCATGTTTTCTAATTATGTTTGATAATGATAGTTTGACTTGGTTTGACTTGATTTGACCATGAAAGTGAATTGTCTTGTTTTGCTTAAAAGTCCTAGCTAGGTTTTATGCATGTGTGTGCACCCTTCATAGAAAGTGTAGGTAATTTAGTATAGAACAAGAGGTGTTATAGGATCATTTCATGAAAGTGGGTGGATCGGGTTCGAAAGGTCGAAAATAGTTGGATTTGAGCCGAGATTAGGGTTTGTTTGACCTTTGGAGTAACCGTGCTTCGATCCATCGTAGTTTCCAATCTAGACCGAATTAGGAAAAAGTTTGTATAGGTGAAATGTTCAGAATTTTGTAAGGAACATTTCATTCAATATGAGCTTTGGCTAGTTTTGCACGTATCTCGATGCACACGGCAAAAATAGAGCGATTAGGGTTTGGTTTAGTCTTTAGTGACGCTTGGTCAAGCTTTCCTGTCTCTATTGACCCGGCCGGGCTAACGTTGTCACGACGCGCTGACGCTACGCGCCGCGTGTCGCGCGACCCCCTGCCTCCCCCCGCCGCGCCGCGCCGCAAGGAGCGAGCGCCGCCTCCGCCTCCACTTCACCCTTCCCGCCAAGACGCGCCAAGCAAGCGGCGGCGGCGCCCGCCAAGCCTCGCCGGTGCCCGCCGCGCTGCCGCAAACGGGTCAACACTCCGCCGCGCCTTTGCCTCCCTAGCCCGCTCACGGCGTCGCCATCGCCCTGCTCCTCGGCGACCACCGAGCCAAACCAAGCGAAGAGAACGCGGCGCATCGCGCTGGATTCACCCGCCGCGAATCCGGCCGTCATGGCGCCGCCGCCGCGCACGCCAACCACCGCACCACCGCCCGATTCCGCACGCACACGACTCGGACCTCACCCTCCACCCTCGACCACCTCACCGATCGGGTCGGCGTTGGAAGGGGGCCAATCCGGCCATTCCGACCGATCGCCGCCGCCTCGCCGGAGCGCCGCGCCGCTGGGCTCGCGTGGCGCCATACGCTCCGGCCACCTCTCGTCCAGCCGTCGCGCGCACCAGGGACCGCCTCGTCGTGTAGATGGGTGGAACCCTAGCCGCTTGGTCCCGTGGGGCCCCACATCGCGAACGCCGGCCATGCCAACGTTTCTGCCGCCGTGAAGCCAGGCGCGTCTGCCGTCGGCGTCTGCCGCCTCGCCGCCCCTCGCCGCCAAACCGTAGATCCGGGCCCGCCTCGACCCGAAGCCCATGCTCGCCTCGCCCGCCCACCTCGTCACCAGAAACGGCCTCGCCGCCGACATGCGGCGCCGCCGTCCGGCCGCCTCGCCATCGATCATCGCCCGCCGGCATACCGCAGCCTACGCCGGCCACCAATCGACGTGTCTCGCCGAGACGAAGTCCGTAGGTGCCCCCGCCGCCGGAGGACCACCGACGGCGAAAGATCCGCGCCGCGCCGCTCCCTTGTTCCCGAGACGCTGACGAGTGGGCCCGGCCCGTCGACGAATATCCTTTTCTCGTTTTTCTATTTTCCGCCTTGCATGTCTTGTTTAATTCATATCTCGGTCATTTTAGCTCCAAATTGAGTGAGACAAATTTTGTCATGCTTGTTATTGTCTGGTCTATGATAGAAAAAATATGAGATGCCATGTTCTGGTAGTTTTTATATTTATTTATATTTATGCCAGTAAATGCCATGAAAATAGATAAATGTGTATCTTTCTTTTGGTGCATGATAAAATAGTGGTGCCTGTACAAAATGTTCATGTTTTGTGATGCATATCATGGGAAAAAATATGTTTGACCCTAGGTTCTGTGGTGGAAATATGATTTTTGATTTATGTGCTATTTACCATGCTTTCTTAGGAAATTCATAGAAAAAAATAATTACTAGGGTTTTGGATGTGAGACTTGGTATTCTTGGTTTTGATAGGTTTTAGTAGCTTGTCATACTCAGAAATCTGTTGTCTGACACTTTTCATAGTACAAAAGTATTTTCATGCCTAGTTTGAGTGCTAGCATGTTATTTTTGTGTAGGACAGTATATGCATGATCTTGCCATGAGATTTTTTATGGTAGCCTTGTTAGACCCTTAGCATGCTCTGGTAATTTTTTAGAATTTTCTGAAGTAGTTATGTATTTACCATATTTATGTTGCATGGAAAATAGCCTAGAAATGCATGTTTATGTTAAGGTAATGTGTGTTGATAATTTTATTGTTTGTTCCTAGCCTGAATAGGACCTGTTTGTATGGTTGGTCTACTGGTATTGTGTTTTTATAAAACTAGTTTAATTCTAGCTTTTAAATTTAAAGTATGCATGTGTAGTGGATATTTAGGGAATATCATTTCATGTGCATTAGTTTATCTTTTGGCTTGTCCAGTAGGTTTATTTGGTAGATTATGACCTTATTTGCTTGCTGGTCAAATTTGGTAAGAGTTGCATGCTTGGTTAGGGAGTTATAGTGGTTGCATGTTGCTTGTTACCCTGAAAACAGAGTCTCTGTTTTTGCTATTTTTTTCGAGGCTGTAGATGTTAGAATCAGTTCAGGGTGATATGGAATGTTTTGTAGGAAATTTCGTTAGCTTTCCAACAAGTATTCGTTTGCTGCATTTGGAGTTATAGAACTCCCTGTGTGACTGTTTTAAGGACAGCATGTCTAGCTGCCATTTTTCCAGTTGATTAATGAAATAGGGTGTTTGCTTGATGTAGGATATTAGGGTTTCTTGTGTAGTTATAATTGTGTTTTTGCAGAAGAGATATCCACTTACTAATATCATGCATCATAATGCATTCATCCATTCCTCATCAATCCCGCATTCCTTAATATCCATCTTTGCATACACATTCATATTGGATCGAAAGGACGAGAGCACGAGGAGATCAAGGAGCAAAGAAAAGGAGGTCCCGTAAGAAGCGGGACATGTCGTCAAGGCTGCTGAAGTGCCCAAGGCACCTTCTAACCCTCTTCTCCAAGGCAAGCCCCTGGTGCATGCTGCCCTTTCCTATGCTTTCTAACTAAATTGATTTGCGTCTTTTATATGTTTCCTTCATTAAGTTTAGGAAAATGGTTGAAACCGTTGATGCATTAAGATCCTTGTTGAAAGTTGCCCCATCCTATATAGAGGTCTAGGTTAATGCTCGGTACCATGTTTGCGAGACAAAGGATTGCGGTCACTTGAGGATATGTTGTGAACAATCACATGGGTGATTGTCAAGTCGGCCACCTTGAACCCGCTTAAGTAAAACATGTTAGATTGGATGGAACTTGTGGTCTTTCCATCCGACGATTAAGGACTCATACTTTGTCGGAATGTGGTCGGGAAGTTGAACGTACTGCATTTAGTAGGCTCCGTCCGGGTCGTGAGCCACGGCTCGCAAGAATGTTAGGGGCCGGCCATGCTCGCTTTATCGCTCCTCCTTTGGCGATGGTGGAAGGGGGATTTTATTGGGTGCAAGAAGATGCGCACGATGGCGCCGTCCTCGTTGTACGCTCACTTGGCACCCGAGAAGGAGGGGTAGCCGGGCAAGACCGAGACTTTTACGCCCCGTAACGCCTTGGGAGTAATCGGTCCGCCTTTGCAAAGTAGACTTGGTGTGTGTCGGGGTATTCGCCACCGGGTTTGCAAATCGATTCGAATCGCCATCCCTCCCGGTCGGTGAGAACCCGGGTTGCGCCCACGACAATGTAGTCTTAATATCACAATATATGTTATATTACCATGTTGCCGCTATTAAAATTATGATCAAGTTACTTATGCCGTTGTTTATATATTATCGAGCATATGTTTAACCTTGACTATACAGGATCTATGGTTATGTATATAATAAATAACCTTTTAACTTGGAAGAATTCAATTAGTATGTGTAGGCTCACTAATCAACCTTATTTTACGAAAATTAAATGTGAGTTAGCCACCTCGGATAAAGCCAAGCATGATCCTTAGAGTCTTTTCCTTATTTTCTCGGTTTTAGACGGGTAAGTCTTGCGAGTACAATTGAGTACTCACGGGTTAATTCCCGATGTTGCGGGTGACTCCGTCTAGCATGACTCGAGCTTGATTGTGTGTTGCCGTGATTGAAGAATAATGCCTAGGGCATGGCAATCTCTCGTATTTCCCTATCTCTTGCTATTACCGGGGTTGACACTATGTTGGTACTATCTTATTTTATTTTATTTTTGTATGCGGCTATCTTGTTTTCAAAAGCTATTGCTTCCGCACTCAACTAACTACTTTATAAACAAATGTGTTCATCACACTTTGACTATAATATATTGAATTTGGTTTGAGATACCGCGGATTTGAACTACCGAGCTCAACGATCCTTGTTGTGTTGTTGATGAGTTTGAAATCACTCGGAGATTTCCGAATACCGGGTTTATATGGACTCAAGTGTAGATCGCGATTGCTTTCGGTAATTGCGAATTATACTTGATTTCTTATAAATTGGTCGGCTCTATCACATTGCGCATTTCGCCGCCGCCATCGACGGCCATCACCACGGTCAAGATCGGAAACGGGGACTCCACAGCCTTCTGGAATGACGTCTGGATCGGGGACGACACCTTGGCCGACTCGTTCCTGGCTCTATACAGTCACTGCAACACCAAGGACATATCAGTGAAGGAGCTCATTCGTACAAGCATCGCCAACGACACGAAACCAAGACTCTCACCACGGGCACAGCTGGAGTTGCAGCACATCCAACTACTCCTGCAGGATACAGTACTCCATGACGATGAGCTAGGCATGCGAACATCACCGTTCTTCAACTCCAGGAACGGCCTCGACAAAGGGCGCAAAGATACGCCCTACTCAAGTCCCAAGGCCAGGAGAAAGATGAGCGCGCAAGCTTCGTCTGGCAAAACTTCGCCACCGAGAGTCAAGATGTTCATGTGGCTTCTATTGAAGAGGCGGATCCAATGCCGCGACGGTACTATTCAAGAAGCATTGTGTTCCAAGCAACACCCGCGAGATTTGCAATGAGCGCGATGAGACGCCGGATCACATCATGGGGGAGTGTACCCTGGAAAACTGTTCTGGGAGAAATTGGACATGCGGCGAAGCTCGTCGGAGCCGATGTGGCTCATTACCACTTGCTCAAGCCTCGTGCTTTGGGGTGCCGGATGAAGATTCGGCGGCCTTCATAGCACTATCTTCGCCGGATGCTTTGGAAAGCATGAAACGCTGCAGTGTTCAGACAGGAGCTGCAGTCGGTCGAACAGGTGCTACGAGAATGCAGGAACACTGCTGATCTATGGCGCTCTAGGATCAAGAAGAAGAAAAAAAACACATCGCGGAAAAATGGTGTCGAGTCTTTGACATGGCATTACAAAGATAGCTCATATACATGTACAGTCTCACTCTCTGCGATCTCACGGCCTTGTAATGCCTCTTGGGTCAAGATGTAAACTTCTCATTTGCTTTCAGGCCATCATGGGCCAATGAAATAAAATTCAGGTGGGGAGGAACTCCCCCCCGATGACACTTCAAAAAAAAAAAAAAAAAAACAGGTCACTTCATGTAGGCATTAAGGCCAATCTGGATCTCAAATGTACGGATAAGGGATGTGGGAGATGAGGTGCCGGTCCTCCCCTTTCCTCTCTTGCATCGCCTCGCCCGGATCGGGGCAGCGGTAGATCCACAATTCCTTCAGAGCGGTGATGTCTTTTATGCCATCGTGCAAGGATTGTATTCCCGGCGCTTCTGCAGACTTAGCTTTCCAAGGGAGACGAGGCCTTTCATCCCCCCGGCAATGATGTGAGGCCCAGCACAGCCTTCAGTTGTGAGCTTTTCAAGGGAGACAAGGTCTTCCATCCCCAAAAGGCAAGGATGTGAGGCCCTGCAAAGTCATGGATTTCGAGCTCTTGAAGAGAGGTGGTGAGTCGGAACATGGATTGGGAAGGGAAGTCACCTCCGCAAGGCTATAATCTGGAGTTTACATAGAGAGCCGAGTTCTCCCAAGCGGTCAGTAACCGGTTAAGTGCATCGCACCTTCCTATCTTGAGCAATTGGAGGGATGTGAGTTGACCCATTGATTGTGGGAGGTTGCTCAGGCTACGGCAGGATTTGGTGGTCAACTCTTGTAGAGACCAAAGTTCCCCTAGCGACTCAGGTAGCATGCGGATATTAGACCAGTCGCTCACTTAAAGGGACCTGAGGGATGTGAGACTCCACAAGCTCTCAGGCAGCTCGGTTTGTACACCAGAGAAGCCATTAATCACCAATGATTCAAGTGTCATCATGTCTTTGCAGCGGCCCCCACCGATGCCCGGATCCTAATCCCCGTCACATCACATAGCCGGCTCCTTCGGGGGACAAAGAATTTGGAGACGAAGAGGACCCTTGACATTGGCCGTAATCTGCAGTAGCCGCTCCCCTGCCCCTCAACTAGAAGTCTTTGCGGCCGATGGAGGAAGGTGCGGCTTCACCTCCAACTTAGGACAACCAGCTATCACTAACTTTGTTAGGCAATTACCAACTCGGACTTGTCCTAACCGAGGACAAAGCTACCTCCCGCCTCTTCTCCATTGGGCATGGTCCTCTCTTCTACCATCCACACCGCCCCAAAATAGGTAGATCATACATCGACAACATCACCCGATGAAGGAAATGGACCTCCGCTTATGCTCTCAAGAGAAGCCATCTCATTGCAACTCTAGCAACTCCAAACAAGGCAACTCCACAAGCCCATGTAGATGCTTCAAGTTGGGGAAACAACATAGCCTCATCACCCTCAAAAATGGGAAGGGAGCAGGCCCCATACTCCACCACCAACTTGACTCTGCATCCACCCCGCACACTTTGCCTACACAATACCCACGAATGTGCGGACTTTTAATACCGGTGTTAGACTATTGGCCGCATGGTGTCCAGGACCATTGACCGCATGGTGTCCGTGCATGCATTGGCTAGGAGAGGAGTGCTACGGGCCTCCCCGTGTGTGTGTGTGTGTGTGAGTGTTTGTAGGCATGGAGACCCGCATGGTTGGCCGGGATTGTTCCATGCCTACTACATGTACTTGCGCACATGTCTTGTGAAATGTATACACTAATTCTCCCGAGATAACTTCTCTCATGGTATCACGCCGGGTTCGTTTCTTCCGCCGCCAACCCACCTCCCTTCTCGGCCGCCTAGCATCCCTTCGCGCCTAGCCTAGCATCCATGCTCGAACCCCTCCGTCGGCCCCAATGGGGGCCGACCTCGGGCGCTCCTCCCCACCTTGACGCGGAGCAAGGCCAAGGAACTTCGGCGCTTTGCGCGGTATGACGGCAAAGAACGCTACCCTCGCCCGCGCACTCCGGGCCAAGAGGAGGCGCCCGTCGCGGCCAGAGCGTGATGCGCCGCCAACGCGCCCGCCCGATGCCCTCGCTTCAAGCGACCAAGGAGCGTGAGGCTTCTTCTTTGCAACCTCCCGGTGGGGCTCCCGCGGTGCCTCGCCTCCTCCCGATCGGCGCCCGCCATCTTTTCACCACGAGGCCGTCGCTCTTCTTCAACTCCACTCCTAGGCCATCGCCGCCAAGAACATCGGAACCACGTCACCACCCTACTCGGCGTCGACTCCGGTAACTTCAACCGGCCGGGCGCGATCGGTTTCTTCTCATCCCTGCAAGTTCTCCCTCCAGGACCACGTTCACGAGGGCGCTCCCGATCCCGTCTCCCGATTGGGCTCGCATGGATCGCGTCGTCAAGTCGTGGATCGATCGCCGCCTCCACCACCGACCTCGGGAGATCATCGCCGCGACAGGGCTCCACCGCGCACCATGCCCGGCTCGCCGAGTCCCGCTCTGGCAATCGCGAGGCCCGCTCCATCCACCTCGAGACGCTGCTCCGCAACCGCTCGGGCGAAGCTCTCACACCGACCATCGCCGGCCGAAGAAGATGGCCGATGACCTCACGGCCCTCCGGACCGCCAATCGACCGCACCCTCCCCTCAACGCCATCCGTGGCCCGAACGGCGCGGCGACCATGTTGGCTCTTCTTCGTCGGGCTCCCCTCCCCTCCTTCCCCGGAGGCCCGTGACGACCTAATCCTTGAGGGAGCTCAACATGGCCAACCGCAAGGAGGCCCCCGTCGGCGCTCACGCCTTCGTCCCCGGCCGCAACCTCCCCGCTCCTCCGGCGGGCATCCGGGGCAACGGCCCAAAGAACAACAGCCGAACAAGAAGAACGGGGCGGGAAAGGCAACGCGGCGGCGGCATGCTCCCGACGGCAGCCAAGACCCCGCGGCCGCTCACCCGCCAGGCAGCCAGCTAGCCATCGGCGCCAGCAAAGACGCCGGCCGGGGGGTCGCCCCGGGCCGGCTCCATCCGCATGTGGCCGTGGGTCCACGCCCACCTCCGGCGCCCATCCCTATGCCACCACAATCTGCAGCGCAGCAGCCAGAAGAAGCGGCAGCCAGTGCGCGCTCATGCAAAGAAGCCAGCGGCGGCGAAAGCGGCGCCGGCTCACCGCCAGCCAGGCGTGGCCCCCCGATGGCTCGTCGGTGCGGGCTGCCCTGGGCTACTACAACCCCGTCGGCCTTCCTTCCCCGGACCCGACGATGCCGCCAACGCCTTCAAAGACGACGTGACAACCCCCCCCCTCCGGCTCTAACGACCGGTATTTCGACCAACAAAGCTACTTCCCACATGACCTCTCGGTCCTCCTCCTCTTCACATGTTCTTTTCCCCGCGGTACCCCACTCCTTCGCCTATTGTCGTTGGTAATGGCTCCACTTTTACCACCCGCCCACTCGGCTCCACGAGTCATCACCCACTTTATGTCTTAATAATGTCCTTGTGTCACCACAAATTATTAAGAATCTCATCTCTCGTTCGTCGGTTTACCATCGACAATAATTGTTCCGTTGAGTTTGAGCCCGCCGGTTGTTCTCGTGAAAGGTTCTTCCATCTCGGACCGAGATCGCCGGTGCAATAGCTCAGGGCCGCTATACCCACTTCGTCTTCCACCACCAAGCACTCTCTTGTCGCCCAAAGGCGTCCTCCCCATTGTGGCATCGGCGTCTTGGTCATCCTCCGGTCATGAGGCTTTGTCTAAGCTAGCGTCTAGTGTGTCATGCCATATTTAGGATTGCTCGATTTTGTCATGCTTGTCGGTTAGGGTCGACATGTTCGTCAGCCCTTTCCAAAGGTCCACCTCCGTGCATCCAATAAGTTTGATCTTGTTCATTGTGATCAGTGGACCTCTCCAGATTACCGGCATTTCCGGTTATAAATATTATTTGGTCTTACTTGATGATTGCACTCACTACTTGTGGACTTTTCCTTTTGCGCCTCAAATGTGACCGCTTTCAAACACTATCTCACTTCATCGCCCACGCCTCCACCCGCCGCGGCACCGTCAAGGTCGTTTAGTGCGACAACGGGCGCGAGTTCGATAACTCTAGCTCCCGCCACTTCTTCCTTTCACGGGGCATTCACCTCCGCATGTCCCGCCCCTACACCTCGCCTCAAAATGGTAAAGCCGAACGCATTATTTGCTCTATAAATAATGTCGCTCGCTCACTACTCTTTCAGCGCCCATGCCTCCATCCTACCGGGTTGAGGCCCTCTCCACGCCACCGTCTTGCTCAACATTTTCGCCTACAAAGACTCTCCAAATATCCACCCCACACCTTGCCCCGTTTCGCAAGCCACCCACATATGATCATCTTAGAGTCTTTGGTTGCAAATGTTACTGCAATATATCGACCCTTTGCTCCCACACAAGCTTCGCCCCTAGGTCCGCTCTGTGTGTCTTCCTAGGCTATTCCTCGCTCATCACAAAGGGTACCGCTTTGCCTTGACCTCTCTTCTAATAGAGTCATCGTCTCCGACACGTCATCTTTGATGAAACGGCCTTTCCCTTTGGCCGAGCGCCATGGTCCTAGTGCTCGGCCGGACCTCCGCCTCCTCGATGATCGATACTGACCGCGTGCTCCCTCCCATCTGGATCGATGCACAAGTCTTTGTCTGGGCAGGAACTCCTTCCGTCCCCCCGCCGGTCCCCGTGGGCCGCGCCCGGGCGCCCTCGCCGCCGACCACCTCCGGCACCCCCGCCGGCCCCTCTGTGACCGCGGTGCAGAGGCGCCTCGTCGCCCGGCCGATGACACCGACGCCTCTCCGGCGCCCGCGCTCTACATCCGCTTGCTGGCGGGCACCGGGGACTTCTTCGCGCCACGCGCGCCCCAGGTCCCCACCGCACCACGCTGCCCACGCAAGGCCCGGCCTCTTCCGATCACGCGCCCTCGCGTAGGTGTGTGTCGGTCCTCCACCCGGGGTTCCCGCCTCAAGGCCGGACCTGGGCTCTTCGAGCACCACTACTCCGTCGCCCCGCCACAGGCGCCTACCGCTACACCCCGCACCGTACCCTTCTCCTGGGGTGCCGCTGCCGCGGCCTCCCTCGGGCGAACCAGAAGACGCCATGGCCACGCGGGCGAAGAGTGGCTTCGGATGCCCGCGCCTTCCACGCCGCTCGCCTCTCTCCGGCGCGCCGAAGACCTTTCGTGAGGCCCTTGCCGACCCCAACGGCGGGCGGCTATGGAAGAGGAACATAGTGCCCCGCCGCAATCACACTTGGGATCTCGTGGCCCGTCCTCCTCGCAAATGTGGTCACCGGCAAGTGGATCTTCAAGCACAAGTTCCGGCCCGATGGCTCTCTCGAAAAGGTACAAGGCTCGTTGGGTCCTTCGCGGTTTCACTCGGATCCCGGGAGTTGATTTCGAAGAGACGTTCGATCTGTGGTGAAGCCGCCTACCGTCCGCACCGTATTGTCTCGGGCGCTCTCCGCACCGCCCATCCACCGGCTCGATGTGAAGAACGCTTTCTGCATGGCACCGTCCCGAGACGGTCTTGCCAAAGAAATTTAGGTTTTGAAGATCCAGCCCATCCGGACCTTGTCCGCCTTCCGAGGAAGTCACTTTACGGCCGAAGGCGGCTCACAAGCGCATGGTACAGCCGGATGGCTTCCTTCCCCGTCCTCGGGTTTGTTGAAGCCAAGTCGGACACCTCACATTCATTTTCCGGCGTGGCTCGACATAGCTTACTTGTTGCTCTATGTGGATGACATTGTCCTCCACCGCCTTCCTCACCCCGGCCTCCTTATTTGGATCATCGGCCGCTCTTCGGGAGTTCGCCATGAAAGACCTTGGTGAGCTACATCACTTCCTTGGTATGCGTTCAGTAGCGGCCCGATGACGGCCTCCTCCTCTCGCAGCGGCGGTACATGCTAGGGAGATTCCGGATCGCGCAGGGATGAAAGAGTGCAAGTCATGCTCCACTCCAGTTGACACCAATCCGAATGTTCTTTGCCGCGGTGAGGGGGCGCGTTGTCGATGCTACAGACTTCAAGCGATCTTGCCGGAGCTCTTCAAGACTGCGACATTCACTCGGCCGGACATCGTGATACGCAGCCTCGGTGGGTCTGCCTTCACATGCACGATCCCCGTGAGCGTCATCTGCGACCTTGAAGCGGATTCTCCTTCGCTACATTCGAGGCACACTCCACCTCGGTCTTCTGCATGCGACCATCCCCGACAACGGATCTTGTGGTATACACCGATCTCGATCGGGTTTGATGCCCGGGACACCGCCAGATCCACCCCTCGGGTTATGCGGTGTTCCTTGGTGATAACCTTGTCTCCCCAGTCCTCAAGCGCCGAGAATACAGGTGTCAAGATCGATCTCCGAAAGGCGAGTATCGCGGCGTGGCCAACGGAGTTGCGAGAGGCCACCTCGGCTGCGCCCGGCTACTGGAGTTGTACACCCCTCTCCGGCGTGCTATCTTTGGTGTATTGCGACAACATCGGTCACGATCTACATGACCTCCAACCCGGTCAACATCGAGAAGAACCAAGCACATTGAGATTGATCTTCACTTCGTCCGAGAGAGAGTTCTTTGTTGGTGATGTTCGAGTCCTGTATGTTCCCACCTCGTCACGGTATCGCGGACATCTTCACCAAAGGGTTGCCATCTTCGTTGTTCACGGAGTTTAGGTCGATCTGAATGTGCACGGTGGGCGACGTTCCGGCCGAGGGAGTGTTAGACTATTGGCCGCATGGTGTCGGGACCATTGACCGCATGGTGTCCGGGCATGCATTGGCTAGGAGAGGAGTGCTACGGGCCTCCTGTTAGTGTGTGTGTGAGAGAGTGTTTGTAGGCATGGAGACCTGGCATGGTTGGCCAGGATTGTTCCATGCCTACTACATGTACTTGCGCACATGTCTTGTGAAATGTATACACTAATTCTCCCGAGATAACTTCTCTCACCAGGTGGTGGTTCTAGGCCATCAAGCACATCCTGCTGCAACTTAGTGTTTACCTCTTCCATCTCATCTGCCATGCACATCCACTCTAGGACCAACCTTTGTAAGTGTGTTATTTGTTTCAAGCATGTCATGTGTGCATCATTCGGATCCATCACATGTGAAATACCTCTTATCCTTAATTCCTCACTAATTCTAGATCCATTTGCAAGCTCTGAAATTCTTGCAAACTTTTTTCCCTTACCAACAACAAAAAAGTCCAACTTTGGTAGTAGACTAAGATGTCCAATGCCAATAGGCATTCCTCTCAATTGTTTACAGTATTTTAGATTCAAAACTTGAAGCTTCTCCAAGTTACAGATGCCTTCAGGCAGCTCTACCAGCTCAAGACAACCTTGAAGGTCTAAACACTCTAGATTTCTCAGTTTTGTGATACTTGATGGTAACCTCTCAATTTTGGTGAAATGAAGTCTTAAAACTCTTAGCTTCTCATTTCTACCAATAGAGTCTGGCAACACTGTAAGATCCTCGCAATTGCAAAGATCAATGCTTGAAATCATTCGACAATCACCAATAGATTCTGGTAAACTCTTTAGTTTTATACAGCCAGACAAGTTTAGTGTTCTCAACATTTTCAGCTTACCAATGGAATGTGGTAGCTCCCGAAGTGAATAACTGTATGTTAGGTGAAGTGCTTGCAGGCTCCAAACATTTGAGATACTCTTAGGGAGTGTTTCACAACCTAGCTCTGAAACGGCAAGATATTTTAGATACTTGATCTGAGATATGGTGTTGCCTCTTTCTGCATGGAGATATCCCACTGTAACACTGCGTAAGTGCTTTGCATGCTTCATTGCCATTCCATATATGTAATCTTCATAGTTATTAGGCATATATACAGCACGTGCTTTTCTAAAAATATTTTTAGGTGCCATATGTTCTGGCTCTTTAATCAAAGAAAAATATCTATAGCTCTTTTGTGGTACTTCTGGTTGCCTCGTGTGGCATGTCAAGTGAAATTTCATCACCCAAGAAGGACAAGGCAAGATCATGAACCAAATCATGCATCCCACATGTCACTCTCCCGTTTTTCTGCTCTTTGACATTTTGTACGAAAGACACTTCCAAAAGAGAATTAAAGTGCTTGTGGCCAACATACTCCAAGTTTAAGTAATCATATGGATCCTCTGCAGTAATCATATCATGAGCAATCCATAGGTCAATCAATTGTTCTTTATCAATCCTATGACCTTTAGGAAACACTGAGCAAAGTGTGAAGCACTGTTTCAAATGAGAAGGCAAGTTCAAATAGCTCAACGTCAAGCATGCAGAAACTATACACTCTTTACCCTCAACATCTAATACATTGCTATCCCTCATGGATTTCCATTCTTGTATTTGTACCATGCCACGGAGGACACCTGCAAGAGCTTTAATTGCTAGTGGTACCCCACCACATTTTCTTGCAATCTCTTTTCCAACCTCTACAAATTCTGACCCCAAACCTTCTGCAGGAATTACTAAGCTTTGCTGGAATAGTTGCCAGCTGTCATCAAGAGATAAGAATGGCAAATCAAATTGGTCTGTGGATTGCACTATTTCAGCAACTCTTCTACTACGAGCAGTGAGTAAAATCCTACTCCCAGGTGCACAGCTCTTGAGATGCACTGTAAAATTTTCCCACTGAATTAGGGACTCAGTCCACACGTCATCAATACAAGCAAAACCCTCTTTCCAGTCAACTTTTCGAGATTGTTTTGATCATATATGGCAGGGCATGCTGGCCGGGATTATTATCAGCAAAAAGCTTCAAACAGTTTCTTGATGAGCTTGTCAACATCAAATTCTTGTGACACATGAACCCATAGTCTGACTTCAAAACGCTTCTCCACAATGCTGCAATCATTGAAAACAAGTTTAGCTAATGTAGTTTTCCCAGAGCCACCAAGTCCGATGATGGAAATAGTCTTGATTATGTGTTTGTCATCTACTAGTTTAGATATTATTTGGTGCTTCTCTTGGTTCCTTCCAACTACTGATGCCACGTCTACAGTAGGCAATGTTGTCTGGTTAGCAATAGTCTGACTCATATCACAAGCAGGATGACCAGCTAGAAAGCTATTTGCTATGGCATTAAATTCAGTTCTTTGCTTCACAATTGCATCAAATCTTCTTTTGACTGCCTTGAGCTTCCTGGCTGCCTTGCATTGAAGTATGAGAGATTCTGGCATTTCGCACATATATCTTGACATAACACCAGCAACACCATGGGCATCATGTTCATCAGCCTTTAGCTGGAACTCATCAACAATGTCATCAACATCATAAGCTATATCTTTCAACTTTCTTAGCCAATTAAATGCTGGAGTATTTGGTGAAACTTTATCCCCTACTGCTTCCAACCAACAATTGATCTCCTGAACTTGATCTTTTAGTTCTAGCAGATGCTTCTGGACACCAACTATCAAGCTGTACTCCTTGATCAAAAGTGGAGCTAGCTTGTTGCTGACAATCTTCAATATTCCAGATACTACAGCAGCTTCCATACTAATGCTTCTTTATAAATGTCTTTTTTTCAATCAAACTTCCTCTGTGAATAGAATTTTGGAATCAGCATTTTTGTTGTAAAACATAAAGTTTCAAAATGAACTGTGCTACAACAGATTTTTTATTTGTTGCAGCTATAGTACTTTCATGGCACTCCGTGCAATGTGCTGTCAGTACTACTAGTAATATATAAACACATCACAAAAACTCAGGCAACAATGGTTTATCAGGTGGATTGACCTGCAACTGCAAAAACAAGTGTATACCTTTAGCTTCTTTGTTGCTCAAGTGCATCTTTGTAGGCACACTCTTACAGACTTCTTGTTTCCTATGGAGACAAAATGAAACGACATATATGTGAGTCTGTGACAGAGAAATGACCATGGTATATTTCAGTATGTCAACTGTTTTGCAGGAAACACAGCAAAATGGAGAAAGAGGACAAAGTATGAAAGCAGGGGATCAATTAATGATAGAAATTAATGATAGAAATATTAAAATATACTAGAGCTTGAATCACAGAAGAATAAACGGCGTTTTTCAGTTATGATGATTTACGACTTGGTGTTGGTCCTTGGGTACCTGTCCATACTCCATAGTTGGGAGAAAGACCAAGTTATTGTTTTTTTTTTTCTCGATCGGGCCATTCACCCGTTTTTCATTAAGAGGAGGAAAAAACCAAATCAAATACAAACTAAGGCCTAGATGCCGAGGCAACATCGAAGGTCAAGAAACAAAAAAGCAAAGCGAACAACCTATCTACTGGAAGTAAACTAAAGCAACTACATGATGACTAAACTCTGCGACCAGGCCGAGGGACCGACAAGTTATTGTTGCACAAGAAATTGCTAGTGAAAGCATGCAGATTATGTACAAAGCGGAGCACAGATGGATGAACCTAGCAAGAGTAAAGAACAGAAGGAATAGGATGTAGATTATGCTGCTGCTTGTGCTATCTCTAAATGCTGCCCTGCTTTCTTCCTATGCAGCGTATGCAAAGCAGAGGTTTCTGGACCTCAGATCTACTCCTTTAGCTTGTACATCTCCAATTGTTGCCCTCCTTTCCTCCAGTATGGCTAGTCGACAAGGATCTGACAGAAGTGCATGAGGAAGTGCATATCTGACCTGAGAAAACTAGTACCTGTAGCCCTTCAGCCTGACTCGTCACTGCTTCTTTATTTTATAGAAGAGAAACTTGGAGCCACCCTTGTGTTCTTGTCACAAAAAGGAGAAATGAATGCCTGCAGGTATTTCAAAACGAGAGCCTTAGAGCAGATTGATTTTTCCCCCAACGTCAAGGAAGAAGTTGATCAGTACAAGGTACAGTCGACTTAAGGAAATCAGAGCTCAAAACATGATGCAACTTACACAAACCAGAGCTTTCTAGGGAGCTCAGATCTACTTCTTTTACTCATCCATCTAAAAAATTGAGACCCTCCTCTTCTCCTTTGCTACAGATGTAGAGTATGCACACCAGATCAAGCTAAGAAACAAATTAAACATAAATTAAGTAAATATACTGGAGCTCCGGGATCTGCTAGCTAGGTACCTGGAGCTCCAAGCGTGGCGTAGCCCTCCTTTCCTCCTTGGCAACGTGTGGTCTGGGATTTGATTAGTCAAGCCACCTAGAGGACGAATTGGAGCAAAATGACATACGGCAGCTTCTCCAGGATGTCTTATCACGTCAAATTATTGAAGCCATCAACTCCAAAGGCCACAAGGCACTCAGGCCCTGTTTCTTTGACCTGTATGTAGTCTGTCTACACACAGCTTTCCAGTGCCAAAGGATGAGGAATACCTAGAGTCCTGAACCTCAGTTGCATCATTGTTTGTACCAGTGTGCCTCTGCTTCTGCCGGAACTCTGAAATACCGAAATCTTTCACCACTCAACTATCCAGACAGGGAAAATTTGGCCATGCCCATGCTTCAAGCTTGGGTTTAGATTCCCTGAAAATAAAAACTAGTTATGAGTTAAAAAACACCAAAAGTCTATTGACTTGTGAGATTTTGAGTCCACAAATTTTTTAGGCTGTACCACTTAGGTCTGTACTGCTCCATGTGGGCATATCGTGCTGACGTGGCTTGATGACATGGCTCCCTGAAGTAGCTTCTGGCAGATGCATTTCGTCAAACAGTTTGCAGGCGACGCTCACCTGAATAGACAGGCACCATGGCTTGAGGGCAAGGGGTGCTAGGTGCAGCGGCGGCACAGACAAGGGACACAACTACACGAGCTATGCGGCGACGAATGGGGTCCGTCTGGCGCCGACGGTAGAGTAGGCTGTGCACGGTGGCCGCTGCACAATTGGGTGGATGACGGCCGGCTATGGGATTGGAGTGGTGTTAGCGGTGTCCATGACACCAGGCGCTGCGACGAGGCGGCTAGCGGCGGACGTGATGACAAGGCTGGCGGCGGCGGCCGTGGCCCATGGCTACGAGGCCGGCGGCGGACACGACGACTGAGCTGGAAACGCGTGATTGCGGAAGATACTGACGATTTTTGAGTGGATCCACTGTAGATGCTTCCTTTGTACAGTACGTAATTTGATGAAAAAAAAAAATGTCAGGTGATTGACCGACTCCAAGTATCATGTTTAGTTGGCTAGAAATTTGCAAAAAAGCACTATTCCAACTCCCGTAGTCTTTCTCTCGTAAAATTTTTCGTTTGTATTTGGTAAACATTGTCCAATTATGAATTTAACTGCAGAACTTAAAAAGATTCGATCTCGTGATGTAAATGTAACCGTGTGATTAGTTATTTTTTTTTACCTAAATTTACTCGCCTCCAAACATACGCCTTTTTGATGTATTTAATTTGATGTGACGGAGAGAGTCTAAAAACTTGGCAAATATTTTGCCATCTAAACGAGGCTGATTTGCTTCCGCACGGTTGTGTACGCTGAGCACTCAGCAAGATTAACACGACAGCGTCATTCATATATGTAGAAATAAACAGTTCGCCAAACAATATTTTTCAAATTAATGGCATCAAGCAGCAAAGGAAATTTGCAGCTCAACAGAGCACAGGCAAGATGCATGGCAGTAGTGCAAGCATCAAGTAAACTAACGCATTTCTTGGCGAAGCTGAAGAGCTCAAGTATCCTCATTGGGACAAATCAACTTCTCAATTACATCGCAGCTGCCTCCAGACTCCACAGACCACTGCTACGGATTAGCCACACTGAAAGACCGAAATGGGGATTTGATGCCTCAAGATCATATATATGTTTTTTTTTCCACCCATGCATATGCATGTTAACTGACTGATGCATGCAGGTTTTTCATCTTAACTGACCAACAATAATAAAGGGCACCCGGCGGTTTGCCAAATGTAGTGGACCTGCAATAATAGGCAATTGCTTAAAAATCAAAAGTACATCCTCATTCAGAAATGTCCAGCAACGAAGCAGTACAGAAGTTTGTCTGAGTTTTTTTTTAACCTCTCCCTCAGCAGCAGTGCAATTACCAGAACAAACCAGTTATAACTACTTGTGGTGCTTTCAGAGTTCAACTATGAAATAATATTCTGTTCGTAAACATGACAACCACTTAATATTCATTTTCTAAACAGTGGCAGCTAGCACAACACTGGATCATGTGGAGTGTTCTCCACTATGAGTTTTACAGCAAAAAAATGGTCATACGTTACGTTCTCACAACATATCAGGAGATGGGATTATCTATGTGTTTTACATCAATTCAAATGGCCTTGGTGCGCTGCTGAAACTCAGAAGCTTGTGGGACACCGTGCAAAATGGTCCTGAGCCATTTTACTGTGAAGTCACACTTCCACACCGCAATGAATCAAAACAAGTGGTCCTAGTGTGCCTGAAAACAGAGTTCAGTTTAGCGTACTCGAACATGCATCTGACATAAGTTCTACATTTATCTGGTGGTTCACTTCATGGTGTGTTAGTAAAAAACGAGAGAGGAGGAAATGAGAGAATGAAAATCACCTTACTGAAATGTACACAGTGGGCATGCCGGCTTGTCAAAACTCTCAGGAACTGTTGCCTCAGAATTGTCCACACTCCCACCCAGAGCAAACTGCACATGTAATTTGAACACCGGCGACAAATATCAGTAAATATGTTCAATAGTGAATCTGCACAAGGACAGATCATGGCTAGAGGTTGAAGGGCTCACCAGATGACTCCTTATTCATCTGGCTCTCCAATCTGTAGATCAGGGATGTGGGAGATGAGGTGCCAGTCCTCTCCTGTTCCTCTCTCGCAGCGCCTCTCCAGATCGGGGCAGAAAAGGATCTTCAATCGCTTCAGAGCGGTGAGGCCCTTTATCCACTCCGGCATGGCTTTGATGCCTGGACAATTCCAAATCTCTAACTTGCGTAGCCTGTGGAGCTCACCCAAGCATTCAGGCAGCTCGCGAAGCACTTTGCACCCTCCTATTATGAGCTTTTGGAGGGACAAGAGGCCACACAAGGATTGGGGAAGGCAAGTCAGGCCTGGCAACCAACAAATATCCAACTTGCTTAGAGAGCAGAGCTTGCCCAGACCTTCGGGCAATTGAAAAAGTTCTCTGCAGCCTCCTATGCTGAGCGCCTCGAGGGAAGTGAGGTGGCACAAGGATTCAGGAAAGCAAGTCAAGACTGGCAAATCATTAATCTCAAACCTCCGTAGAGAGTGGAGCTCTCCAAGACTTTCTGGAAACTGGACAAATGCACGGCACTCTTTTACTATGAGCTCCTGGAGAGAGGTTAGGAGACCTGTTGATTGTGGAAGTCCCCTTAAGAAGTCACAGTTTTTGATGCTCATCCGTTGCAGGGAAGAGAGATTCCCTAGGTAGTCGGGCAGCTCAATTAGGTTATTGCAGCGGGAAATCTCCAAGGACTCAAGTGCTGACATGTTCTGGAGCAGCTCCAATCTTAATCCAGGTGACGGTGATCGTGATAAAGGTTTCATACACCATAGTTTAAGCACCTTCAGGTGGCTAAAAGAGGGTAGAGAATTGGAGGTCGAAGAGGACCATTGGCCTTGGAATGAAGATAGCAGCAGGTTGCTACTGGATTTGTTCAACATTAAGTGCTCAACTGAAATTGGGAAGTGTGGCTTAACCATCAATTTAGGACATTCTTCTATATGTAAATCTGTAAGACAGCTACCAATTTGCAGTTGTCCTGATTGAGGAGGATTGTGATTGGTAGAGCCGAACAAGGTCCTATCTGCTACAATCCACACCTCTCCCAGACTATCTAGTCCCGTTAGTTTTACCTTGGCAAGTGAAGGAAATGGGCCTCCGCTTATGCTCTCAACAGCAGGCATGCACACCAGATCAAGTTCCTCCAAACAGGGTAATTGCACAAGCCCATCAAGATTCTTCAAGTTCGGCAAATCATCTAGTACCATCTTGGTCAAAAAAGGGAATTGACCATGGCCCTGAACACCACCACTGGCTTGCTTCAGCATCCATGAAGCGAACCGTGAACCTGCATACATTCTTATTTTTAACTGTTTAATAATCCCTAATGGAGGTTCCAAACCATCAAGTGCAACCATCTCGTGCTCAGGATTCTCCCTGTCACGTAGAGACCCCTCCCTATCATGTAAAGACCCCCATGAAAGTTTCAGCACATCTAACCTTTCCTTTTGTTTCAAGCATGCTTGGCGTGCCTCACTCTGGTTTGTCAAGTTGCTGAGAAAACAGATTCTTAGTTTCCCACTTATCCTAGATAGCATTGCCAGCTCTGAGATTTGTGCACATTTTTTGTCAGGTCCCACACAAAATCTATTCAGTTTTTCTAATTGAGTGAGCTGCCCAATACCTGGAGGCAACCTTTCACAGCCATCTGCTAGGTCCAATTCTTTTGAGCTTATTCAGGTTCCCAATGCCATCAGGAAACCATCCCAGCCCAAGGCATTTCTTAATTCTCAAATATTCTAGATTTTCTAGAGTTGTGATACCTGATGGTAGCCTACGGATTCCAATCCAAAGTAGTATCAACACTCTTAGCCTTTTATTCCTACCGATGGAGTCTGGCAGGTCCTCAAATGCTCTGCAATCTCTAAGTTCCAAAGTTGAAAGCATTTGACAATCACCAATAGAATCTGGTAAAGTCTTCAGGTCAGAACACCATGATAGGTTCAGTGTTCTTAACTTTTTCAGCTTCCCAATGGATCCAGGCAACTCGAGAAGATTGCATGATTCTAAGTAAAAGAGCTTGAAGGCTCCAAACATCTGTAATAGCTTCAGGGAGTGCTTCACATCGCAGTTCAGACATCTCAAGATATTTCAGATTTTTACATCTAATATGCCTGTAAGTAGTGGTGTTGACAAAACAGAATTGTCGATAACGATACTGCGCAAGCGCTTTGCATTCCTGAGTGTGCTGCTAAATAATATATCATTGCCCTTGTCAACATATATAGCACGTGCATTTCCGAAAACCTTCTTTGGCAAAAGTTTTCTTGGTTCAGTTAGAGAAAAGAATCTATAACCTTTTGTGGAACTGGTTGCATCCTCTGGCACGATAGTTGAAATTTCTCCAGACAAGATGGATCGGGCAAGATCATGAAGCAGATCATGCATCTTACAAGTCACTCTCCCATCTTTATTCCTCCACATCTTGTAGAAAATACACTTGCACAAGTGAATTAAAGTACCTGTTGCCAATATGCTCTAAATCATCAACACCAGGAGTCAAACTGATCATATCATGAGCAATCCATAGTTCAATCAACTGTTGTTTACGGATCAAATGACCTTTAGGAAACAATGAACACATTGTGAAGCACTGCTTCAAATTGGATGGCAGATGAAAATAGCTCAACTTCAAGCATGAAGACACTGAGTCTTCACCCTCAACATCTAATAAAATATCTCTCATGGCCTGCCATTCTCCTATTAGATCCTTACCACCAAGAGAACCAGCAAGAACTTTAATTGCTAGTGGCAACCCACAACATGTTTCCACAATCTCTTTTTCCAACCTTTATAAAAGTCAGACTCCAAAAATTTTACAGGCATGCTAAAGCTCTGTTGGAACAACAGCCAACTGTCATATGGAGATAGGCGTTGCAAACAAAATTGGTATGTGGATCGCACTACTTCTGCAACATTTGCACTGCGAGTAGTGAGTAAAACCCCACTTCCATGTGAACCAGCTTTGAGAATTTTCATTATTTCGCCCCACTGATTTTGGGACTCGGTCCAAACATCATCCATTACAATTAGAAACTTCTTCCGATTCAATCTCTCTTGGATTATTGTGGTCATATACTCTAGGAATGTTGTCCAGGATCTTTATCAGCAAGGGCCTCAAATAGTTTCTTGATGAGCTTGTCAATATCAAATTCCTGTGACACATGAACCCATAGTCTTACATCAAAATGTGTTGCTATAGTTCCATCTTTGAAAACCAGGTTAGACAGAGTAGTTTTCCCAGAGCCACCAAGTCCAACTATGGAAATTATCTTGATTACTTGTGTATCATTAGTCTCTATCAGATTAGATATTATTTGGTGCTTCTCTTGGTCTCTTCCAAGTACTGATGCCTTATCACAAATGGGCAATGCCGGCATATTTGTAGATGTCTTGTTGATATGGCTGACAGGATCATTGCCAAATATTGCTTTCATGTCTTTTCGTTGCTTCACAATCTTAGCAAATCTTTTCTTGATTTTTTTTATGTTGTTGGCTGCCTTGCATTGCAATACAAGTGATTCTGCTTTTTTTTGTGAGCAGGCATTTGGACACAAATCCACCATCACCATCAATTTCATGTTTTTCAGCCTTTAGCTGGAACTCATCTACAATATCATCAAAGTCGTAAACAACTTCTTTCAACTTTTTGAGCCATGGAGCATCGCCTGTAGCTCTATGTCCTGCTGTTTCTAGATGACAATTGATCTCTTGAACCAGTTCTTGGAGCTCCAGGAGGTCCTTTTTCACACCCACTATAGAGCTATACTTTTTGATGACCAGTGGCGCTAACTTGTTGCCTAGAATCTTCAACATCCCAGTTACTGCAGCAGATAGTAAAGACGCTTCCATACCGACCATGCTTTTTCTGTAAATAGAATTTTGACATAATCATTGTTTCTGAAAGCAAAACTGTTTGCAACGAGAAGTATTCAAGAATAGTGGGTTTCATAGGTCAAACTCACAACTAATGAACTACTCGGGCCATATATGTGGTTATCTAATTCTGTTGTCACCAGTATGGATATCTGACCTGAAAAAACTAGTAGCTGCAGTCCTTCAGCCTCTGAGTCGTTGCTTCTTTATATATAGAATGAGACCTGGAGCCTTGAGTTCACAAAAGGACAGATGAATGCCTGCGGGTATTTCAAAATGAGAGCCTTGCCTTAGAGCAGATCGAATTTTTTTCCCCATCGCGAAGGGAGAAGTTGATCAGTGGAAGGTAGACTAAAGAAAATCAGGGCTCAAACATGATGCAACTTACACAAACCAGAGCAAGAAACAAAAATTAAACATACAGGATGTTAATTATTCGTCAGAAATAAAGTAACTCCTAGAGCTCTAGGATCTGCAAGGTACCTGGGGCTCTTGAATATGCCAGCTCTAAGCGTAGCATAGCCCTTCCTCTGCAACGTGTGTGTGGTCCGGGTTGATCAATTTGCCGAGAAATGGAAGGAGCAACAAGTGCAGTGATGCGTCAGTTGGCCGTTAGTTTTTGTCTAGTCGAACAATCCACCCAGTCTCAAGAAATAAAACAGAGGACATCAGAAGCAGAGTTTGCATGTCAGAGAAGACATGGAAAAGCATAGCAGGCTCTAGAAACAAAACAGAGGATTTGGATCTCGTTGGTTGACGAAGCAGAGTAAAATACCTGGTTTTGCCTATGCCGTCTCAAAGGGGTCTGGGCTGCACATGGCCAGAGAGATTTGGTGCTGATGACTCTTCCTTGATTGAGATGTACTCCAACTGTGCTAAAGAAGGACAACAAGGTTATTAATGGCTTCGGATGGTGATTATCTGCTATCTTCATCGAAAAGGACAAATTTGGATCAAAATCCTACTGAGAGAACAGAGAATCAACAGCAATCCTAGATATATTGTACTTCTGGTGTACGAGCACTTCTTAGTTTCCTGCTTTCAGTACCTGATAATAGGCAGAACAATCACCAGTTTTGTTTGCTGAAAACAACTGCATGGAAGCAGAAAGTGTAGGCGTCGATTGTTGGAAAAGAAATTGACGAACATTGCATGTACCAGGAGCTCAGATTTGCTGATTCCGGTTGTCCACCTGCAAACTACAGACGTATTTCTCCTGTCCTATGCACGGATGCAAATCAGAGCTTTTGGGGCAGAAGGCCAGGGAACTTTGGTGCTTCTGCTAGTTGTGATGCTTCCTTGTTAAACCAACTATGCTTTCAAAGGTTAGTGAGCAACAATAGCATCAAACCTCTTACGTGAACACAAACAGATATGGACTTACAGTGCTACAAAATAAGCTCCCATCATCGCTCGTCGCAATATTTTTTTTTGAGACCACGCCGTTGCCCGTTTTTCATTAAGCAGAGGAAAGTAAGTTCAAACAAATACAAATAGCAACGGTAAGCAGGTTGCTCGTCGCAATATATATAATATAGGTAATGGTTCCACCTCACTGGCTGCTTGCTGCCTGAACTTTCAGCTGCCAAGAACTGTGTATGACGAGACGACAAGCAGGCCATCATGTTAACTGAACAACAGAGCACAAACGTTTGTTCTTCTGGAATATTAAATTCCATACTCCTATGCGACAAATATCAAAGCATTGAACTACACAGGTGCATAGAGAATTCTTCATATCCTTTGATGCCAATTAAGGACTCCCAGCTCCCAGGAGCATGCAGTGGGCCTGCAATGCAATAATAGGCAAATCCATAAATTCCAGAACTCCATCCTCAACCAAAGTAGTATTCAACAATTCAAACCACATTTGAACTGAAAATAATAATTAGGAAATTGGCCCTATAGTGCAAGTACACATGAAAACATGGGGACTGCTCATTGGTACAGGTAAAAATAACAAACTTACCCGATTAAGCAGTAGCATGCAGTCGCTGGCCAAATCCTCCCCACACCGCCACACCCCGTTCATCCGTCTAAAGCGAAACATTAGGGATCTGGGAGATGAGGTGCCAGTCCTCCCCCTTCTCTATCTCACACCGCCTCTGCAGATCAGGGCAGAACCAAATCCGCAATTCCTTCCAGGCAATCGGGCAAATGCTTAAGTGCTTCACATTCTTCTATGACGAGCTCCTGGAGGGATGTGAGTTGACCGATTGTTTGGGGAAGGCTGCTCAGGCTAGAACAGGATTTGATGGTCAACTTTTGCAGAGACCGAATTCCCCTAGCAACTCGGGTAGGATGTAGATATTTGATCAGGCAGCTCGGTTTGCATTCCAGAGAAGTTAATAATCTCTAATGACTCGAGAGCCGTCATGTGTTGCAGCAGCTCCCACCCATGTCCAGACTCCAGATCCTAGTCCTTTCACATTCCATAGCCTTAGATGCTTCAGGTGGCTAAAACTGGGGGATGAAGAGGACCCCTCGCATTGGCCCGATGACAACTTCAAGTGCTGAAGCGACAGAGGAAGGTGCGGTATCACCTCCAACTTGGGACAATCACTTATGTTTAGAACTGTGAGGCAGTTACCAGGAAGGTGCGGTATCACCTCCAACTTGGGACAATCACTTATGTTTAGAACTGTGAGGCAGTTACCAACTCGAAATTGTCCCAACTGAGGTGCGAATCCTCCACCCTCTTCTCCACCGGGCATGGTCCACTCTGCTACCATCCACACTTCTCCCAAACAAGGCAGATCATGCATCTCCAAATGCACCAATAAAGGAAATGGCCCACCACTTATGCTCTCAAGGGAAGGCATCTGTTCCAGGTAAAGCTCCTCCAAACAAGGCAGCTCCACAAATCCATGTAGATGCTTCAAATTCGGGAAATCAATCAGATTCATCACCCTCAAAAATGGGAAGGAGCAGGCCCCTGTACTCCCCTGCCAACTTGATTCTGCATCCACCAGGCAGACTGCCTACCTGAATACCCACTAATTCCTAGCTCTTTAATTCCAGATGGCGGTTCCAGATCATCAAGTACAGCTTTGTCAAATTCATTGTTCACCTGAGCTGTGTCATGTGGCCTCCATTGTAGACACAAACCCTGCAAGTTCATCTTTTGTTTCAAGCATGTCATGTGTGCATCTTCTGGTTCCATCACATATGCAGGTGGCAAAGATATATCCACATCTGCTATATGTGCATGTTGTGACATTAGCGCAGATCTTTTGCCCCGTCCTACAACAAATATATTCAGAAATTTTAATCGATCAAGTGCCTGTCTGTTTAAAACCAGTGGGACTCCAAACATTGCACATCTTTCTATGTTCAAAACTTCAAGCTTCTTCAAGTTCCATATGCCTTCAGGTAATTCTACCAGCTCATTACACCGTGTGAGGTCCAAGCACTCCAGATTTTCCAACGTAATGATACTTGGTATCCTCCTAAGTCTGGTAAAACCTAGCCTTAGAACTCTCAGCTCCTTATTTCTACCAATAGAGTTTGGTAGCACTGTAAGATCTTCGCA
Organism: Hyparrhenia diplandra; assembly: GCA_015847255.1. Taxonomy (NCBI): domain Eukaryota; kingdom Viridiplantae; phylum Streptophyta; class Magnoliopsida; order Poales; family Poaceae; genus Hyparrhenia; species Hyparrhenia diplandra. The sequence goes on along the minus strand of JADLZK010000893.1, from coordinate 778,372 downwards.
GTGCCAAAGATCAATATTTGAAATCATTTGACAATCACCAATTGAATCTGGGAATCCATTTAGGTACCGACAGCCTGACAAATTTAGTGTCCTCAACTTCTTGAGCTTACCAATGGATTCAGGAAGTCTGAGAAGATATTGGCTATCTGTTATATGAAGAGCTTGTAGGCTCCAAACATCTGAGAGTGCATCAGGAAGTGCTTCGCAATTTAGCCTTGACATGGAAAGATATTTTAGATTTTTAATCTGAAATATGGCATTGGGCAGTGCCGTTACAAAGGGAGAGCCAACTGTCACACTACGCAAGTGCTTTGCCTTCTCTAGTGCCATACCCAAAATGTGATCATAACACTTAGTAAAATATACGGCACGTGCCTTTCCAAAAATATTTAAGGGAACAATAACTTCTGGTTGTTCTCTCAAAGAAAAGTATCTATAATTCTTTGTTGAATTTTCTTCCTCCATTGGGATGACGAATGAAATTTCATCACCCAAGATGAGCTGGGCAAGATCATGAACCAAATCATGCATTCTACATGTCACTCTCCCATCTTTTTCTTCCACATTTTGCATGAAAGAGATTTGCACAAGTGAATTGAAGTGTTTTTTGCCAATACAATCTGTAGAGATGATATCATGAGCAATCCACAGATCAATCAGTTGTTCTTTATCTATCTTATGACCTTTGGGAAACACTGAACATATTGTAAAGCACTGTTTGAGATCAGATGCCAAATGGAAATAGCTCAACCTCAAGCATGCAGCTACTCTACGTTGTTCTTCCTGAACATTTAATAAATTGTTGTCTCTCATGGCTTGCCAGTCTTCTATTCTTCGTTCGATGCCACGAAGGACACCTGCAAGACTTTTGATTGCTAGTGGCACCCCACCACATTTTCTCACAATCTCTTTTTCCCACCTCTTGGAATTCAGGGCTCAATCCTATCGCACCTGCTCCAAAGCTGTGACGGAACAACTTCCAGCTGTCATCGAAAGACAACAATGGTAGGTCAAATATGTATATTGATTCCATGGCTTCTGCAACCCTTCTGCTGCGAGTAGTGACTAGAATCTTGCTTTCTGGTGCACCACTCTTTAGATGCACCATAAATTGCTCCCATTCAATTTCTTCTCCGGTCCAAACGTCATCTAGTACAAGTAGAAACTTCTTTCCATTGAATCTTTGTGATATTTCTTCACTTATATGCTGCAAGGGATGTTTGTCAGACTTCTCTTTGGTAACAGCTTCAAATAGTTTCCTGATGAGGCTCCCAACATTAAATTCTAGTGATACATGAACCCATAGTTTAAAGTCGAAATGGTTCTTTAAAGTCTCTGTATCACTGAAAATCAGTTTAGCCAAGGTGGTTTTTCCAGAGCCACCAAGCCCAATGACTGAAATTATCGCTCTTTCCTGTTGGCCATTAGACTTTACTAGTTCATTTATTATCTTATCCTTGTCTTGGTCTCTTCCGAGTACTGATGCCACATCCACAATGGGCAATGATGACATCTCAAAGATTGTCTCGTTCATATGCTGAGCAGAATGACCAACTTGTAAACTCTTTGCTATTGTAATGAAGTCAGCTCTTTGCTTCACAATGGCAGTAAATCTCTTCCTGATTGTCTTAATCTTGCTTGCTACCTTGCATTCTAAAATAAATGATTTGGGTTTTTTGAACATATATTTGGACATAAAACCACCACCATCAGCAGCTTCATGTTTCTCAGCCTTCAGTTGGAACTCGTCAACAACATCATCAACATCATAAGCAACATCTTTCATCCTCTTGAGCCAATTAAATGATGGATCACGATCATTCCAAATAGCTTCATCTCTTGTCTCCAACCAATTTATGATATCTTCAACTTGATCCCTGAGCTCACGAAGATCTGATTTCACACCCACAATGTTGCTGTACTCTTTGACTAGCAGTGGACCTAATTTATTGCCCACAGTCTTCAATGTCATAGATACCACAGCAGATACTGCAGCAGCTTCCATAACTGAGTGTAGTTCAGAAACGTATTTTCACCAAAATTTCCTACAATTACATTGTCAAATTAGCTGGTACTCTTGACAAAGTAAAAGAAAAAAAAAAAAAAAGAGCAATGCTAAAATATGGGCTTTGAAGCATGCTGTTTAATTCCATTGCGTTTCATTCTTTGTCCGCATACATTATTATGGCTGATGCAGATAATGATTTATAGCCTTGTATGAAACAGTGGTTGATGGTATTGATATCTGACCTAGGAAAATAGGCGCACTTGCAGTAGCACTTTATACTTTGGTCTTTGGGTTGCAGCAGCGCTTCTTTGCAATCAAACTCTACTTGCCTTCTTGCTCCTTACATGATAAGCAGCAAAAAACCCTGGTGTCTAGCTCAGGAGAATCAACAGCAATCACATACTATTGTAGTAATGATGTATGACTTCTGAGTTTCCAGCCTTCAGTAATCAGTACCTGACCATAGGCAGAACAATCACCAATTTTGTTTTCTGAAAATAATTGCACTAAAAGCAGAAGCTCTAGATATCTGTTGTTGAGAAATGAAGTAAATACCTGGAGCTCGGGGATCTGCTGCCTTGCTAGTGCTATCTCCAGTTGCTGCTTTCCTTTTCCCCTCTGCTAATCTGCTCTGTAGGCACACCAGAGGTTGCAGGATCGCCTCTGCTAGCTTGTGAACTATGGTGCTTACTTGTGAACTAATCTACTGCCGACCATCAACAGTGATAGGACATGAGGACGACCGACTCAAAGCCTTTGTGTGGAGAGGAAGAGAGGTAAGCTAAGGTGAGAACGTGTACCAAAGAGTGAGTGAAGGAAATATCGGGGAAGATGGCGCCGTGGAGTGGTGACTGGCGCGTCCGCTGCTAGTTTTTCTATGGTAACAAGAGGGGTTTCCCCCTACTGGAAATTATTAAATAAAAACTTTAAAACAAAAAGAGGGCTCAACCACACAAAGAAGGACAGGATTGGATGACTACCTGCCTCCGCTCCAACTCCGCAGTCTCCACCTCTCCACCTCTGCCGCATTTTGTCGAACGAGTGGCGTGCACCGCCATTGTCTGAGCGTTGCAGCCACGCCCGCCAGCCCAGCATATCAGGACGCTCGGCCGTCGCCATCGCGTGCTCGCCGTCGTACTCGAACCCGGCCTCCGTTGCCCGCTGCTCCACCATCCTAGGCCGCCCGGTCGGTGGAACTAGTGCCCCTGCGCTCTCTGCACTGAAGAGAAGCGGCGCCCGCCCGGCCAGCCCCAACTCATGTGACTTCTATTCCAGCTTCAAGCACCAGGGGGCCCAACTCATTTGATTTCTGTAGCCTATGACAAAACTGTAATACAATCTGGAATTAACGCAGTGCACCATAGCAGCAACCAAGATGCAGTGCACAACACCTGTCCGAGGACCCTCATGTCCCATAGTCATAAACTCATAATCGAGTTTAGCCTTGTATAAACACGTCTGAGTGTCTGAACCTTACAGCTTGTATGTAAGGGCTTAAGGGGTATGATTTGTAAGGCTTGAAGGATGCTGCAATTCTTCCATAGTAATGTGTTGTCATTGCAAACATTGAGGAAAAACGAGAACCAGGCAAGGGTAATTGACCGACTCTGAGTCTTGCAATTTGTCATCGAGTGGCAAAGAAATTGAGGAAGCTGAGATGGAATCATGGAAAACTGGTGCAGGGTAGCCAGTATTTTCGCAGAGAGAAGGCCTGCCTCCATGATTGATGCCACAATTAAGGTGACATATTGAAAAAAAATAATGACATGTTGAAAAATATCGGGGAAGATGCCGTGGAGTTGTGGCGCACATACCATGGCGACTGCTGACCAACCAAGGAACCAAGTTGAAGTTCGCATTCACTTCACGCGGCGCTTTGTTTGACGTTGAAGCAGCAAGACTCCACGGCCGGGCGGTGGCGCATTTAGTCGAACAGGCGGCGCGCACTGCGGCTGGTTTGAGTGCTCACGCGACCGCGCCCACCGTAGGACAACGCTCGGGCTTTGGCATTGCAAGGTAGATAGACAGGCCCGCGATTCCACATGCGTGTGCAGGCCGGGGCAGCGGTTCGCTTCCAATCCATGCCCATGCGAGCGAGTGGCGACCGGGCGTGCCCTGCTGCTGGCGCCTGCTGCTTCTGCTTCTTGCACCCCTCATCATCCTAGATCGCTCGCGCTCGGCTCGCGGCCTAGCTTCGTCTCTCCGGCACGGGTTGATCAACAATGGCCCCGCGGTCTCTGTACCGTGGACGAGCACTCTGCCTGGCCTGAGTGGCTGCGACGACGAAGACTACAAAAACAGAGGAGCGGTGGCAGCGCTGCAGACAGAGTGCGGTTAAACGCGACGCGACGAGTCCGTAGTCGGCGACGACTCAACACGCAAACGGCACGGACCATGGAGACGGAAGCGTAGCGGGGCGATTCAGGGTGAGCCTCCGTAGTCAGCGGCGAGTTCGCGAGGCTGCCAACACGAGAAGTCGGCTACGTCCACCGGTCCACGTATCGTTGCACAAACAAATGCACTACCAGGGAGGAGAAAACGCATCGTGCAACACTCGCAATGGTTCCCCCCTCAACTGCCTCCTGCTACCTCTACTTCTGGTTGCGAAGATTTGTGACTGACGGCAACAACTCAACCGCACAACAAAACATGTGTCACTCTGAAATCAGAGGCTTCATATGTAAAGGAGATGAAACAAACTCTGCATGTTCTGATAAAGCAGAGTAAGCAGTGAATTGTTCATCACACACACAGAACGAGGCAGCTTTCGTTCTGTGAAAATGAAAGAAAAACGGATGAGTTGGTTGTTCTGATGTTCTCTCAAGTTTAATCTACCCAAAAAAGCGTTTGAATCTGATGATGCAGTCAGACCACGGTTCACTCCCAATCCATGCTCGTGTCCTGCTCCTGGTAGCTGCTGCATGCTTCTGCTTCTTCCAGCCATCATCAATCATCATAGGCCGATCGTGCTCGGCATGGTACCTAGCTGCGACTCTCGGGGGGCGAAGCCAATGAAGATTTGACCCCAGGTGCACAGCTCAAGTAGTTTCTTAAAATATATGCTAGATTATTGACGGAGTGGCATGTTGTTTCATCACTAACATCGGACGCATCATCTCTCATCTGGAATGAAGTTCTTCACAAATCACAGGTGAAAATGAAAGAAATGCGTACTGTAACTTTTGTTTGCTTGAGTTAATAAATTTACCAAAAAAAAAGTCGATTGAATCTGATGATGCAGACTCTTGTGTGCCTGCACCATAAAATAGAAAAACACCTGATTTGCAGGTTCAGATAACCATGAATATACACGGATCATCTACTGTTGCACGTACAACCACAATCAAATAATAATTATGTCGTTTCCTGTCCCTGCTAATAATATGTCTACATCTCAGTTTAAGAAGAGCACACTGATTTTTTGTTGTTGCATAAAACAGCTTACAGTTCTGCTCAGATAAGGAGTGGTGGAAGAACGGAGTGGACAGGGCAAATTAACCGGGCCCTTGAAATTACATTAGGTGTCCTACTCCATAGTCCACACAACTCCATCACATTCACATGGACGAGGTGGGTCACTTCCCTTATCTTACTAATGTACAAGCTCAGTATGTGTTGCATATGAACTAACTACGGGCGTGGTCATATCCAGCGCCTCTCTTCCATCTATCCGTACTCCACTCCATGGTAAAGGAAGGACGGCTTGGGAGCGATTCCACAGCGTTCCTCAACGCACGTTCTGCGCCACTGCAAAAATTTGATGGTGGAGGGTAGCTTTCATCATCTGTGTCCTGATGGTCCTGGAACTCCACACGGAAGTGTTGGAGGCTCAACAGGTGCTCCATGCCAACTGGTGTAGCTCTGCTGCCCCACTCCCGGTGATCAAACTGTAGAGTGAGCCTTCCAAGCCTGGGCATAACCCCTGCCTGGAACTGGAAACCCATGTACGAGGTTGCATCTGCATCACAGAAATGGAAGCAGAGGCTCTCCAGAGCTGGGAATCCTGCGCCGAACACGATGGCGTTGGCAGCAGGAGGGCCGGTCTCCAGTTCCAAGACGAAGTGGATGAGGGACGGCAGCTCTCCAAGAACAACAACCTCGTCTGTCGACGTCCCGGAAACAAGAAGCTCCAGGCGGCGGAGGTGATTCAGAGCACCCGCTCTAAGCTCTAATCCACTCGGGAATTCTGGAGAACAGAAATCCCGTCAGTTTGAGAATCTCAATACTGGAAGGAGGATCAGATAGTGAACCCAGCTGGTAGTTGCCATCCTTGACAAAAACTACACGACCCCAAGGACGGATCTCCAAGTATCTCAGGCTACGGAGTTTTCCAATGGAAGAGTACAAAGAATCAATCCCCTTGACCACTGATACATCAATCCCAGTAGCATAATTGCAGAGCTCCTTTTCTCGATTGCCCCCTGCCGGAACGCTGGTTCCACGAATTCCACAGCAGAGCCTCAGGTCCCTTAGATTCGTGAGCTCACCAATGGGCTTAATGTCCATACGCAGGGAGATCAAAGCCTGCGAGAGTGCACAGAGACTTCATCTTGCCTAGCACGGCAGGCATGCATTGACCCCAATGCACATCCAGCCGGGACAAGCGAGGCAAATCAGCAACATCAGATGGCATGTTCGAGTCCTTCACTATTTCCAGCGTCTCTAGATGCACAAGCCCGCTAATTTTATGAGGTAGCTTCATGTAGTGTGCACAACAGCCAAGCTTCAAATACCTTAGTTGGTACAACTGTCCAATGATAGTGAGGTCCACTTGGTCGGCAAGCCATGAGGATGTCTCCTCTGCAGTTTGTTTATATTCTCTGATCCTCACTTGGAGATCCAACACTCGGAGATACTTATGAAATGGTAACAGTGGGAGTCTCCACATGCATGATCCAATCAGTGAGAGCGATCGAACTTTTGACAGGCTAGTAGTAATGGTCCCTAATGATATACCATCCGATGCACCAATTTCAGCATTAGAGTGCAGGGACAGTCGACGGATCTTGTACTTGTGTTCTCTTGCCAATTCTTCAGAGCTGCATGCCACACTGATAAAATTGTCTTCTGTGCACCTCTTGAGGATCAAATCTAGCATCATATCATGTACTCTGCATGACAATACCTCTCCACAGTCACTTCTTTCCGGCTGAATCAAGCTTCTATTGACAAGCTCATTGAAATAACCCTTAGCAACATCCTCTGTCTCTCCATTGACATGTACTGACAAATCCTTCACCCATCCATTGTCTAACTACATCATCCCTCTTGATCTCATAGTCCTCTGGATATTTACCAAGATACAGGAGGCATGTCCTGAGATGATGAGGAAGATGCTTATAGCTAAGGTATAAAATCTGTCTCATCCCTTCCAAAGTGGGATTTTTGGCAAACGGGTCACCCAAAGAATTCCGTATTGTCTCCCATTCATCCATTAGTCTTTCTGGTCGGCTAGCTAATAGGCTAGCTATGGTGATAATTGCAAGTGGTAAACCACCACACTTGTTCAAAATTTGAGCAGAAACTTCTTTATAGTGAGATGGACAGTCATCTTCTGAGCCAAATATCCTATTCAGGAATAACCTTCGGGAATCTTGGCTGTTGAGGGGCTTCATTCTATAGATGCACTGGCAATTCGAACTTGCTCTACTAGCCACATCTTCCACTCGTGTGGTTACAATTACTCTGCTGCCCTTGTTATTATCTTCAAAAGCACACACAATAATATCCCATTCGGCATATCCCACAAGTCATCAACTACAATGAAGTACCTGTCGAATTGTTTGCACATGTTATTACAGAGATTCTATATTAGGATATACCATCGTAAAGTATAAATAAAACCATCAGAAACGTTTGACAATAGTAGATCTCCTTAGTACGACATCATGATAGAATAATATGTTCCTTAGTATGCACATTATGGGTTTGTTTGGATGTCAGCCAGATTACTATAATATTTGCGCATAGATTACTATAATCTGGATTATAGATTAATTATAATAATTGTAGTGGGGTATTTGGTTCTCTGGTTTATTATGGTACACTACTTGTTGGCTAAAGTGATAAGTACCTATCATGCCCTTTAGTTGGATGGAACTTCAGATAAGATAAGGTGACGGCAGGTTGGACTTTTCAGCGTCCATTATCTCCAAAAAAAGGAAGTACCAGATGTATGATAGAACTATTGTAATCTGGTGTTTTGTTTATAATAATTCACCCCGTAAACTGCTTGTTTGGTCACAATGAATCGTCGATTATTTTTTTGCTAATCTTACTATTACTAATTGGAGGCTCCAACGAAGACTCCACGTTAATTCCCACCCCGTAAGCGCTAGGAAAAAAAAGATAATTCCTCTAAATTCCCACAAAAATCAGAAACATTTAGCCATCAATATAATAAGGTTCATTATCACTAGCAATAATAACCATTGGATCAATTTGGCTTTCTCAAAAATTACCCACCACTGCCATTATGAAAAAAATTGAGGCTCCAACGAAGACTCCACGTTAATTCCCACCCGAAAGCGCTAGGAAAAAGATAATTCCTCTAAATTCCCACAAAAATCAAAAACATTTAGCCATCAATATAATAAGGTTCATTATCACAAGCAATAGTAACCATTGGATCAATTTGGCTTTCTCAAAAATTACCCACCACTGCCATTATGAAAATAAATTAAATAATTACCTAATTTTTTCTACACTTTTCCTATTTGCCTGTTGAAAGAAATCTCTGTTCCTTGTCTTGCAACACGTGTCGCGCTCGGAGGCAACGCGAGCGGAGGCCACACTGCTGGTTGTCGGGTCCGTGTGTTTGCTTCTTATTGGGTCCGATGTGCACCCGCTAACACCCATGAGCGCCCATTCCCACCTCGTGTCGTCATTTCACTCCCTCCCATTCTCTCCCCTTCGCCTGGCTCCCCCTTCGCGAGCCGCCGCCGGCCGGGTCCTCCATCCAAGCGGCCCCGATGGTGGCAGCGCCTCCCTTCGCCTCGATTCCTCTGCCCTCTCTGCGCTCCTCTCCGTTCAGGCGCAGCTCTCTCTCTCTCCCTTGACTTGGGCTCTTTGGTTATTTGTGGCTCGATTTCATCTGGATGTATGCGCTGGATCTCGACAGCCATATCCATAGTTTGGTGTTTATTGAGTTGGATGCTAGCGCTGGTGTTTAGGATCTCGCTCTCTCACTTACTTTGACCAGTTGCGTGCATGTCGGCTTATGCTGTTGTTGTGCTTATTCTTAGGAAATTGAATGGTTCAGGATAGGGTGTAGCGGTCTGTATTCGAGATTTGTTTTGGGGATTTTGTAGATAGGACGGGGTTGTCACTCGATTGGTAGGCACATGCATGGATGGAGTCAGCTTGCTTCCCCTCTACCCCACCTGGATCTACGGTGTCTTGCATGGGGATTTTCCTTTTGTGGTGGGGGATTCGCCAGAGTTGGGATTGTTAGTTACTCTTCATGCACAGATTTGCTACGACTATGGCGGTGGAGTAGACAAGTATTGAGGGTCTAATAATAGACTAACATGTGTAAAAATGCTCGCTTGTTTGTGATTTTTCTTATAGTGTTAGCATCTATGGTTGAGTGCTTGTACGCTTTTGCACTCTTAGGGGCATGGTGCACAATCTGTTGATATTGTTAGAGTCCTCAAACATCTGAAGGAATATTTAGATTATTGTTTTATTTCGATAACTCATAGGAGGGTGCTACTGTGGTTGTTGCATGCCCGAAACCATTAAACCGATTGGATGCACTCATTTTTAGTTATTATAGGCATTTTTAATGTGCCCTTGCTATGTGTGTTCACTGATTTGTTGCATTTGTGTTGAAAATTTCTTCCCCCATCCAATGCGAATGTGCTATTTTAAATGCGTTAGCTAGTGTGTTCATCATACAATCGATAGCTAGTGTGTTTAGCATACATTACATCATTCGGTAGAATGTTTATTGCGCTTTTGCTCTCGTGAGAACAAAGAGAATTATCACCATCCTTTTTTTTTCTTACCGAACATGTTACACTTCGTTGTCACCATTGTTATATTGCCGTGATTTCATCTTTCTTATCCTTGCACTTGTATGTGTGAAATTTGACCACTAAGAATCCCACTATATACGCATTCATTGTAGAAAGTGTAGGCGTCTTCTAATTTTGTGAATGTCATGTCTAGTCGAGGAACATGTTTGCTAGCTTGTTCCCCTGAGATAAACGCCATGCTACTTGTGATGCTTTCACTTTTAATCTAAATTGCCATTAGCTCTTTTGATTCGCTAATCGGTATGCGGTGTTGGTTTCTCGTACATTGTTGTGATATGCTTTTATCGTTAATTTCAGGTGCCACCTACTATGAATCCTTGGCATATGAAATGGTAATCGAGCAGCATGCTAGGGCAATTTGGATGTCTGCAAGTGCTTGGTTGAGGAACTAGGGTGAGATTTCTACTGAATGCCATTTATTGCCTGAATTACTTAGTGCTTAGTGTACTTTTTGTGGCTTTAATTTCCCTTCCTATGGCTGCTACTCTCGACTTCAGCCAGCATTGTTGTTCTCTGCATTTTCTCAAATTCTTGTCCATGTTTGGTTTTTGTTAGCTCCTATATCTTGTTCAAAGTTTGTGGTGAATCATAGCTGCCTATATGTATCAATCAATCATGCTAGAATGGAAGAGCTATGCAACCGAGTACTTGGATTTTATGAAATTAGTTGTACTAGTTCATTTTGAGAATATAACTTATCAGTCCGGCACCAAAGTACCAAATGTGAGTGTATTGATGTATGTTTATTTGTCTCACCATGAGTAGCCATGTCACTCTGTCTTTTTTTTTTTGGGGTAAAGACTTCTTCCCGACTAACGCATGGGTTCTATTCATTACAGGTACGATGTCATCTAAATAGGCCATTTATATCCATTTAAGTCGGCAACTGTTTTTATTATCTAAGCTCCAATAGATTCTGAATGATCAGGTATACATCCTGCTCTCTCCTATTTAACACTCGGCCATAGTCAATTTTCCTACTCCCTGTAATTCCTAAATTGTTCATTTAGCTACTGTGATTTTTTTAATCAAACAAGCAAACTACATGGTGTGTCAGCTCTGTAGCTTTGCTATCACAAGTAGCTCTGTGACCGTTTTTGCATCCTCTTGTTTTAGAGGCGACCCCAACTCTCTTTTTATTTTCTAAACTGAACGCAAATCTTCAGTCGTTCAATTCTGAGCTTCAGGGCTCAATTTGTCTTGTGTTGGGTGCTTGCATTAATTATTGCAATGAGTTTGATTCCGAGTAGCAGCTGGGCATGGATTCAGTACTTGTGAAATGTCATTTTCATGCCATAGTGTAGCTGCTGGAACTTCTTTTGTTTGGTCAGGTGAGCGCTATAGGATCATTGAACTTTCATTTCACAGTTCAGCTAGTAGTATCAATTTGCAAATGAACATTGGTCTTCGTGCATTTTTGTTATGATGTGTGACATGCTAGTGTGATTAGCTAACCATTGTAAATGTACATAATCTGTTTTTAAAAAATAAAAGTTACTTTCATGAGAGTTGATTTTATCTCCATCTCATATAACATATAAGCATATAACATTGTTGAAAGGAAGTTGCTCTGATCCTGTTCATGAAAGCAAAAAATTTAATTAATTAATTGCAACCTGCAATAACGTAAATTGCAAGTTTTGAGTACCGCAATTGTTGTTCTGGGCATATGCAATGCTTACCTAATGAATATAATTTCTGTGAGAAGTATACAAGTGCACATTGATTGAGTAGATTTCACTCATTTGTTTGATATAGTTATCAACTTATTAATCATGACAGAGAGTAGTGATCCAAGTATTTAGTGTCCTCCTGTCTAGATTCCCTCCTGATTTTTCCATTTCGCTCCTAGTTTGTCTTGATTATTCACAGGTGCCAGTAGAGGGTAGCATTGATCTAGCGCTACTGCTGCTGGTAGTGCTCCTGCTGCTGTTCCTTCTTCTAACTTTTTCTTTATCGGTTTGTGAATGTGAATCTCCATTCTATGTGATGAAAGAAAAGATTGGTTCATGTTTCTGTTTTTTCAATGACTGACAACCATATCTATCTTCGTTGTTATCCTACGCAGGCAGAAGTACTTCTGTCAAGACTTGAAGATTCAAAACATTGTTGGATATTGTGATGTCAAATTCCCGATCGGGCTTGAGCGTCTTGCATACTCTCATGGTGCTTTCGAAGTGTAAGTTGCATTCGTTGTCTTGTTAACCATAGTTCCCTCAACTACCTTATTGCATTCTCTTGCTAGTGTCCTGATATTTTGCTTGGCTTGTTTTACTCTCCAGTATGAACCGAGCTCTTTCTGGCTTAATTTATCGGATGAGGGACAAAAGATTGTCTTCTTTTTTTTTGTTTCGAGCAAGATTGTTCTCACTTGGAGATAAGGTTAGCAGCCATTTCTACTCGGAACTTGGACAACTACAAAACCTTGATAGCTTGTGAGTTATCCTTCGTTTAATTTCTACTCGGACTATATTGAACTATGATTTTATTATATTCTTCTATGTGCAAGTACCATTTTACGATTGCACATTTATAAGTAGTAAATTACTCACCACAAATACTGCAATTATGGTGTATAATATGTGCAATCTCTAGTCTTTATATATAACTTTTCTACTATTTTGTTTTCCTTATTATTTTACCAATATCGGACTATGTTAATGCACTTGATTTCTTTGTGTACACAGAGATCTACTTAGGTTTGATTTGCCGTGTACACTCGCTTAGTTAAATATGCTGATATTGGAGAGTAAAATATGCTGTGTACATAGAGATCTCCATGCTTCAGAGTTCTTGAATCTTCACTAGATGTAGTCGGTATTTTGTCGGTTCTTGCTTTATGGCTCTTATATACGCTCTTATATACTATGTTTGGTGGCCTATTTTACCAATTTGGGACTCTATATATGATAAAGTTGGTAATATGTAATTTAATTATATTGAAATATTTGTGCATAAGTTATTTCACCTGTATTCAATATTCAGCATTGCATTGCTGAAGTGATTGTTTAGTAATATAATAATGTTCTAGCTTGTAGAGATCTTTGAAATCTTACGCTCCTATGTAATTCCTTGAGTTACAAAATATAAGTTCGAGCCATGAGCAAAATCACTATTCACATCTCTATTTGTTAAGAAGACATAAAGTTCTTGTTCTCGTAAGTCATAACTGGTACACCATCTTATTTTTTTATGAGTAAACATTATACTCTATTTGAAGTCATGCCTGTACAAGTTTTTTCTCAGTATTTTTTCGTCCATGTCTACCAAGTCCACATCTGCCACACTTTGTTGAACCCTACTGTTCTTCCCCTCTACTCTAGTGACCTATCTCTCCATGTAGGTTGTGGTGGCTACCATAGCATTTGGCATGGGAATTGACAAATCAAATGTCAAACGAATTATTCACTACGGTTTTACCGCAGGTTAGTCCGGTCTTTAGTACTTCCCCGGTTATAGTCCGGTCTTTAGTACTTCCCGATTAACTTCCAAACACTGTTCATGTCATTTCACACTCTTGTTTGGTGAAATTGCATGATAGATTGTTCTGTTCATAAGTGATAGAAGTAGATACTATACAAACTTGTTTGCAAATGTATCTATTATGTTTATCCAATGGATTACACACCGAACCTGTAAATGTGTGCCTCCAACCTAGGAGTTAACAAAGAGTGGCAGTTAAGGGGATCGAGAGTTGTCATACAAAGAAAATTGCAATATGAACATTTTGGGTGTTGATCGCTTATTACTTCTAGTTCTCTCTTTTTGCATTTATTTTTGGTTGTTATTAAGGGATCAAATGTCTCGCATATGCTAAAAAGCTTTAAGGCTAGGTTGCTAGTTTGGATTATTGATAAATCATCGTGGCAAAAATTATTAACTCTGTAACCTTGTTTATGTCGATGTTTTGTCCCCGTATTGTCTCTTGTAATAAAAACAAATTGTTTAAAAACAAGCGAGGGACCTGCGATACAAGACAACAAAGTACAAAATGACATTGCCAACTCTGTAACCTTGTTTATGTCGATGTTTTGTCCCTGTATTGTCCCTTGTTATTAAAACAATTTGTTTAAAAATAAACAGGACCTGCGATACAAGACCACATAGTACAAAAATGGCATCGCTTGATTCCCTATATAAACCTTTTGCGCCAAGGCGCCTTTTGAAAAATAACACTTTCGCCGAGGCCGAAAGTGGGCCGTTAGGCCCTCGAGGCGGCGAGACGCTGAATCATCACGGGGACTTCAATTGTGTTTGGATTGTCCCTTGTACTTTATATTGTATTTTTTTGTTGATTGTGGTGTATAGTCCCTTGTCATGCCCCTTGTATTGTGCCTTTTATTTTATTATCCCTTGTATTGTATTGTATTTCTCCTTGTATTGTCCCCTACCCAATTGGCTTTATTTTGTATTTTGTCCTTTGTGGTAGGTCATGACTCTCTTATTTGTTCTAGGACATGGCAGACATGGATGACTTTCCTCCATCAAATCAACAAGGAACTGAAGGAAAATCACCCGAAATTTGCGCTATTGTTAGAAACAAGTGGAGAAGAACATGTGTAGTTTTCAAATCTAAGTTACACCAAGGTTCCCGTGCACGATCTTGAAGTGGGTTCTCATATCTTGGTTAGAGGCGGCAAGGTGTGTTATATCTTGTATAGAAGTTAAATCCTTGCTTTTCCTATTTTTTTTTTTCATTTCATAGCTTCTTCATGCATTTTTTTCAATTTGTTCCTAAATGAGCACACAACACAATGACCGATCGTTTTTTTTGCCCTATATGTTGATGGTATTTTTGGTCTAGATGGGTAGAAATTTATCTCATTTTAGTGCAGTTCTTGTATTCTTTAGGTTGTGCCTGTTGATGGTGAAGTCTACCAAGGTTCATCAACTGTCACAATTGAGCACCTAACTGGTGAAACAAACCTTTAGAAAGGACATTTGGAGATGCCATACCAGGTGGTGCCAGGAACTTGGAAGGAATGATGATTGTAAAGGTTTGCTTTTCTCCCTTCAATGAAGAAGATGTTTCAACTTTCTTTGATGAATATATGGAAAATGGAAACCTAGTTAATCCTTTGGGATTGGACAGATGTTTAGTTTTAGTAAGCATTTGTTACTAGTACTATTTATGCTTTTCTAGAGCATTATGGTTGCTATCTGTTCTAGAGTGTCACCTTGCCATTTTGCAAGAGAGTCATTTGTCTGCCTGTTTATTACTTTTTCTAGGTGACCAAGTCATGGGAGGACTCAACACTCAACAAAATTGTTCAATTGACTGAAGAGGGCCAGCTAAACAAGCCAAAGTTGCAGAGATGGCTTGATGAGTTTGGAGAGTACTATAGCAGAGTTGTGGTAGCCCTTTCTTTGGGTGTTGCACTTTTGGGACCATTACTTTTTAAGTGGCCTTCTTTTGGTAACTCAGGTAATCCTCTAATGTCTCACTGCTGTATTGGTTCTATCATATACTTATATAAAACATATTAGGTACTTATGATAGTTCTACAACGAATATGCTTTGGTACATTTTATACTGATGATTTTGTTCTGCCAGTTTTATCGATTTGATACACTTAGGTCCAGGCTTGAACTGTCTCTGTTCTAACATTTTCTTTAATCTGTAGGGGTTCAATTCACCGTGGATTAGGACTTATGGTGGCTGCATCTCCCTGTGCATTGGCTGTAGCTCCATTGGCATATGCAACTGCAATCAGTTCTCTTGCTAGTAAGGTACTATTTGGAGTCTACAGTTGCTGGAGCTCTTTGTTTTGGGCTGATACAACACTTTCTTGGCTTCTAAACCTCATGAAAGCATCAACCATTTAGTTCATAGCTTCATATTGCTCACAAGTCCAGTAAAGCCCATAGTATTTTCAATATGAGTTTTCTTTTTTTTTAACGATTGGTGTAATACTGCAGCTATGAAGTTCCTCCTGTAATTAATTGGAGATAACACAATGGCAATCTTGCCACTTTCTGAATATACCTTTTTCTCTTACGAGCTGCTTGATTTCTGGCTTGTATAGTGAATAATGGATTTCATGGCAAGTTTGAGAGTGTGCTTGAGCCAGGATGTCACTGCTTTCCTTGATTTATTCGAAAGCGTGCAGCTAGTCATCTCACACTCAGGCTGTAGCAACTGGATGTGTGCTGTGAGACCAAAACAAAGGTTAGTTGTCATTGCTTGCATTTTTTGTGCATGATTGCATTTTTTGTGCTACGATTGCAATCAAGTTCTGTTTTGAGTATTAGTTCACTTGAATAGTGCCCTGGACATCGCCTAATGGTGAATTGCAAACTATTATTGTCTAAATTGCAAACTGTTATAGTATAAATTGCAAATATGGTTAACTACAATTTTAGTGATGACTATATAAAATTTTGATTCCTACTGATCCTACATTGCCCTGGACATCTGTGTTTAGTTGGGCATTTGTTTTAAGATCGTAGAGATTGTACTTAGTTGGAAGGAAGGAAGGAAGCAGTCACAGATAGAATAGAGTTGGTGTTCAGATCTAAGAGAAAACAAAGGGAATCCTATAGAGGAGCAGACGACAAGTATTGATAATCAGCTACGCACAACAACTAAAGACGATCATTTATGATGGGGAATCCGGATGAACAGAGGATGAACAACAACAGAAAAAAAAAGAGAACATACCAATTTGTTGTAGATCTAGATCAGATCAGGGATACATGGAACGACTTTTCCCTTCGTGTAGTTTCTTTCTTGCTGGAGGATCCAGTGGAAATCCTGTAATTTTTGTTAAATTGTCCCCATGCAGTAACGTGAACCAATTGTGCACTGACTTGGTTATTGGGTTAGATCCGAAACCCGTTAGTTTAGGCGGGGCCCTTAACAAGGTGTTCCCTGCGCGTTGCGCACGTTTGGCTACCTGGCCGCTGGATTGTGATCCAAAGGTCCAGCTGGTTGCAAGAAATGGGGGGTAAATTTCTTGTGAAAGAAATATAGCAAGTCTCTTTTTTTCTATCGGAATATCCATGTACCCGTGCTTTATGAGAACTCACGGTTCTAATCTAATAACCTAGTGCATCGCTTTTTCTTCCTTCTCGCGTTCCTCTCCCTGGTGGCGCCGTGCTCCAATTCTCCTTCCAGCGTACCACACATGCATACAAGAATGGTTTAGTCAACAATTAATTGTGTTGCCGGATGGTGGTGGTTAGTGGATCGACTAACTTGCATGTGCCCGAGAAGCGTAGATAGTTGGCCATTGCTTTTGGGCGGTGGCAATGGTTTGCATGACTCCAACTAACATACATCTTCGTACATATGCATGGATGGTGGCATGCATCCTAGATGGGCGAGTTTATCGCCTTCAACAAAGATGCTTGGTCTGAAAGGTTACATCCCTATGTATCGACCCGGATCACATCGGGCAATAAGATGCACCAATCCCAAATTGCGTGCTAGGTTAGTCGTAGGAAACCCATTTAGGTAATGGTCGTTTTTCTATGTAATATATGTTGTTTTTATGTTGCCATCTCATTATGCTTATTTTTCTTTTCCCAGGCAATATTTGATGTCAGCGTGATGTATGTATTGGAAGATTAGAGCTTGGGCCTACGATTCTAAAATGATTGCACAAGGGTTCTTCCACTCATCAAGGTAATGCAGTCATGTATCTCTACATAAACAATGTAATTGAAGTATTCAACTTCCTACTTATTTAGGGAAAAAGGAGAAGGCGGCACCTATATCCACTAAGAATTTAAACAACCTTGGAAAAATTGTTTTCCCGACTCACTTTGCCGATGCTAAAGCCAAGAGTGGAGTTAGAGCATCATCTCCAAGAGTTTCCATATCAAACCATTTAAAGTAAAAATGAATTGAGCGTCTACGTGTAAAAACCAAGCCTCCAAAGTTTCCTCTATCCAACATCCAATATTTAGTGTAAACTAACCCCCTGCTTTTCCCTTGAATTGAGGGCGACATATTGTGGACACCCTGTATGTTATCACTATAGTACAACTAACAAAATAATAATTGGAAAATATTTGTTAGGATGCACATTCTAATTCCATATACGAGGGGTTAAGTTTAGGAGATGAGGGTCTTGAATATAAGGAGATCTGTCCTCACTCAATCATAGTTGGATAATTATTATCAAGATTATACATAAAGATCACAATAATCAAAAACATCTATTCTTTCATTTGGTAGAGTCTAAACATCATCGTTAATAATAGCCACTTTGGATCCATTCGTTTCAAAAAGAACTAACTCTATGCCGTTATAAATAAATAATGTATAAAATAATCCCCTATAATTTTGCATCTAAATAACCCATATTCTCTATTATGAATGATAATTCAAAATAACCCACTAAATTTTCTTCTAAATTACCCACTCCCATTACCAAATATGAATGAAAATAAATCACTAATTTTGCATCCAAACTACACACTTCAGTCATTACAAAACAAAATTTAAAATAACTACCTTATATTACTTATAAATTACCCACTTTTGATATTACTAAAGATAGTGAAAAGTAACCACTACTTTTACATACAAAT
Source organism: Hyparrhenia diplandra (assembly GCA_015847255.1). Lineage (NCBI taxonomy): Eukaryota > Viridiplantae > Streptophyta > Magnoliopsida > Poales > Poaceae > Hyparrhenia > Hyparrhenia diplandra. The sequence continues at coordinate 759,787 of JADLZK010000893.1, read as the reverse complement.
TACTCATACATGCAAATATGAAGTAAAATATAAATTAACACACTTGACCTTAGCCTTCCTAAAAGCAAACAAAAATACAAACAAATGTCACAAATTTTCATATAATTAGTAGAACAAGCTATCAAGAAAAATAGTTCGATATCCATAAAAAGTATGCGATATTCTAAGTTAGCACTTCTACAGCGGTTAGATTAAAAGTAAGCATAGTTCTATGTCCCACCATGTAGAGAAACTAGTTATTTGTTTTGATCGTTTATCAAGTGTGTAAACATGTTCCCTTAACAAACAACATGGCAAAGATAATGATGATAATTAATTTTTTATTATGTTAATATTAGCACTCCATGGTATATAATAAGTTTCAAATTTTGTTACCCTAAATAGCTTCATGAGTTTTTTAGGTGAAAAATTATGTCTTATCATTGGTGTTTAATTTTAACCACTCTATATTTTATCAAACAATGCGACTACAAAAAAATACATGATAGTGACAGGCTGCAAGGTGAAACAAATTTTAATCTTTCTAAAACTAAAAAGAAAAATGAATAACATGCCTATTAAAAAAAGAATTGCAATATCTAGATAAAAAAAGCTAAATTTAAAGTCTAGATTTCTAATAAATAAGTACCACGCTCTTCCAAATTCTAACTAGAAGCCCCAAATAGGCACCCATGTTAATGCTTACGAGTCCCACAAGAAAATAGTCAAATTTTGTAAAATTCACAAAAAAAATAGAAATCATCCTAGCTACCATCAATTTTCTACCCCTCTTTGATGTCCTGTCAAGCTCTAAACTAATCTCTCTCTCTGTCTTTTTTGCATAAAAGCTCTAAACGGGTACAGCGCTAGTTTATTATAATCACAATGGATCTAAACATGCCGCAAACAAGAAGAAACACATATTCATGAAGTTAGTGCTAACAAAAAAAAAAAAAATCTCTACAACCATAATAACTATTAGTATTTATTTGCAAAAGTGCTTTTACATGACAACTGATGTGTGGAAGGAAAAGCGTTGAACAATTATTTGAATTTAACACACAATAGCCCACGTAAATGCAAGAGCTAACAACTAGCAATATACAAATTCAGAAGTAGTTATTACCTCTTATGCTTGAGATGGTCTGTAAGACTGTCGAGTATGTCTCGTACATCACAAGAAGCAGAACACCCAATTCCTAGTCCCGTTTGTATGTCCTTGAGAACCCTTGACAAGTCAGGTCTCTGAGAAACTGAGACAAACGCCTTTACAGTCAAATTGATCTCCAATCGATTGGTACACCTCTTTAGCAAGTGTAGTTTTACCCAAACCACCAAATCCCACTATAGAAATCACGTTCAGTTGTTGCTCCTTGTTTGCCAACTGCTTAACTAGCTCTTCCCTTGGTGCATCAATACCTAGAGTAATTGTGTGCATATTATTTTTAATAAAATACATACTAGAAGTAAAGACTTGTAGAATATCCACATTTGGAAAGTTATTAAGAATAAAATGTCTGTTGGTAAAATTATATGATCCATACCTACTAGGGAGGCTGACACCTTGTAGAGTGCCGTCACTTTCGAGGATCAACAGCCACAGTTCCTGAAGTGTAATATTGTAGACCACTAATCTTGAAACTATTCTGCAAATCATCAGTCTTGTACCTCTTGTATCGTTCGCTTTCCTCTATGACACGACACCGGAGCTCCTTGAACTGGCTGCCAATCTGAATATGATCCTTCAATCTCTTTAAATGGCGGCGCAGTTTTTCAAGGAAGCCAATACTGGCCCTAGAATCATGGCACATGATGAAGTTATCAATGGTATCTTCAATGTCATATGCCATGTCCCTCACACGGTCTCTCCAACCTTTGATCTGTGGGTCCAGCTGATCATAATCAGCTAGCTTCTCAAGGAAATCGCTCATTGCGCTGAGCTCGTCCTTGAAGAAGGGAACCTGCTTCCTCACCTCTGTGAGCTTCTTGTACTCATCGCCCATCAACACGGTGAGCTTGACAAGAAGGGGTTTCATCACCCCAACTGCAGCGCTCACCACCGCCGTTTCCATCTCTCGGCTAGCCTTGCGCCCCGACAATCTTATATAATTATGATCATGCACTTGGATCTGGAGTGATGAATGGGATTATCATGCACACTTGGTAGAACTTGAGAAATCTGAGAGAAACCAGCGTCCAGTAGGTGTTTCAAAATGAGAGATTCAGAGCAGAAGTTCAAGTTGATCAGTGAATGATGCACAAGTACCCTTCCATCGCAAAGAATATAAAAGATAATGCAAAAACAGGTGAATAAGTTAACGATAGTAAGAGGAACATACCACAATGTCAAATAGAGAAGAATCAAATAGCTTCACACAAGATGCTCTATGACTTGCTAGGGAGTGTGTTAGGACTTCGATACCTGAGATCAGTAAGAAGAAATCCCAAAACTTTGGTTAGAAAGAATACAAAATAGTACGGTTTCAAAGCAGCCTCCAAAGTGCAAAATTTAGCCCATGACAGGCCGAATCGATCACTATACCAATTCCACAGCATGGAGAAATTAAAATAATCCATATTGTTCAGCATCTATGTTGTAAACCATGAAGTTTGCAAAATGAACTGTGCTACAACAGTTTTTTGACAAGTTGCAACTAATTGGCTCCTATAGTACTTTCATGGCTCTTCGTTGCACCACGATATCAGTATTACTAGTGCTGATAAAAAAACGTCACAGACGCTCATGCAACAATGGATGGATATCTCACCAGCGAAAACAAGTGTGTCCCTTTAGCCTCTTTGTTGCTCAAATGCTTTTTTTGCAGCCACACCCTTACAGCCTTCTTGTTGGAAGATTAAAATACCAGAGCTTGAATCACAGAATAATAAACGGCTTCTTTCATGACTTAGTGTTGGTGCCTGAGTACCTGTCCATAGTTGGGAGAAAGGCCAAGTTATTGCCCAGGAAATTGCTAGTGAAAGCATGCAGATTGTGTACAAAACGGAGCACAAATAGATAAACATAGCAAGAGTAAAGAACAGAAGGAACAGGATGCTAGTATATTCATGGATGAAATTGAAAGTAAAGTAAAATACCTGGAGCTTAGATATGCTGCTGCTTATGCCATCTCTAGATGTTGGCTTCCTCTCCTTCAATGCAACGTGTGCAAAGCTGAGGTTTCTGGAGCTCAGATCTACTCCTTCAGCCCTCCTTTTCACATCTGCAATGTATGCAAAACAGAGCTTCCTAGATCTGGGTTGCACAACGCAGGTGATAGCTTTGTTTGAGCCTAGATCTAGATGTCCAGAGATGAGAAAGCTTCAGAGTTTCTGCTAGCTTGTGACGCTTCCTCGTGATCTACCAAGGATAATGGGAATTTGCACAGAAATTACAAGCAGAAATTGTAGTAGCAGGAGGCAGAGCACAAGGAAATGGATGATGGAATCATGGCATGAATAGGATCTATATTCTTGCATTGGTTAAAAATAGAGTAATACCTGGTGCTCAGATGTGTTGACGTTGCTTGTGATTTGTGGTCTCTCCAAATGGTGCCTCCTTTCTATCGTAAGCAATCGTTAGAGCAGTGTGTGCTAGTTAGAGGTTTGGGTCTCTCGGTTTGCAACCTAGTTAGCTTATTACTTGAGCTTCTTGGACCTAGAGGACACAGCAAAGGAGGGTCGCTCTGAGAACAAAAAAAATAAACAAATGCATGTGGGCAGCAAAATAAAGCATGTCGACTTGGTTGGATCTTTCAAAAAAACGTCACCAGCAAAGCATAGATTCCCTTGCAGGAGGGCATTAGAATATGAATACCTGTTTGAATCTGTCATTGGAACAAGGACCTGTCTACGGTGAGGCAGTGATACGCGTATTGCTACATGTAAAAGCTGATCATTTATATATACAAATAAATGGGGGCAACACAGCATTTAGAGACTTTGTTAACTCTGGGAACTCAACCATTTCCATTCTTTATCAAGTACTCCCTCGGTTCCAATTTATAGATCATTTTGGCTTTTTAGGTACCAAAACTTTCATTACGTTTTAAGAGTTAAGACATATCATATATCTCGGGGCATAGCAACTTAGAAAGGCAAAATGATCTATAATTTGGGACAGAGGGTGCACAGTTTAATCCTTCACCAGCAGCATCCCTTACTTCTTTGCAAAGTATTGTGTGTATTTCATGAGCCTCGCATGGTGAAACCAAGAAGGATGGTGTCGTCTTGGAGTTTAATATCATTAGATTGGATGCTTATTGCTGGGAAAGGCGCACTAAGAGCCTTAAATAATGTGTACTGAACCGGAAGTGTCAGTCAGCATTGATGATGGTTCAACGTGCCAAAACTTTGGTTGCATACAAAATCCTGTACGATTTCAAAGCAGCCTCCAAAGTGAAAAATATAGCCCATGCCAGGCCGTGTCGATCACTACCCCCATGGTGTTGGGTAATTAATTTAATCCATATTCACCAGTACTTGTTTAATGCGGGACCATCAACCCATTCATCTATTTAGGACCAGTGTTTAGTGTAGGCAGCGCACCAGTGTAGTACTCTAATTTTAACGTAGGCTGAAAAGGTACGCCGCGTGTGCTGCGGGACCATCAAGCCATTCATCTGTGTATCTCCTGTAAGCTGCAACACCGCGCCGGCCCATTTTCGTTGCAGCTTCCAGTGCCGTGCCATCAGCATTGACGGCCAGACTGCAGATCCCGCCGCTCCATGCGAGCAGTGAGTTCAAAAAAGGCATTATATTGGTGTTATTAATTACTAGGTAGTACTGTACCTAGGATGATGTTCTTTCAAGCAAAATCATCGTTGAAGGAAAGTTTTGAATTTCAAAACATATACATGGCCCCTCCAGTCTCCACTTCCACTCCACGGATGCAAATGCAATGGAAAACTCCAGAAGCCAAGGCAAGTTGAAAGAGAACGACGGGATTTGGAAACCTTTGCTACCTGTGGAACATTTTGCCGAACAGGTGGTGAGCAGGGCGGGCCTCCTGTTGGCGCGAGCGAGCACCGGTGCGCCACAGCCTCCACCGCTGCACGGCCACCGTTGGACGTTAGCGCGCTGCTGCCATGGCCGTGGTCCCACATGGCCACACCCTCGCCGCCACGTGCAGTGCAGGTACTGGGGCCGTCCCATGGCCAAGGCCAAGGAGGCAGGCAGTTGGTTGGCTTCTCCTTGTTCTTCGCCTGCAGGAAGGTTCGTCCATGGCTGCCCGTCGGGTGGGATAAGCCATGGGCTTGCTATGTCCTAGTCCTACATTGGCGTGCGCGCGTGGCTGATCTGAAATTGGTGAAGCACGACGCGAGGGCGGGTGGGGGCTGGGGCGATTCAGAAATCAGAGCAAGCCTGGTGGAATGAAGTGGAACGCTGGTTCGTGTCGTGACCAGCGGCACGTTTTGTGGAATGCTTGGGGTACGTTGCCATTTTTGGGGAGAACACATCGGCCGCAAGGCACCCTATCGGCTGCTATGTAAGCTTGTCGGCCCCTGAAGCGCCGACAGGTATCCTTTTGGCCACCCAGCAGCTGACACTGACAGGCTGCTTCCCTCTCCACAACTCCACGGAGCATCGAATAGCCATGACACCACTGACCTGCCGTACCAGTAAGGACACTTGAACCTGTCTGAGACGAGAAGAGCGACAGAGCTTGCATAGCAGCATCCACCATCATGCCCTTCATTCTCAGGGTGCCAACTGCTGACTTCATCTGCTTACAGAGTCTCCAACAACATCCTACTAGTCCACAACTTAATCATTCTCCATCACGAATTTTGAGGAAGTTACAAAAGCATTTTCAAACAACTCGCTGGTACCTCTACTTTTGGCTCTCAACTCTGAACGATACGTGATTGACGACAGACACTACAATCATGTTAACATGACACCACAACTGAACTATTGACATTCTGAAACCGTGAAATGTGAATTTTCATATGTACTGTAGATGAGAGATCAAACAAACACACTTCATGTTCTGATAGAAACGCTGCGTTTATCTGATAAAGCAGGGCTATGCGCTTAATACTACTGAGAATGCTCCATGCGCCCATGGAGAATAAACGTACAATGCACTTCACCAATTTATTAATTTCATTGCATCTGGTAGTACCAAAGGAAATTTGCAGCAGCTGTCTTGGGTACAGGCAAGATGAAAGTAGTGAGCAGTAAGTAGGTAATGAGTTTTCTTCATGGCAGAGGAGAGCTCGAAGGCGCTGCCATAGTCTTTTGGGTTAGCAGAAGCCCAGCCCTCCTTGGCTCTTGAAGAGTATCACTAACAGATATGGACCTGGTGTACCTGAAACCAGAGTTCATATTAGCCAACCCATACATGCATCTGGCATGAGCTGGGCATTTCTCTAGTGGTGAGTTGGAAAGAAAAGGTACAAGGAAACTAGAGATTTACCTTGAAATATGATTTTGCTTACTGGCAACCAGTTGTTGTTGTTGTTATGAAGGCATAGCATAACAAGTAACAGCAATGGCCACAGCAGGAAGTAGTTAGATGATTCCAATTGCAGATTTCCCATGAGCAAAGTAGTTAGATGGTACCCATTAGTATCAACACTTTCCTGGAACAGGTTAAAACGAATAAAAGATAATTAGGAAATAGGCTCTCTAGTGAATCTACGCAAGGAAAAATTGGGACTGCTCATAGCTACAGGTATAAATTGTACAACAAACTCACCCGATCTGGTCAAATCCTCCCCACACGATCACACCCCGTTCATCCATCTAAACCGTGACATGAGGGATGTGGGAGATGAGGTGCCAGTCCTCCCCCTTTCCTCTCTCACAGCGCTTCTCCAAATCAGGGCAGTTCAAGACCCACAATTTCTTCAGAGCGGTGAGGCCTTTGATGCCCTCAGGCAAGGATTGTATTCCGGGGCAGGAAGTGACGTTTAGCTCTTCAAGGGAGACGAGGCCTTTTATGCCCTGCGGCAACGATGCGAGGCCCGTACAGTAACTGATTGTGAGCTTTTCAAGGGAGGCGAGGCCTTCAATCCCCTGCGGCAAGGATGTGAGGCACGGGCAATGATCGATTTCGAGCTCATGAAGAGAGGTGGTGAGGCAGAAGATGGATTCTGGAAGGCAAGTCAACTCTGGCATGTCTACAATGTAGAGTTTGCATAGAGAGCAGAGTCCTCCCAGGCAATTGGGCAACTGCTTAAGTGCTTCACAATCTATTATGCTGAGCTCTTGGAGGGATGTGAGTTGACCGATTGTTTGGGGAAGGCTGCTCAGGCTATCACAGGAAGCGATGGTCAACTTGTGCAGAGACCGGAGTTCCCCTAGCGACTCGGGTAGCATGCGGATATTAGACCAGCACCACACTTCCAGGGACCGGAGGGATGTGTGGCTCCACAAGCCCTCCGGCACCTCGGTTTCCACTCCAGAGAAGTCACGAATCTCCAATGACTCGAGTGTTGCCATGTGTTGCAGTAGCTCCCACCCAGATCCTAATCCTGTCACACCCCATAGATCTAGGTTTTCTAGTTGGTTAAAATTGGGAGCCGAAGAGGACCCCTCACATTGGCCTGGTGACTGCATGAGCTGCTCACTGCACGTCAACTGCAACTGCTGCAGCGACAGAGGAAGGTGTGGCTTGATCTCCAACTTAGGACATTCATTAATTTGCAAATGTGTAAGGCAATTACCAACTCGGACCTGTCCCAACTGAGGTTTGAAGTTACAGCCTCTCCGCTCACCTCCATCAAACATAGTCCTCTCTGCTACCATCCACACCTCTCCCAAACAAGGCAGATTATACATCATCAACTTCAGCAGAGAAGGAAATGGGCCTCCACTGATGCTCTCAAGACAAGGCATACCTTGCAGATTAAGCTTCTCCGAACAAGGCAGCTCCACAAGTCCATGTAGATTCTTCAAGGTTGGGAAATCAGTCAAATTCATCACCCTCAAAAATGGGAAGGGAGCAGGGCTCTGTACTCCATCACGAACTTGATTGTGCATCCACCCTGCATATTGCCTACCTGAATACCCATTAATGTCCAACTCTTTAATCCCAGGTGGTGGTTTTAGGCCATCAAGGACCTTCCGCTGCAACTCAGTGTTTACCTCTTCCATGTCATCTTCCATGCACATCCACTCTAGGCGCAACCTTTGTAAGTGCGTCGTCTGTTTCAAGCATGTCATGTGTGCATCATTCGGATCCAACACCTGTGAAATACATTCTATCCTTAGTTTCTCACTAATTCTAGATTCATTTGCAAGCTCTGAGATTCTTGCAAACTTTTCTCCCTTACCAACAACAAACAAGTCCAACTTTGGTTGTAGACTAAGTTGTCCAATGCCAATAGGCATTCCTCTCAATTGTTTACATTTTTTTAGGTTCAAAAGTTTAAGCATCTCCAAGTTGCAGATGCCTTCAGGCAGCTCTACCAGCCTATGACAACCCTGAAAGTCCAAACACTCTAGTTTTCTCAGTTTTGTGATACTTGATGGTAGCCTCTGAATGTTGGTGAAACTTAGTCTCAAAACTCTTAGATTCTCATTTCTACCAATAGAGTCTGGTAACAATGTAAACCGCTTGCAGTTGCAAAGATCAATGCTTGAAATCATTTGACAATCACCAATAGATTCTGGTAAACTCTTAAGGTATCCACAGTTTGACAATCTTAGTGTTCTCAAACTTTTCAGCTTACCAATGGATTGTGGTAGCTCCTGAAGTGAATAGCAGTGTGTTATGTGAAGTGCTTGCAGTCTACAAACATTTGAGATAGCCTCAAAGTGTGTTCCACAACTTGTTTCTGAAACGACAAGATATTTTAGATACTTGATCCGAGATATGGTGTTAGCTCTTTCTACATTTAGATGTCCCACTGTAACACTGCGCAAGTGCTTTGCATGCTTCAATGCCATGGCATATATGTAATCTTCACAATTAGGCATATATACAGAACGTGCTTTTCTAAAAATATTTTTAGGTGCCATATGTTCTGGTTGTTTAATCAAAGAAAAATATCTATAGCCCTTTGTGGTACTGCTGCTTGCCTCGTTTGGCATGTCAAGTGAAATTTCATCACCCATGATGGACAAGGCAAGATCATGAACCAAATCATGCATCCCACAAGTCACTCTCCCATCTTTCTCTTCCATATTTTGTAGGAATGACACTTCCAAAAGAGAATTGAAGTGCTTGTGGCCAACATACTCCAAGTTTAAGTAATCAAATGGATCCTCTACAGTGATCATATCATGAGCAATCCATAGGTCAATCAGTTGTTCTTTATCAATTTTGTGACCTTTAGGAAACAGTGAACAAATTGTGAAGCACTGTTTCAAATGAGAAGGCAAGTTCAAATAGCTCAACCTCAAGCATGCAGATACTATACACTCTTTACCCTCAACATCTAATACATTGCAATCCCTCATGGACTTCCATTCTTGTATTTGTTCCAAGCCACTGAGGACACCTGCAAGAGCTTTAATTGCTAGAGGCACCCCACCACATTTTTTCACAATCTCTTTGCCGACATTTATAAATTCCAACTCCAAACCTTTTGCAGGATTTACTAAGCTTTGCTGGAATAGTTGCCAGCTGTCATCTAGAGATAAGAATGGCAAATCAAAATGGACTGTGGATTGCACTGTTTCAGCAACTCTTCTACTACGAGCAGTGAGTAAAATCCTACTCCCAGGTGCACAGCTCTTGAGATGCACTGTAAAATTTTCCCATTGAATTACGGACTCAGTCCACACGTCATCCAATACAAGCAAAAAAACCCTCTTTCCAGTCAACTTTTCTGAGATTGTTTTGATCATATACGGTAGGGCATGTTGTCCGGGATTATTATCAGCAAAAGCTTCAAACACTTTCTTGATGAGCTTGTTAACATCAAATTCTTGTGACACATGAACCCATAGCCTGACTTCAAAATGTTTCTCTACAATGCTGCAATCATTGAAGACCAGTTTAGCTAATGTAGTTTTCCCAGAGCCACCAAGTCCAATGATGGAAATAGTCTTGATTATGTGTATGTCATCTACTAGCTTACATATGATTTGGTTCTTCTCATGGTTTCTTCCGAGCACTGATGCCACATCCACAGTAGGCAATGTTGTCTGGTTACCAGAAATCTGACTCATGTCACGAGCAGGATGACCAGGTAGTAAACTATTTGCTATGGCATTAAATTCAGTTCTTTGCTTCACAATTGCATCAAATCTCTTTTTGATTGCCTTGAGCTTGCTGGCTGCCTTGCATTGAAGTATGAGAGATTTTGGTTTTTTGTACATATATCTAGAGATAGCACCAGAGACACCCTGCATATCATGTTCGTCAGCCTTCAGCTGGAACTCATCAACAATGTCATCGACATCACACGCTATATCTTTCAACTTTGTTAGCCAATTAAATGCTGGAGTATTTGGTGAAACTTTATCTCCTACTGCTTCCAACCAACAGTTGATCTCCTGAACTTGATCTTTTAGCTCTAGCAGATGCTTCTGGACACCAACTATCAAGCTGTACTTCTTGATTAGTAGTGGAGCTAGCTTGTTGCTGACAATCTTCAATATTCCAGATACAACAGCAGCTTCCATACCAACCCTTCTTTGTAAATAATTTTTTTTTTTCACACAAATTTTCTCTCTGCGAATAAAATTTTGAAATCAGCATCTACTACTATGTTGTAAAAGCATAAAGTTGAAAAATGAACTGTGCTACAACAGAATTTGACAAGTTTCAACTAATTGACTCCTATAATGCTTTTCATGCCTCTTGGTGCACATGCTATCAGTATTACTAGTGCTAATAAAGACGTCACAAGGTCATGCAACAATGGTTGATCATATGGATATCTCACCTGCGAAAATGTTTCTCAAGTGCTTTTTTTTGCAGGAACACCCTTGCAGCTTTCTTCTTGGAAAGATAAAAATACCAGAGCTTGAATCATAGAATAATAAACGTCTTCTTTCACGACTTAGTGTTGGTCCTTGAGTACCTGTCCATAGTTGGGAGAAAGGCCAAGTTATTTCCCAAGAAATTGCTAGCGAAAGCATGCAGATTGTGTACAAAACGGAGCACAAATAGATGAACATAGCAAGAGTAAAGAACAGAAGGAACATGATGCTAGTATATTCATGGTTGAAAGTAAAATACCTGGAGCTTAGATATGCTGCTGCTTGTGCTGTGCCATCTCCAGATGTTGGCTTCCTCTCCTCCAATGCAACGTGTGCAAAGCAGAGATTTCTGCAGCTCAGATCTACTCTTTTCGGCCGTCCTTTTTCACATATGCAATGTATGCAAAGCAGAGCTTCCTAGATCTGGGTTGCACAATGCAGGTGGTAGCTTTGCTTGAGCCTAGATCCAGATGGCCAGAGATGAGAAAGCTTCAGTGCTTCTTCTAGCTCATGACGCTTCCTCGTGAAGTTAGCATTTGCTGAGGATAATTAATGGGAATCTGCACAGAAATTACAGGTACATGCAGAAATTGTAGTAGCAGGGGGCAGAGCAAAAGGGAATGGATGATGGAATCAAGGCACAAATAGGATCTATATTCATGCATTGGTTTAAAATAGAGTAATATACCTGGTGCTCAGATGTGTTGACGTTGCTTGTGATTTATGGTCTCTCCAAATGGTGCCCTCCTTTCTATCGCAAGCAATTGTTAGAGCAGTGTGTTGGAGGTTTGGGTCTCTCGGTTTGCAACCTAGTTAGCTTATTACTTGAGCATCTTGGACCTAGAGGACACAGCAAAGGAGGGTCGCTCTGAGAACCAAAAAAATATCGATACATCTCCTCTCATTATATAGAGAGATCTTACTTGGCCCCTAGGCAAGCTACTAATCAATCCTAACGGGCTAAGGCCCAATAGGCCCTTGACTCCTCTAACAGCATGTGTGTTCGTGAGCCTTTGCAGAGAGAGCCAATAAGAATGGGGTCGTTGTCTCGGAGTTTACGTTTGCATTGGATGCTTGGTTGGCAAGGCCCACTAGGAATATGTCATTTTTTGACTTAAAAATGCATGGTGAACTGGAAGTGTTTAGGTTGATGATGGTTCAACCCAAGCTTTGGAGCCAGGAGCTCGTTGTATTTAATTGGTTCCATACAAAATCCTGTGCCTCAATGCAGCCTTCAAAGTGCAAATATATTACCCATCCCATGCCGTATCCCTACGCCAATTCCACAGTGTGGAAACTAGAATCCCGCTGCTTGCCTTCAGATGGAGACGCGCAACTTAGGTCTGTTTCTTATATTCTAGGTAGTTTTCACATGCATGCTCCGATCCCCACTGCTATTTACACACCCAACTACCATTACCAAAATGGTGGAATTCTCTAGTGTTTCTAGGTGGCTATACAACAATACCACTAGTCATAGCACATGAGAGTCCTCGCTAGGAGACATTTGATATGGAAAGTTTATACTAAATTATAAATACTAAAACACTGACAGAACCATAAATCACTGGGAGAATTTAAAATTCTGGTCGTGTACTACCAGTACCCAGTAGTACTGGAATCTACGGTTAGTACTTCCACTTTTTTTTAAAAAAAAAAGTAAGGAAAGTACTTCCATTTTTATGAAGTTCTTGCTGAGTAGGATGCAAGTTCAAACTATTTTGGGTCATTGGGTTGACCCAAAAAATTGATCAAATGTACTAGAATTTTCTAAGGAAGTGTGAAAATAAACTACAATAGTGTTTGAACGTAATTAGTTAGGTGACCCAAAAAAAACACCCATTGGTACCCACTTGCATCCCTACTCGAGTAGGACATGTGTACTGGATAGAATACTATTCAATCTACTACTTGCAACTTAAATAATGACAACTTAAAACTGAAACACGTCTCCAGAGTGTACTAATTCACCAGGCGCAACTTAAAATACTGTGTTTTTGTGCAATCCGAGTAAATTAAAAAGCAGAAAGATTGTTGAGAACCAAAAAGTCTAAAACCCATCGACAGACGAGCCATTAAAAAAAGAAAAAGAAACGATGAGATTCTGACAGCTTGTCACCTGTGGCGCATTTCACCGAACGGGTGGTGCGCGGTGTGTGTCGTCAACTCGCCAACCACCTTGTCCATAGCCATCTCAACTGCCTGCAATGCTCAGCCGTCAGCACTGCACGGTGCCACGGTCGCCGGAGCACCCGCCACGGCCGCACCACCCTGGCACGCTGCGCCACGACGAGCAGACGCCGGTGCCGCGCCATGGCGACGGAGGCGACGCAGCGCTTTTCCCTTCCGGTGGTCTGCCACGTCTATCCGACGAGTGACCAGCCGTGGTACGTCACCTTAGATCGAGTGGCACGGAGATGGCATGACACGGAGACGAAAGGAAAAACGAGATGGATAAACCGGGGATCCAAGGACAAAAGTGTGTGACACTCGGATGACACCGTCCTTGGCGGCGACTCCCTCCATTCGGGAGACAAAAGTGGGGCGCGCGGAACTGTTTACGTTACATTACATAGCCTCAACATCTCCATTCAAAGCAGAGGTCTCTGGAGACTGCCTGGAATTTATTTATTAATTTTTATTAGGTGCCAACTCAGCTCATGTGACTTCCGTGGCTTGTGAACCTGTACTGTAATCTGGCATTAAAGCATGCATTCCATCTCCACCATACTAAGCCGTAGCATAGCAGAAAGCAAGATGCAGTGCACAACACCATCATGAGAAAAGCGTCCTCCAGCACAAGAAACTTTACCGAATCAAACTGTCACAACAGCAAATCGAAATCATCACATCTGAGGATCTGCCTGCCTTCTTACTATTACGCCCAGTACAAGCGGCCATGGCGCTGACACACACACTCTCTCTACCTTGCGGTGAGTCACACAGAAATACCTGTGTTCTGATTAGGACAGGCCATGCAACCCGCAAACCACAGTCAGGATCTGCAACCCACAAGGAAATTGCTTAGACACGTAGAGACAAGCGTGTACTAGCTCCTACAGTAAGTTGCAACAAAAATTTGTAGGTCGCATCAGCATATTTCCATCACATTCGCACTGACAGTGCCACAAAAGAAAAACACATTATCGCGCGTCGCAATATATTATATAAATATATAGTTAATAGTTCCACCTCACTGGCTGCTTGCTAACTCAACTTTTGGCTGCCAAGAACTGTGACTGACGAGATGACAAGCAGGCCCATCATGTTTAACTGAACAACAGATGGAGGGTAATCTGGTTAATTATATGTCGATGAAATGTAGAGAAGAGACCATATATACATTAGGTTGATTATTACACACCACAAATTAAATGTCATCGACACCAAGACAAAAAAAAACACCTTAATTATTTTACCACAATTAATATGCATGAATGAAAGCTCTCAGCACACGTACAACAAACTCGATCGATCGGGAAGTAGTAAAAGACATGGATCACACCATACAGTACGACGAAAGCAATCAAGGACGCCATTTTGCGTCGGACTGCTGGTGGGCGGAAGCCAGACACAAACGTGGGTGGCCATCGTAATTAATTCACGGCTGCTGGGTGTTGCTACTGACGCTTGTTACACATTTTGTTTTTCGCTATGGATTCAATCTTGAGAGCCACGGTGGCCACGTCTGGACGCCGTTCCCCTGTGCTACTGCTGCATTCCAGTCCAAGGTATATCATCTCGAGAGCCTCATCTTGTTTCGACGTGGCCTTCAACAGGTCGTCCAGAATAGCTGGGTCCACGAGTTTCTTGCATTTCTCCTCTGCAGTATGGGCAGCTTGTTCATTTTCATTCTGCAGTACCCAGCTTCTCACCTCCTTTGGTTTTCTCCCCGTGACGAGCTGCAGCAATATGATACCCAGAGAGTACACATCTGACTTGAGGGTCACCTCGCACTCGGGCTTTCCGCGGCACTGCGGGTCAAGGTACTTTGGGCTACCCCTCGTGGCCGTGTAATCCACAGGCGTCCCCGTATCACTCGTATACTTCAAGAGACACGAAGTCCCGAAGTCGCAGATCTTGCACACATCTTGCGCGTCGAAGAGTATGTTTCCTGGTTTCAGATCACCGTGAGCAATTCGTTCATCGTGAAGAAACTTGAGACCTGAGCAGATGTTGCGGGCAATTTGGACTCTCTGCTTCCATGACTGCAGGGTGGTGATACTCTTATCACGCGGGAAGAGGCGAGCTTTAAGGGGTGCCATTGGGGCAGAATTCATATATTAGTGCCTGCATGGGAATGCATGCTCCCATGAGGGTCACCAGGTTTTCATGTCGGATCCTTCTGAACCTCTCAATCTGGATTCAATTAAATTTTACGGATAATAAAATCTTAGCTTAAATAAATGGACTTCTATATCTATACCTAATATTATTAAGGAATATCATCGAGAACAAACAGAAGATCTAGGTACATACAATTCATGAATAAGTTAATTCAATTTGTATATCCAATTTGACAAGAAAAAAAACTAATAATAGTCTAAAAGGGTTCATAGCGTAGTGGCTAAGACACTCGGCGACACTCCACAGTCTTGAGTTCGACTCCATGTGGGAGGCGAATTTCAGGTTGTGGTTAAAAAAATCCCCTCGTCGGTCAGGTTTGCCAAAGCACTAGTTAAGAACCGCTCAGGTCACGTGGATCGCGTGCTATGGGTTACGACGGGTGCCGGCCCAGGTCCTCTCCTGTTGGGTGGAGGATCGTGGGTTATGGCGGGTGCCGCCCAGGTCCTCTCCTTGGATGGATGGAGGATCGTAGTTCCCATAGGTTTCGGCTCCTAGTGTCGGGGCGGGACCGGGGTTCGTTCGGAAATTTTCTCGGTCGGGAAACCGGTTTCTTCTTAATGACAAAGCTGGTGGGGCGGTCTTTCCCCACCCGACCGAGTTTTTTTAGATATAGATGAAGACAGTACACGTAGATCCAAATTAAAGCTTCTGTAGATGTCAACTCAATTTTGATAACTAGTCTATCAACCCGTCGCACGGGTTAGAATCATATTGATTAACATCTTTAACTATTAAATATTATTTAGAATAAGGTGTATGTTTTTTGTTCAATTTTTCTAACACGATAGCATAATAGGTACCCATTAGTTCCTATCCAATTTTAAAAATTATTTATTACTAATACTTTTTGGTATCTAGGATCAATACTACGAAAAGATGGAGACATTGATGAAGATGTTAGACATATAATTTCAGCCGGTTGGTTGAAGTGTCGGGCAGGCTTTTGGCGTCCTTTGTGACAAGAAGGTGCCACGAGAGGCTAAAAGGTAAGTTCTATAGGGCGGTGATTCGCCCGGCGATGCTATACGGTGCCGAATGTTGGCCACAAAAAGGCGACATGTCTAGCAACTGAGTGTAGCAGAGATGCATATGTTGCGTTGGTTTTGCAGGCATACAAGAAGGGATAGAGTCTGGAACGAAGAGATTCGATATAGGGTCGGGGTGGCCCCAATCGAGAAGAAGTTGATTCAACATCGGTTGAGATGGTTTGGACATGTACAATGGAGGCCTCCCCGAGGATTCGGTCGCGTAGTGGGGTTTTAAAGCCCGGGCGTAATGTAAAGAAAGGTAGAGGTAGACCTAGGCTAACTTGGGACAAGATGGTTAAGAGAGACCTTAAGGAGTGGAATATTGCCAAAGAATTAGCTATGGATAGGAGCGCTTGGAGGTTAGCAATCAACGTGTCTGAACCGTGACCTTTGTTCCTTTTCTCGTTAATCCCCGACTCTTCCTTTGTATTGTGCCCTTTTTTTATTTCTTGTTCTTGTTTCTTGTGGGTTTCATCTCTAACCTACCCACACTAGCTTGGGACAAAAAAGGCTAAGTTGTTGTTGTTGTATCCATATCAATAATTTTTTCCTTTACATGTCACCTATGTGTATCTTCAATATGCATTTACTTAGAAACCTAGCTTAACAGTGGTGGCTCTTGCTGCAGCAATATATCTTATGATGTCATGAATCTACATTATTAATTCTAAATTCGAATCTTATTTATTGCTATGGATTTTTTATCCTTCGGTTAAGCTGAAACTCTTGTTCTTGTTATATCTTTAATGAACTCTCATTCAATTGTACTTGACATAGGGTTTAGGGTCATAGATTACCCTCTTAAGTACTAAGATGGTAAACCGTCATTTTAAGTCTACACCACGTTGCTAAGATAAGCTATAGAGTAAACTGGAGAGGTTGTCAATCTTTTTTTATCTTTATAATAATTATTTACTCCTAAGGAGTCGAAAAAGCTAGTAAGATATAGCCACATGTGGTCTGCACTAAACTCTGCCGCTTCTCAAGAGTTAAGTGTGTGGTTGTTTGCACAATTATAGGCTGTGTGCCTGTGGGCAGAGGCGGGAATTTTCAAGACATTGTATCATCTCGATGTAATTGCTTGAAAATAATAAAAGTTCCCTTTTTCCAAAAAAAAAAAAAAAAAATGTACAATAACGGTTATAGTACCAATATGCGAATGTCAAACATTTATTAAACAATATGAATATATGTATCTACATTAATAATATTAATATATATATATACTCTATGTCATTTATGTTAATATAAATTTGAATAATTTGTACTTATCTACATGTCGACACAATAATGTTTACTTCAATATAAATTTAATATATTAATATTAATAGAAGTTGGTAATGTGCGTAATGACGTATATGTGCTTTAAATTTACTTATACATTTTTGTAGTGGAAGATTGTTAATAATTTAGATATTGATTTGAGAGGATATTTATTTTTCTTATTGAAGTGTTAATTTAGTTGCAGATTTAAGGGGGTTATATAAATTATCTACAGTAATAGCATGTAGGTTATTAGGTGTAAATTTTAGGTTTATTTGCTTTTGACCATGCTTCTTAATTGCATAGGTGGGTAATTTGAATACAGATTCATGGATTACTATAGGGCACTTGTAGCGCTGGGACGTCGGACGCCCACTTCCGTCCGCACGGCTATGGCTCCCCCGCCCTATCACGGCTCTGGCCCCCCGCCCTATACGTGGCGCCCACCTTCTGCCTGCACGTCGCCCCCAGCCCATACGTGGTTCGTGCAAAGCCACCCGCACATCTCGCCCCCACACTCGCCGCGAATCCTCTCCAGCCTTCAACCTCATTGGAACCTCAACACCTCCTCACACCTCGTTCGCCCCCTCCCCAACCTCGCCAGAACAAGGTCAAAAGAAAAAAGAAAAAAAAATATATATGAACTGCAACATCTAAAAAAAAAATCTATCTACAACAAACGAGAAAAAGCTATTGGAACACCGGGAAAACATCTAATACAACATCGAAAAAAAAATCTAAAACAATGAAAATTATGATATGCAACATTGGAAAACATATAATGCAACAATGAAAAATATGATCCGCAACATTGGAAAAAAACAATCGCAACAATGAAAAACATCATCTGTAACAATGAAAACCTTCCGATGCAACAATGAAAACCTTCCACTTTGCAATAATGGAAAACATCCACTGCAACAATGAAAACCTTCCACTTTGCAACCATGAAAAACATCTAATACAACCATACAAAACATCTAATGCAACACCACGAAAAAAGTGCATTTGCAAGAAAAGAGGAGGAGAATGCCCGTCGCCGGTTTGGAGCCCCCAAATGCGCCACCGCCGAATCGATATGCCCGGGCTGTGGAGGCCCTCGTAGCTCTGCCCGAGGCTGGTGGAGGCCCCTCACCGCCGCCATCGTTGCTCTTCCCTTGACACCTGATCGGCGATGTGCGGAGCTCGGGACAAGGTGGGGCGGATAAGGCGTCGACGAAGAACTTCGAGGCTGGCGTGCTCTTGCGTGCCGCCTATGCTCGCGTGAGGGGAGGCGCTCACGGATCTAGAGACCCCAAATGCGCCGCCGCCGCTACTCGCCGAAGCCGGTGAAGGCCCTCGCGTCGTGGTGGGGCGGTGGAGCATGGGGATCATGGGGACGACGGGTGGAGGGGGAGCACGGGTGGCGTAGGCGCGTGGAGACCTAGCCACCGCGAGGGCGCAGCCCCCGCTCGGCAAAACGATGAAGAAAAGCGAAAAGCGGAAAGGCATGAAGAAAAAAAGCAAGCTGAGAGGGAGCGGATGGACGGACGGGGCAATGGGTTGAGTGCCCACAACGGGCGCTCGCGGAGAGTCCTAATTTACTTTTGTCCTCATCGGACGTAATAATGATAGCATTACCGATTACTATATGTTATTTTTACAAAATCATAGATGAGGGTAACTATTTCGAAATAGATCATATGACTATTAATCTCATGGTGATAAGTCTACCGAATTGATAACTGTCTGTTTCTGTTATTTTGTGAGATTTCTAGGATATGTATTTTTTTTTCCCTAGGGAGTCCTATGACGATTTATGTGGAGGCTCCATTAGCTACCTATAGTTAGAAGAGAAATTTCTAGGTTTTATCCATTTTCTACCATGAAGCTCTTGAAATCCAAGCTTAAATTATATAAGCTCTTATTGCATCCTTTCAGCTGCATGGACATATAGTTTATCTTCCAAACTTTAATTTAGTTGTTGCATTTTCTATCGTTATATTTTATTTGAATTTTTATTCAAAATGTTTATAGGACCTAGGCTACCCTATTTGTTCTTACATTGGTAGAAATAATCTTGCACAACCATAATCGACATGTTGAATTTTGTCATATCACATAATTATATTTGCAATAGTGATGTTTCATAAAACATAGAGTGTTTGACATTAATTTAATAATATTGATATGGCACAACTTTTAGTCAAAATTTATAAAATATTTTAAATAAAAACCTACATAATTCATTATCACAAAGTGCTAATATAATATTTCATTAGCTATTAAAATAAATATTTATCCTAAGGGATACATGTTTACTTATCCATGTGGTGAATCGCTATATGCTTTACTTTTAAATTAAGAGTTGTAATATGAATGTTTTTAATATTCTGTATTAGTATTTATGTCCTACCTCTATCCCAAAAAGGATGCAATTATGTGTTTGTATTGAGTCAAACTTTCTTAAGTTTGAATAAATTTATAGAAATACTACAGACATTTATGATATCAAATAAGTATACTATGCAAAAATACTATTAATTCATGACTTTAGATAAGTATACCATGAAAATATATTTCTTGATCAATTGAATGACACACATTTAATACCATAAATTTTAGTACTTTTTTTATGTAGATTTGGTCAAAGTTAAAACTCATGGACTCCTCAAAAAAGTGAGAATTTTATCTTTCTATGGGTCAAGGGTTATGTTTAACCGATGTCTTTGTTTTTTTCTATAATGACTAAGGTGGATAACTTAGATACAAATTTGAATGCGAACTTTCGTTTTACTTTGCATAACCTTTCGTAACAGTGGAGGTGGGTAATTTACAAAAGATATTAAGAGTTATTTTTGAAGGGGAAAAAGGGTACTAATAATAGTGGAGAAATTTTCTGTACCTTTCGTTTACTCGATAGCAATAGCTAATTAGAGTTCATGACAACAGCGAGAATAAAGACGCATTCAGATAAACAACTAGGAGGATTCCCCACGCGTTGCCGCGGGTACGACGGAGTAATATAATCCATGGTTTAAAATGTTTACTTATAACGAAATAGGAGATGCATGTATATTCATTTGAATAATGTAAAATTTTGAATTTCAAATTATAAGAAAATGAGTTTAGGACAATAAATGATTTCTAATGAAAAAAATAGAACTTATCGATCTACAACATTTGCTTTCTTTATTTCTTTATTTGAGTTTGTTTGAATAGTTTAAAATTTTGAATTTTCAAAATGTGACAAGCTTTTCATCTTATTTGTATGAGTTCGCATATAAATTTAGAAACCAAAACAAAAGTCAAATCGTGCACTGTAGCACATGCACCACACTATCGGCTGCACCCACGCAGAAATCAGCATCAAATTTATCTCCCACTGTAGCATGCGCTTGTCCCTGCATGCACCAACAGAACCAAAAATAATAATAATAAAGAAGCCCACCTTGTCCACAACGCCAGCGGGAGCCCAAATGCCTCCTACGCGGGCAGCCCACTCGCTGCCGAGGCGAGGGCAGAGGGCCATCCACGGCGCTTGTCCATGCCGGCGGTTGACGCGGGATGGGGTGCGGACGGGCTCAGTCGACGCCCTGCTAGGTCTTCGCGAGCACCCGCCGCGCGGGGACCGAGAGCAGAGGCTGGAGCAGGCCGAGGCAGAGCACGACATGGTGTTGGGCCCCCGTCCCCTCGCCCGCGGATGGAGACGCGGGTCCCTCTGCTCCCGATTGAGCACCGCCGCCGCCGATTGGAGCACCGCCCGAGGCCGGCGATATTGGAGCACCGCCGCCGCGCGATTAGACACCGCCGAGCCGCCCGATTGGAGCACCGCACTCGGCGTCAGCGCTGGGCGGAGTCCGCGGCCGGCGGAGCGCCGCGCGCCCGGCAAAGGCGGAGCCTGCGCTGCGGCGGGTCGACGGGGAGAGTGACACGGCGGCGAGTAGTCCGCTACTCTGCTATAGGCCTCGCGTGTGGGTCGGTGGAACTTTCAGCGGCGCGGAGGAGGAGCGCGCGTGGAGCCTCCTCCACGGCCTCGCTCGCGGAGCGCAGGCGAATCGTATAGCGGCCGGCTAGCACCTGTGGTGCGGGGCGAGCACTCAGCGGCCCGGCGGCATGGCGAGTGCACATTTGCGGGCGTGGCCTTGCAGCCGTGGCAATTTTGTAGTGGAATCGATGGTGCGTGGTGAAACTGTGGAAGAGGAATCGATTGTGCGCCCATTTACTTTCTCGTGGGGAGGGTGACGGTCGTCGGCGGCGGCATTCAACACCTAGTTCGGTGGACAACCCAGGCAACGCGAGCAGGCAACCGTGGACAACCCAGGCAACGCGAAAGGGCAACGTGACCACATGACCTATATTTCGCCACTACTCACGTGAGCCAATCGGGAGGCTGAGAACTCCCAAATAAACCCCTAGTGGGGGATAGGCTTATTGGAGTTTTAGATTATAATCAAATATATATAAAAAACTGTTATGGTTACAATAAGCTAAACTGGCAGAAAATGCAATTTACGGGATCAACTAGCTAGTTATTATTATATATTGAGAAATTTGAACACGCTCTTCTAATGTGTAGTTTATTTTGGTACTCACCTCATTTGTCAAATCCTTTTCTGCTTGTAAACCTTCATGTTTGAGAATCTTTACAGCAACAATTGTGTCCCGAATACATGCCTTGTAGACCTCGCCATATGCCCCTTGTCCGAGACAATCCTTCCGGTCGATTCCACCGTCTACCTCAGAAGGACTGAACTCACCGAACACATATTTGAACTGTAGGAATTAGACAACATTACTAGTATATTGGAAAAAGGCAGGCATCCTTACATTTATGTGTGTGTAACGATAAATGCTATACAAATTTAATTACGAGATTAATTAACTTCTACTAATTAAGCTACTTACTATAATATTATAGTAAATATCATCATGTTTTTCCTATGCATGGATCTTTTGGTGCGGGAGAGACCATGCGGAGTCGGTGCGATAGCCGTTGTTCCAAACATGCATTTCTTTTATAGTGGGCGGCCAACGTGTTGATCTGATTGAAGCTGGGGAAAGAGTTTTCCTGTATACTTACATCTGATTTTTTCACAGGCCTGGAGAGCACTCGGATGTCAAGCCGTATCAGGTCATCATTTCTATTCTTCGGCACTCTGTAATAGATTACACCTTGTGCAAAACTAAAGTGCCCCGTGCCGCCAACAATGGCCCACTCACCATCCGTGTCGGTCCTGCGCCTGCTCCCTGTAAATACGATCGTGGAACCATGATGGCTTCATGTACGTAACGAAAATGTCGTCAGTAAATATATATGAAAATCTAAATAGTAACTACCACCAAGCTAGCTAGCTAGGGCCAAACACTAGTTCCTACGTGTACATACCGTGATTGTTCCTCGAAAACTATGTTGCCAGTATGGAACCACTGGTCGCCTTTCATCTTATTTGACTGTATGTGTTGGTCCTGTGCCCGAGCAACAGGCGGTTTCGCGTTGGTATCTTGGCCATCATATACAGGCCAATCATAAGCCATGATGCTTGTGTCTGTAACTACGTCTTGGTTTTCCCCTTGGTACACCTGCTTGGCATACAGAATCAGGTATAGCTCTTCTTCTTCTTGCTTCAAATTATGCTTCTTCAGGGAGCCTGCTGCTTGCGGTTTAGTAGCCATGGCTGACGTCTATATAAGCTAGCGCTCGATCTACGCTTTGCGCGAGTCAGGTGGGGTGCTTGGCTTCTTAAAGAGGTTCTCGGTGCAGTGGCCAAGGCTACCGGCCGGCTAGGGAAGCTTCCAGCTGCCCAGGGTCCAATTAATCCCTGGGCAGATGGTCTATCTTTCGTGACTTCGCGAGTCCTGCTCAAGTCAATATATAATAAGAAGGCTGTCCACTTGGAGTTTAAGTTGAGGCTGAGGTGGAAAAGCCGTTGAGTCCTGCTCAAGTCAATATATAATAAGAAAGCTGTCCACTTGGAGTTTAGGTTGGGCTGAGGTGGAAAAGCGCACTAAGAGCAGCATGTGGAAAAGCGCACTAAGCACACTAAGAGCCGCGATGTATATACTAAGATTGCATTATTGCAATTTAATTAAGTACTAGGTAAATATCCGTGCGTTGCAACGGGAACACATAATATCACGATAACATATATATGAACGTGGGTTATATGTTACATACCCAAAGTAGATGGGAATATTATTTGTTTTGAAGAAATATAGCTAACTTTGAATGCAAAACTAAACGTTAACTTCATTTGTACTCCCTCTGTACCATGAAGTTCGTCGTTTTTGATTTTTAAACTTCATCTTTGACCATCCGTCTTATTCAAAATATTTATGCAAATCATAAAATAAAATAATCAATATTCAAGTATCTTCATTGATAAAATAAGTCGTAAAAAATAAATTATATTTGTGCAAAAATTTGAATAAGACGAAGCATTGAATAAGATGGTACGGAAACCGGGGTGACAAACTCAAATGGGACGGAGGGGAGTATATCATGTACGAACATGTGGCATCACTTCATGCCTACCATGAACCATCAAGGTTGGGCGAAATGTGAACCTAAAGCCATATGCAGTTTGCCAAATATTGTTCATCCTTGAAGGAGGAAAATAGAAACTCAATATGACATGATCTTGGAAATTTAGACCTTGCGGTGATGTTTTTTTTCTCGAATATGCAAAAGGTTTGCACATCTTTTGTATTAAGATGAGAAAATAGAGAGTGTTAAAATGGCGCATCACGGAGGACATTCTAGTGATGTTTGAATACTCCCTT
The DNA here is from genome assembly GCA_015847255.1 of Hyparrhenia diplandra. Classification (NCBI taxonomy): domain Eukaryota; kingdom Viridiplantae; phylum Streptophyta; class Magnoliopsida; order Poales; family Poaceae; genus Hyparrhenia; species Hyparrhenia diplandra. The sequence goes on along the minus strand of JADLZK010000893.1, from coordinate 735,530 downwards.
AATACTGATAAAAAATGACCTTTAGGACACTATTTAGCATACAAAGGAGTGATAATTAGGGTAGAGTTTTTTCCCTGTTTGCCCTCATTAAAAAAACTTAGGGTGTGCTCAAAATTTATGGCTGCATTTACACGGGATGTTTTCGTTGCATGCGGCCGGATTTTTCGTTGGATGCATGGCGCTCTCTATTTTTGGCGCAGCGTTTGATTAAATGAGCGGGTTTTTTTTTCTATTGGCTAGTGGCTGCATGGCGCTCCCAAATGCACGGTAGGAGCGAGGGAATTAGACCAGGCACAACCCGTGCGGGCGGAGGCGGGGTTAAGCCGGGGTGGACGATTCCATTTCGTTCTTTTTAGTAGTAGATACTGACTGATTAGGTTGATTTCTTCTCACGGTACGTAAACCGGAAGTTAGACGACAGAAAAACATCTGTCTTTTATATACTGTTTTACAGTGGTTGGGGTACTTCATGGTTCCTCTTGGTTCCTAAGCGAATAATTAACACTAATTAAATTTTTAAGTGGAAGGTTAGTACGGTAATTTGTCTCGCACCACCACAGGAGTTGGGTGTCGAAGCCTGGTCCCTTCCCCGTCATCCGCACATCCTATGGCCGCAAGACGCAAGCCGCCGCCGCCTCGCCCTCGCCCTCGCCATCGCCATCGCGCTTTGCCGCGGGCGGTGGCCTACTCGCCCGCGCTCGTCGGTGGGAGGCTGTCACTCCGCCATCCTCGCCGGCGCCCCCGGTTGACGCCAGTGGACGCGGCTGCCCTGCCCTCGGCCCCAGCCATGGCCGCCACGCCCGTGTCCCCGCCCTCACATCGCTGGACGCCGCCGCCGCCGTCACCGCCTCGACATCGCCGACGCTGGCTCAGCCCGTCGCTCCTCCTTCCCGGCGCCCCATCCTGGTGTGAACGCCGTGGGGACCCGTGCCCCAGCGTAGCACACAGTTCATCGTCGCCCGCACAGGTCAGAATAAACTACCTCAAACATGCATGTCGATCAGGTCAAGTGTGTTCTTATGTTGGTCACTGAAATCAAGTCAACATTTTACAACAGTTGATCTCCTGATGAAAAGAAAAATAAGTATCATTGCAGATCATATGACCAGGAGCTTTAACGATTATCTGATTCGTAGTAAATCTCTTCCTGTTCAGATAAGAAACATATGTACATAGATCAGAGCTGAGGAAGATCCATGTGAGATTTGTAGTGTTGGAGATATTTTAAATCACCCAGATTCCATGCCCCATCAGACTGCGAGCATGTCTGGCTGTCTTGCTGTCTGTCAATCTTGTTTTCTTGTTGTGTGGCTGTTGATGTTGGCCTAATTAATTATTAATTTTCGCGTCATCTTATGATCATTAGGGCAATTAGAGGACACTTGCGTAACTGCGTTGCTGAAAATAGACATAACCGGCAATGTGAATCCTAACTGGACTTTTTGGACTCTTTCTGCTATCTTGACTGAGGCCTAAGAAAAACATACAGTAAGCGGTTTTAAGATGGCTGCAAAGTCAAGTTTCGTTGCGTGTTATCTTGTGGTACTATTCTTATCCCAATGCTGCTATTTGGAAGCTAACATATCTTTACCATTTTTTCTCTGAATTTTGGATATCCATTCTGAAATGAGCACATTGATGACTTGCACTCCTGTATTGGCACCTAGTAGCAGACTAGTGTATTGCCTTTGTTTTCAATTATAAAAATGCAGACCTGCTAAGAGCTTAACTCCTATCCCAGTACAAATTGCAACTTCGATCAAACAGGCCAAGGATAGGTCAGTGAGCCGCTGTCTCTTTTCCAAAGCTGAAATCAAGTGGAAATTTGACATATTCTAGCCTTTTAATTTATTACACTTCTGCTGTAGGCTTTAGCTGCTAAGAAGCTCCATCTCTCTAGTACTATAAAGCTTACAGATTGAATGGAATTGAACAATTTGATCAACCAGAAATTATTCTGCAATGGCGAATCTCACTTTGGAAGTGATAGATCCTGCCTTGTTGGGGAAATTAATCTTTCCTGTGTGCTTTTAGATTCTTCACATATGAGTAATTGGCAGTCTTCTATTCAACAATTTGTGCTTATCTCATCTGAAAAAGATACTTGATTGACTGAGATACTTGATTGAGTGGCCTTCTTTTCTTTTTTATTCAACCTTTTGATTTTATGAAGATATTTGGGTTCTTATTCATCATCTGTACTGTTGTTTTAATTGCTTCCTGATCTGTATTTAACATATATATCTAAAGCTACAGGTTACAGGCAAAAAGTAAAGGACATAGTGCAGGGTGCTCTGTTTGCAGAGACATTGAGTGCTCATTCTCGATAGATTCTTGTTTGTTGTTGCACCATAAGAATAGCTGTATAAATTAGTGCCCTTGTTGATTATGCCGTGGAAATGCATTTGGATTTTCACAAATGCATTTGTATGCCTTGGGCTCTTCATGGCATCAGCAAATGTTCTGAATCTTGTATCTTGTCCAATGTTTTGAAAGATTCTGTATGAATGGGGAGTTAGCGCAAAAAGTGTGCTTGTCCTGTCTGAAGACTTGACTGTCTGTAGCTTGTAACGACAGTGGATAAGATGGTGCCTGGAATCTTTGTGGAAGCATACTGAGTAACAAGTCTTTGAACTTTGAATTTTTATATCAGGTAGCCGGTATGCTTACTTTGTTCGACAAGCACAAACATGTTGGATAATATGTTCGTCCGAGTACCGTAACCACGTGTTACCAAGTGAACCGTATGATAATGTGCTTTCCTACGTTACAACCAACTAACTATTCGTGCTACATATTCGATGCATATGTCACAAGTTTGAAAAAAAAAAACTTGTGCACTATTTTGGGTCATGAGTAAAACACTGTACAAAATAAATTATTTAATATTTTTCATAAAAGTTTCTAAGAATTGTTTGAACAGTATCTACTACACCTATAAGAGTATCAACATTCCAAGTCCTTTTATATTCTTTCTTCGTACCAGCGCAACGCAAGGGAATTCTTCTAGTTAGCATAAATTTACTTGCAAAAAAATAGCACGACTGCGCAAGTGACAAGCCCAGAAAACCGATGTGGCCCACTGTATTTCACCCACTAACGATGCGAGATTAATTAATGGTAAAACGAAATAGCGCTGGCCTCTTAACAAATACACTTAAATAGCATAATGGTTAGGCCTCCTAAGTTTGATTCTAAGCTTCTGGGTTCCAAACCTATGGATCCCTTTTGTGTTTTTACAACTTTTTAGTTATTTACTACTATTTTGCTTTCTCAATTTTATTTCTTTTTTTTTTTTTTGCTAGTTTTGTATTTAGTTTGAAATTAAATATATGGGTATGACCATGCCATAAAAATTTAAAAAGATTTTGTCCATGTGCAATTATACATCCATCACAACCATAAACAACTCTCACTCCCATGAGTATATGAGAGACATGTGGGTGGTTGTGAAGGATGTGTATCACCATTCTCAAAATCATTTAAAATTTTTATGTCATGATCATACACCAAAATGAGTTGTCCATGCAAGTTTTTAGTTTTTTTCTACCTAGCTTAAGGTATTTTAACAATTATCATTCAATTTCCCATTAACTGATTATAATAATTGGAAAAATAGGTCGGAAAATTGTACAAATGCACAAAACATCATAGTTTGTCTCCATTACCATGCCATTCATTATGCAAATATTTTGGACAAAGTGACACTAGGCATCCATCATAACCATGACGCCTCTCACTTAGTCATATGACTCTATGTGAGACATGTCCAAGGTTGTGAAGGATGGCGTCGTGGTCGTGTACAAACGGTCACGATGTCGACCGGCTAATGTGTGCAATGATGGCCTAGCTCAAGAACAATGACACGGGGGTTTATACTGGTTCGGGGCAATCGAGCAATCCTAGTCCAAAGGTGTGGTACTATCGAGCTTCGAACCGCTAGTATCGGGGTGAATACAAGCGGGCGAGAGAGAGGGAGATGGGCTCCCAAGTCTCGGTGATCGTGGCGTGATCGAAAGTGATTGGTGTGTGTGTGCTTTCTGTGTGCAAGAGAGCTTGCTTTCTCCCTAAGTGGCATCGTCCCCCTTTTATAGTCTCAAGGGGAGCTCATGGGAGCCACCGAGCTAAGGACTTGGAAGTAGAAGAAATGTAAACAGAGGGGTGAAGAGAGAATTGTCCTGCGATGTCGGACACGCCGGGCGGTCCGGCGCGGCGACGGCCGCCGCCATTCCCCGCACGCCCGCCACCGACGTAGGGTAGAATAGGGCGGCCCGGTATCCCGATACGAGTACGTCACGGACGCCGAGCTCGGAGCTCGTCGGTCGGCATGGAGGGAGACAATGAGCTCGTCTCGCCGCCACCGCTCCTGCGCCATGCCGTCCGTCGCACGCACGCCCGGCCCCGCGGTTGGTCGTGGAGGCACCACCGCGCCTTAAATGCTCGTGCTTGGCGTCGCGAAAATGTGTGGCCAGGAGAGCTCGACGGAGAACTTGACCTCGTCCGCCGAGGTCATTCTTATCGCGTAGCGGTTGTCTTTTTGCGCTTGGCATTGCTTGTCTTGGTCCGACAATCCCACGCCGCGCGTGCCATCGACGATCTCATCCCGCAGGCGAAATCGATCGTAGGGTGCGGCGCCGGTCGCGTAAATTGTGATCCCGGGCCTTAATCATCACGCCCCGGATTCTCCCGATCGATCTTGGGTCCGGGCGCCGGGAGCTCGTTCGAGACGGAAGAGAGCTCGCCGCCGAGGTTGAGTTCGTCGTACCTTTTTCGCCTCTTCGGGAGCTCGTTCGGCGCGAAGTTTCACCCCGGCGAGCTCGAGCTCGTCTCTGGGTCTTCACGGATGTGGGAGCTCCTTTGAGACGGAGCTATTCCCGCCGAGCTTGGGTCCTTTATCGCGGAGAGTCTCGTGCTTCCGATCGGGCTCGATCTCCCTACTACACGTCGTTAGGGGTAGGTTATGGTGGTTAGTTTTGTCCGAATATCTGTGTCCCACAGATGGGTAGTGTGAATTTGTCTAAATATGCATGGTCGTTGCTGGACTGCTAACCGCAGGTTTTAGGCATGGCCTTCAAGACAACAACAATTGTGTTCTTTGTGACCAGGCGACTGAGACGATGGAGCACATAATCTTGGGTTGTTGCTTTAGCAGGGAGGTCTGGCAGCTCTGCTTGGCGCGGCTGCACCTGCACACCACCATCTCACCGGTTCAGGATGATACCATGGCTTGGTGGCCGCGCAACAGGAGGCGGCTTCCAAAGATTTTCAGACGAGGTTTTGATTCGTTCTTCTTCCTGATGGGTTGGCTCCTGTGGAAGGAACGGAATGCAAGAACTTTCAATGGTGTCTCCATGACCGCGCTCCAGTTGCGTGACCATATCTTCGAGGGCGGCATTGCTGGGCTACGGCGGGCTTCAGGCAGCTCGGCGTTCTTCTCGCTGCTACCTAGTTGTTTGTTTTCCTTGTCGCAAAAATTGTTTTCGTATGTAATCAGTTTGGCAGCATCCAGTAGTGTTAGGTGTGTGCCCCGGTAATCATGGTATTACCCGTCTTTGTTTGTTAAACTCTATCTTCTTAATGAAATACGCTTCGGCGTGATCTCAAAAAAAAAAAAAAAAAAAAAAGAATTTGTCTAAATCATTTGAAAAAATAATAGCACGTTAATAGAGACAAACTATGATTTTGTGTGTATTTGTACAATTTTCTAACCTAGTTTACATATATTATGGTAATTATTTGATGGTTAATTTAAGGAACAATGTTAAAATACCCTAAGCTAGGTAAAAATCTAAAAACTTGCATGTAGATCTTATTTTTGTGTACGATCAAGACATAAAAATTTTAAAGTGATTTTTGAGAAAGTGGTGATACACATCCTTCACAAACACCCACATGCCTCACTTATACTCATGGGAGTAAGTGAGAGATGTTTGTAATTGTGATGGATGTATAGTTGCATATGGTCAAAATCATTTAGATTTTATATGGCATGGTCATACAAATATATTTAAACTCAAACTAAATACAAAACTGGCAAAAAAAAAGAAAAGCAAAATAGTAGTAAATAACTAAAAATGTTGTGAGAAAAAGATGGCTCCTTGGGATTCGAACCAGGGACGGAGCTCAGCACCAAAATCGGGGAGGGATTACCAATATACTGTTCATGTGTGTTTATTAGGAGGCCAGCACTATTTCTTTTTAACCCGAGGTAACTGAAAAAAAAAAAAAAACATGGACAGGGAGCTAGACCAAGCAAGCTCGGCCCAGTATAGCCCATTGCCATAACGTGGCTGTCGTTTGGAACCTGCCTTATCTTCAGGTGGCCTGCGCTGCGCTTGTGGGTGGGCTGAGGTGAGAGGTACTCGGAGCGGGACTGCGGGAGGTGGCCTCGGACCGCAGCGTCCGCGAGCGCCATCGCCGCTGCCCCCGCATGCGCAGCCGGATCCGCGGGTCAGAGAAATGGGCTCACTGCCGCAAGGACCATCACGATCCGGCAACCGGCATCGCCGACGCCCGCACGACCGAGCCCTCCTGTAGCCGGCCACTGGCCACGCCCGGCACGAGCGCGTGGCTCGTACCCGGCATTTGGCTGGGTCGCCGCCGCCGCTTGCTGGGCACGCCCGCAGCCGCGTGCGCCTCCACCCGCGTGCGCGTGCTCCGCCCAAGGGCTGCACCGCCGCATGCTGTGCCACACAGTGGCGGAGTTAGAGAATTATGGAGGGGTGCGGCTTGCGGCCAAACGACGTACCAATAATGTAATAGTCCAAAGAAATTTGGCCAAACGAATAATTTAAAACAAGCAATATTGATGTACATCAACAATGAAGTAGCATAATAATATATTTGTGCTTACCATTTATCATAATATACTAAACCAATCCGTCAAATAAAACAACAGAAGATTCTCAGGTGTTGACAAAATTCAATCCTTAAGCACGAAATCCTCACTGAAAAAGAAATAAACCATTTATTGTAAGCAAAAGAATTATATAATGTATCATTGAAAATTTGAAAATAGGTGCATTACCTCTTATAGATCAAATTTAAGCCCTTTTCCTTCCATGTTCATGAAGCGATTAACCACAACATCATTTGTAACTTTGTTTAATTCTTCTTTTTCCACATAACAAATAAGTCTATTACTCAAGTGTGCATCACCCATGCGATTACTAAGAGTTGTTTTCACAATCTTCATCCCGAAAATATTCTCTCCACTGTTGCGGTAGCAATCGGCAATACCAACACAAGTTTCAAAAGTCGATAAACCAATGGATAACAAATATTCTTTTTGTTGCCACCATTCTTTGTGAAAGCTCACTGATCGTATTTATGTTGGAGAATCGATTGTCTTCCCTCACATCAGCAATGTAGAGGCCAAGATGTTGCCTAAGATCCCTCAAATCCATAGAGCTAAAATCATCAGGATATAATTTTGCTAAGTTTACCAAACTCTCCACATCAAAGTCATGAAATGAATCTCTTGGATTGAATGCAGCTGAATAAACAAGCAACTCAGAGCTTGTCTCATTGAATCTGCTATTAAGCTATTTGCTTTACAATGGACATAAGAAAAAAGAGAGAGATCAGAGACGTACTGCTGCTATTTGCTTTACAATTGTGAATGCTATCTAGCAATCTCCTTCTCATAAGGGATTGTGGCGTACCCTTGAACAATGGACACGATCAAGAAAAAGAGAGATCAGAGATTCAGAGACGTACTGCATTGCTGCTGCTTGCTTGGTGCTTGGAGTAGAGTCTGTAGAGACGGCGGACAACAGACGATCGCCAGGAGACCGGAGACGGCGGCCGGGCCGAACGGCAGTCGATCTGCAGCTTGCCTCGCACGATCTGTGCCGCGATCGCCAGATGCACAGGGGACTCGGGACGGCGGACTGAGATTAGAAGGCAAAGCGACGCGATCTACTGACTGCTTGCCTTCGTGCGTGCGTGTGTACCAAACTGCAGGGGGCGCCGCCGGCCAGGCCGCCGCACGAGCACTGCGTGCGTGCCTGGTGGGCTTGTCCAGTCCAAGTTGCAACGATCAGCCTGGTGGGCTTGTGTCCAAGTAGGCAATTAGCGTAGGCTTCCAAGTAGCGTGGGTGCAGAAAGTTCGGCCGGGGGTGCGAATACCGTAGAATTTTTCACGTACTCAGAAACTCGTACGAAGCCGTGGGTGCGGTCGCACCCAGAGCTCGTAACATAGATCCGCCCGTGGTGCCACAGCTCTCAGGACCGGCCACCGCTATCGCGCCGAAGGTCACCGTCGCAGCTGCTGCTCCAGTGAGCCGCGCCATGGCTTCAGAGCCAACGCGCGCCGTGGGCTTAGGGCCGTCGCGTGTCGCGCTTGCGCGTCTAGAGGGTGCCGCCGCGCTCAAGGCCGGCTGACCTCCGCCGCCGCCGCGCCGGAACACGCCGGAACACGGACGGTCGGAATGAAGACGAGGGTGTGTGCAAATAATATGTTTCACGGACCACATAACTTCAATCATCCAACGATTCCAACCCAAACATTATACTTCTATATTATACATTTACCATACTACCCTTAATTACATAAATAAATTTCGAAATTATAATTATTTTAATTTTTGTTACGTCAATTTTAGTATGCACCTGATGTATATGGGCCCACTATTTAATACGCACTTCGCCTCCCATCACCTTTAAAATTGGTTCCTTTTGGTTCCTCCGTCCTTTTAAATAGCCGGATCGGCCGTCGTGATCCATCCATTTTTCGACAACCGTTGTAAAAAACTCATATATATATATATATATATATATATATATATATATATATATATATATATATATATATATATATATATATATATTGTATATAATGCACCTGGATGCACTCTCTATATGGAATGCACCCAGCCCAACAGACCCAACCAGCTCCGTAGGACAGAACCTGCGCCCGCCCCGCCCCGTGTCCTGGTCCTCGCGCGCGGTGCATGCAGTCGCGTCCCGCCCCGCAGTCCCCGCACTCCTCCCGTCGCGTGGCCGAACCACGTGGGCCTGACCGCTCTCGCCCACGCGAAATCAGGATGTCTCGGGAGCAGCCTGCCGAGTCAACTTGTACACGACAACTCCTATTGCCACGGCACGAAGGTGCACATGCATGTGATTTGAATTTAATAAAAGGAACTGACAATGATGCACGTACATATACTAGTATACGAACGAAGGGAGAGACCCAATGTGGACAACGCATGCAGTATGATTAAGTAATCACATGCTAGACTATGACGTACATGCACCTCAAACCCCAGCGTTAGAGTATATTGTCAGTATTTTTCTAGTATGATTAAGTAATTGTCAGTGTTGTCTACACGATTAATTAGTTGCAAATAATTACAACCAATTGCCATTCTACCAAAAATCATAGAACTAGTTGCAATTATTTCGAGATAACAATACTGTGCTCATGGTGTTACAATTAGATGTAATTTTTTTATGTTGTGATTGTGTCACTTGCGGTGTTACAAATGGAGACAGTCCATTGTTGCAAATGGTAACTTACCGTGGCGGAGTGTTGCAAATCGTTGTCAATTGTTTGCTTTGTTACGGCAAAGACCCTTCTCTTGTCTATTGTTACTCCATAAAAAAAAATGCCTATTTTTTTTGTTTGTTTGTCCCTGGGACAGCTCCTATGTTGTCTCTGTTTTTCCATAGAAAAGAATTGTCTATTGTCGGTTGTTTCTTGTGCTAGGATAGGACCCTGTCTTGTCTATTGTTATTCCATAGAAAAAAAAATTGTCTATTATTCCTTTGTTTCTGTTCCGGGACAGCTCCCTATCTTGTCTCTGTTTTTCCATAGAAAAGAATTGTCTATTGTGAGTTGTTTCTTGTGCTAGGACAGGACCTGTCTTGTCTATTGTTTTTCCATAGAAAAAAAAAATTGTCTTTTATTCCTTTGTTTGTTTGTTTCGGGACAGCTCCCTATCTTGTCTCTGTTTTTCCATAGAAAAGAATTGTCTATTGTCATTGTTTCTTGTGCTAGGACATGACCCTTCCAAATTGGCGTAAAACTAGATTGTGAATGCTTCATTATTGCAAATGGTACATTATCGCCCTTTTGTGTGTTTTTGCAATAGTGGTCATCAACATGTTGTGATTGTGTCACTTGCGGTGTTGCAAATGGAGACAGGTCCAACTTATTGCAAATGGTAACTTACTAGCCGCTGGAGGGTTGCAATTGTGGTCATCAACCTATAGCAATTGGCTATCAACTAGGTTACAATTTGCATTTTTTGTTGCAACCGGTTTTTTTGCAATTACTTGATTGAGACTACGCAACAAGGAAAGATTTGTAAAATAGAAATAGAGCATGTTGCAATCGTGTTATTTCCGTTGTTACAATTGCCGGATACTCCAATGTTGCAAATGGAGTTTTTACCAGTGTTGTAGTCACAATTGTGTTATCACCCTTGTTGCAAATGGTTGTTAACCAGGTTGCAATCGTCTGACTTGCAGTGTTACAACGGGAGACACTCCTTTGTCGCAAATGGTAATTTACCAACCGCTGTGTAACTATGGGTCATCACCACATTGCAAATGACCTTGTTGGCGTTTACTGAGTTTAGGGCTCATGGCGTTTGCCGAGTTTAGGGTTCATGGCGTTTGCTGAGTTTAGGGTTCATGGCGTTTGTTGAGATCGGGATTTGTGGCGTTTGTTGAGATTAGGGTTCAAGGTGTTTGTCGAGTTTAGGGTTCATGGTGTTTGTCGAGTTTAGGAGGCGTCTTGCGCGCCTAGAGTTGCAACCAACATTCATCTACGGTTGCAATAGCAGTACCACCCACGATGTTGCAATTGGCTCTCGAGTGGTTGCAACTTCTTCTTGCCGGGCCGGTTGACCCGACTGTCCAATTGCGACTGCCACGACTCTAGTTGTAATTGGATCACGTCAAGTTGCAACTAGTTCTTACCCATTTGCAACCTGGCCCTCGACTCTAGTTGTAATTGGATTGCATTAGGTTGTAAATGGTTCTTATCTAGTTGCAACTAGCTTGACTCTAGTTGTAATTGGACCGTATTGTGTTACAATTACATCTGTACGCTTGCCTTTGAATCAAATTTGTTGGAATTAGTTAGTTCCGTCAAGTTACAATCGGTATGGTGTTATAGTTGTGGCTGGTCTAGCCTTGCGCTTTGCAATTGGTAGAGTACACATATAGGGTGTATAAAATACACGTTGTTCACTAGCTAGGCTTGCAACTAGGTTGTAACTAGTTGCATGTAGTAGCAAACTGGGTAAAAATTATGTTTTGAGTGGTTATAACAAGCGCTAACTATGCTACAGTCAAGTTGCAATTGTGTTGTAGTCACGATGGCAACTCATAGTACGTGAAGTTGCAATTACATACTTGAAAAAAAAAAGTTCGGCCAAGTATAGTCATGTTGGATCTCATTTTGTTAAGCACATTTTTTTCAACAACCCGGTGCAAAACAGGATCTAAAATTGGAGCTACGGTTTAGGAGATATTGCATTTTTCTATCCGAAACAAAAAGATTCCCCGCATGCGGGATGGACATGTGGAGAGAAATTAGCTAGCGGTGTCTCGGATGTTGCAACCTGGAACACGCATGCGAGTTGCAAACCGAATGCACGACCGGTTGCAATTGGTGCCCGATGACCACCGCGGGAAGGAGGTGGGGGAGGCGGGGAACCAATCTGCGGGAATGACTACTACGTGGGGAGGTGGAGAGGCGGGCCCATGAGTGTCAATTTGACGAGCAAAGGCAGGGGAGGAGGCGCTGGGACAGGTTGGGTGCATTTTAGGCCTGCCAGATATCTTGTATGTATGTGTGTGTGTGTGTGTGTGTGTGTGTATATATATATATATATATATGTTTTGACTTCTCGGACATCGTGTTTGACCATCCGTCTTGTAACAATTCTGATTTCCACGAAAGGAAATACACGTGATACGCTAGATATAGAGTGATAGTCCCCAAGGATCATTCCATCACAATAACCAATTAACAGTTGATAACGAGTACATACTTCGAATAAAAAGAATACAAGTAATAGGATTTATCTTATTACATCGCCACATGGCGGAAACAAACTATCAATCGGCAAATGTGAACTGGTCGATCGTCCTAAGCCAAATCCATCTCCATCCTTGAGCGCGGGGGTGAGACCACCTCTAATCCTCCCAATCGTCATCATCATAGTCATAATCCTCCTGCTTTGAAACCAAATCTATCGGGACGATTTGTACTGGCCGGGTTCCCCACCCTATGAGCGTTTGCTTTGTGGAAGGTGGATGCAATATTGGCTGAAAAGAGGCCTATCTTGGCTATGGTTTCCTATGCAAGTAGTACCAAATTTTATAATAATAATAATCAAGTTTTAACCCATCTCAACCACACCATCTCCCATATCCATCACCATAACCATCTCACAATACTCACACTCACTAGGCGGCAAGGACAACTCCCACTCGTCCTTGCCTCAACGGCCAGAGCCGGAAACCAACACCAACCAAGGGGGAGAAAAGCACACTCTCTCTCTACTCAAATGAAGCGTGGGTCGAGGGAAGAACATATCCAAAAGCCGGCGCACACCCGAAGGTAGTCCAGGCCCTAGATATGACCATGCCCGAAGGCAGGACAATACGTATTGATTTGACAACTCTGCAGAGCGTGTGCACCAGTACCCACCAGATCACCATCATCAGTGCTCTAGAACACCTCGGCGATAACGGAGACCTTCCAACTAGAACGATGCCTTCCTACCACTCAGCCCTAGGAAGCCCCGGAGTACCACTGACACGCTGAGACTGTGAGACGTAATACTGGGCCCCCGATGACTACTACGCTGTCTTAGGAGGGTGTGAGCATCGACGCCCGTACCTCCCTACACTATCTGCTATCAACCTAGTAGTAATGGCACCACCTAGTTAAAAGGGGCAATCCGCACCCTGCCGGACCAGGGACGAGCGGTGTGCACGGGGTCCCAAGGTTCCTGTTCTCAAGAGATAACGATCCTTAGGTAGGACCGGACAAGACATCTTCATCATAGGGGCACTCAATACCCCGTGCCTCAACGACACCTCTCGTTGCGGGACTTTATCCCACAAAGGCACTCCACCCCAGAACCTTCTTAGGGAAATCACCATGTACCCGCCACAGGTACTCTGTCACATAGGGATGCCCAGGCCGCACCCCCTCGGCAAGACTCGTCCTCATGACTCGTCGTGTATTCCTGTCTGGTCGACACAACCCTCACCTCCACACACCCAAGACACACACCAAGAGCACTCCCCACTTCACCGGTTCATCTAATTATAGTTTCACCGAAACAGTTATATAATTATAAGCAGCAAAGTAGGAGTAGCAATAATATAGCAAGCGAGTGTCTAATCCTACCAGCAGGTATGCAGGGGAAGGTTTTGTCAAGGTAAAGGATTCACAATATTCTACTCATGCATCCCTAGCATATATATAGTAGATAATAAATATAAATAAAGCACTAACAGACTAATATGTTGCATGTCTAATAGGATCTACGATGGTGGGTGGGACATGGCACCTGAATAGTCGTCCCCGAGCTCCTCAAGATACTTTGGGTCCTCAGTATCGAGCTCCTCCTCCTCTGGGTCTGCGGAACGTGACGTATAGTCACGATTAGCGACTCTATAGAGATCGAAAGAAGCAAATGGAAATCCAAAAGAACCAAATGCACACATAGATAAGCCTATGACGTAGGTCTCAATTTTAGAAAAATTTGGACATCAAGTTTATAATTTTCTAAGTTCGTATAAATTTTCTACAATTTTTGAAAATTAAATTGATTTCTGAAAAAGAAAACTACTATTAAATATTAAACTGACGATGCGTGTATTATTTGAATTTAGTCATTCACTACTAGGGCAGTTTCAGAATTAACCATAAAGTTCAGCGGCTAGAATTAACCATGGTGTGTATAGTAGTGTATTTTCATTGTATTTGTTGCCATAAATCAATGTGACATCAGCTTGACGTTCATCAAGCTAGCTTTTGCGTCATCAGGCTAACAGATCAAAATAGGCACACGGCATGGGCGCTTGCTTCGCTGCTCGCCGACTCGCGTGCGTGCGCGGTGATTCTCTACCGGCCGGCGGTGGCGATTTCGCCGGTGTTGAGCGCTGCTGTGCTCGGGGCTGCGATTGCCCGCGCAGAGGACACGGGCGCGGAGCGGGGATCCTCGCGGACTCGGCTACGAGTACGGGGACGGCGATTGCAGACTACGCGCGGCGAATTTCCACTCGCGACACGGCGGTGGTCTCACCGGTGCGGCGGAGGCGCGGCCACGATGTGCGCTGGGCCATGGCGCGGATGCGCGTGAGTCGTGCACATGTCTCTGAGCGCGACGCGCCTCTAGGTTGCTACGGCGAGGTCAGGGCGCGGGTGACGCGGCGGCGCGGAGCAATGGCGGCGGCGGTGTTCCGCTGCAGATGCGATCATGTCCAACTATGGCAGGTCCATGCCTATTCTCTTGTCTAACGGCACGGCTATGTGTAAAGATGTGCATCGGGCCGGCCCGGCACGGTCCGGTGAGGCACGGGCCTACCAGGCCCACGGGCCACCGGGCCGTGCCAAACCCGTGTATCGTCTTGCGGGGTCGGCTAGGCACGGGCCTACTTTCGTCTTTGCTGGCCGGCCCAAATAGCATGGGGCCCAATGTTACACCAGGCCGGCCCGAGCACGTCTTACAAAAACACCAGAAACAGATCAGAATTTGAAACTGATCTCAGAAAAAATAGTTAACAGATTCAGGCTATGAGGCCGGCGGCGGACATGACGACGAGGCTGAGCTGGAAACGCGTGATTCCAGAAGATACTGACGATTTTTTTGTACAGTACGTATTTGATGAAAAAAAAAATGTCAGATTGACCGACTCCAAGTCTTAGTCAACTCAGTTTTGCTTCTGCACGGTTGTGTAGGCTGAGCACTGAGCAAGATTGACACGACAGCACTCCAGCCTCCATGTGTACTAGAATAAATAAACAGTGCAGTTCGCCATACAAATTACAAATTTCAAATTAACAGGCAATAAAGGAAATTTACAGAGCACAGGCAAGATGCACGGCAATAGTACAAGCATCAAGTAAACTAACGCGTTTCTTCATGGCAAAGCTGAAAAGCTCATGTATCCTCATTGGGACAAAATCAAGTTCTCAATTACATAGCTGTCTCCAGACGCCACAGACCACTGCTGCGGATTAGCCACACTGAAAGACCGAAACGGGGATTTGATGCCTCAAAATCTTCATATATGTTTTTTCCACCCATGCATATGCATGTTAACTGACCGATCCATGCAGGTTTTTCATCTTAACTGACCGAGAACTACTTGTGGTGCTTGCAGCGTTCAACCACGTAATATTATTTTTTCTAAACATGACAACCACTAAATATTCATTTTCTGAACAGTGGCAGCTGGATCATGTGGAGTGTTCTCCACTATGAATTTTACAGCAAAAAAATGGTCATACGTTACGTTCTCACAACATATCAGGAGACAGGATTATCTATGTGCTTGTACCTTACATCAATTCAAATGTCCTTGGTGCGCTGCTGAAACTCAGAAGCTCCCACTTCACGCAAGCAGAATGGTCCTGAGCCATTTTACTGCGCAGTCACACCTCCACACCGAAATGAATCGAAACAAGTGGTCCTAGAATGAGAATCACCTTACTGAAATGTACACAATGGGCATGCCGGCTTGTCAAAATTCTCAGGAAATGTTGCCTCAAAATTGTCCACACTCCCACCCAGAGCAAACTGCACATGTAATTTGAACACCGGCAACAAATATCAGTAAATAGGTTCAATAGTGAATCTGCACAAGGACAAATCATGGCTAGAGTTTGAAGAGCTCACCACATGACTCCCTAGTGATGTGTCTCTGCAATCTGTAGATTAGGGATGTGGGAGAATAAATAAACAGAACAAATTTCAAATTAATGGCATCACGCAGCAAAGGAAATTTACAACTCAACAGAGCACAGGCAAGATGCACGGCGGTAGTACAAGCATCAAGTAAACTAACGCGTTACGCGTTTCTTCATGGCAAAGTTGATGAGCTCAAGTATCCTCATTAGGACAAATCAACTTCTCAATTACATAGCTGTCTCCAGACTCCAGATACCACTGCTACGGATTAGCCACACTGAAAGACCGAAACGGGGATTTGATGCCTCAAAATCTTCATATATATTTTTTTCCACCCATGCATATGCATGTTAACTGACCGATGAATGCAGGTTTTTCATCTTAACTGACCGAGAATAATAAAGGGCACCCGGCGGTCTCAAAAATGCAGTGGACCTGCAATAATAGGCAATTGCTTAAAAATCAAATACATCCTCATTCAGAAATGTCCAGCAACGAAGCAGTACAGAAGTTTGTCTGAGTTTTTTTTTAACCTCTCCCTCAGCAGCAGTGCAATTACCAGAGCAAACCAGTTATAACTACTTGTGGTGCTAGTAGAGTAATATTATTTTGTCTAAACATGACAACCACTTAATATTCATTTTTCTGCACAGTGGCAGCCAGCACAACATTGGATCATGTGGAGTGTTCTCCACTGTGAATTTTACAGCAAAATAAAATTGGTCATACGTTCTCACAACATATCAAGAGACAGGATTATCTATGTGCTTGTACCTTACATCAATTCAAATGTCCTTGGTGCGCTGCTGAAACTCAGAAGCTTGTGGGACACCGTGCAAAATGATCTGCTGACCACCAGCCCAAGTACTTCACGCAAGCAGAATGGTCCTGAGCCATTTTACTGCACAATCACACCTCCACACCGAAATGAATCAAAACAAGTGGTCCTAGTGTGCCTGAAAATAGAGTTCAATTTAGCGTACTCAAACATGCATCCGACATAAGTTGTACATTTATCAGGTGGTTCATTTCATGGTGTGTTAGTAAAAAAGGAGATAGGAGGAAATGAGAGAATGAGAATCACCTTACTGAAATGCACACAATGGGCATGCAGGCTTGTCAAAATTCTCAGGAAATGTTGCCTCAAAATTGTCCACACTCCCACACAGAGCAAACTGCACATGTAATTTGAACACCAGCAACAAATATCAGTAAATAGGTTCAATAGTGAATCTGCACAAGGACATATCATGGCTAGAGGTTGAAGAGCTCACCAGATGACTCCCTAGTGAAGTGGCTCTCCAATCCATAGATCAGGGATGTGGGAGATTAGGTGCCAGTCCTCCCCGTTTTCTCTCTCACAGCGCCTCTCCAGATCGGGGCAGCCACAGATCAGCAGTCGCTGCAGAGCAGTGAGGCCCTTTATCCACTCCGGCATGGCATTAATGCCTGGGCAACTCCAGATCTCAAGCTCTCTAAGGGAGGTGTTGAGGCGGCATAAGGATTGGGGAAGGCAAGTTATGCTGTCCAATCCCCAAATCTTTAACTTGCGTAGCCTGTGGAGCTCACCAAAACATTCTGGCAGCTCGCGAAGCGCTACGCATCTTTCTATCTGGAGTTGTTGGAGGGACAAGAGGCCGCCCAAGGATTGAGGAAGGCAAGCCAGGCCTGGCAAGCCCCGAATATCCAACTTGCTTAGAGAGCAGAGCTTGCCCAAACCTTCAGGCAATTGAACAAGTTCTTTGCAATTTCCTATGATGAGCGCCTTGAGGGACGTGAGGTGGCACAAGGATTCAGGAAAGCAAGTCAAGACTCGCAAATCAAAAATCACGAACATTCGTAGAGAACGGAGCTCTCCCAGACTTCCTGGAAACTGGATAAATGCATGGCACCTGTTTACTATGAGCTCCTGGAGAGAGGTGAGGTGACCGGTTGATTGTGGAAGGCCCCTTAAGCCGTCACAGTTTTGAATGCACATCCGTCGCAGGGAAGAGAGATTCCCTAGGTAGTCAGGCAGCTCAATTATGTCGCAAAAGAAAATCTCCAATGACTCAAGTGCTGACCTATGCTGGAGCAGCTCCAATCTTAATCCAAGTGATGGTGGTCGTGAAAAAGGTAACGATGCTTTCATAGACCGTAGTTGAAGCACCTTCAGGTGGCTAAAAGAGGGTGGAGAATTGGAGGACGAAGAGGACCCTGGGCCTTGGCATGGAGATAGCAGCAGGTAGTTACTAGATTTATTCAACCACAAGTGCTCAAGTGAAATTGGGAAGTGTGGCTTAACCATCAATTTAGGACATTCTTCTATACATAAATCTGTAAGATAACTACCAATTTGCAGTTGTCCAGATTGAGCAGGATTGTGATTGCTAGAGCCTTCTCCCTCCTTGCCAAACAAGGTCCTATCTATTACAATCCACAACTCTCCCAGACTATATAGTCCCTCAAGTTTTACCTTGGCAAGTGAAGGAAATGGTCCTCCGCTTATGCTCTCAACAGCAGGCATGCGCACCAGATGAAGCTCCTCCAAACAGGGCAATTGCACAAGCCCATCAAGATTCTTCAAGTGTGGCAAATCATCTAGTACCATCTTGGTCAAAAAAGGGAATTGACCATGACCCTGAAGACCACCACTGGCTTGCTTCAGCATCCATGAAGCGAACCGTGATCCTGCATATGTGGTTATTTTTAACTGTTTAATCCCTAATGGAGGTTCCAAACCATCAAGTGCAACCACCTCATGCTCAGGATTCTCCCTGTCATGTAGAGACTCCCATGAAAGTTCAAGCTCATGTAACTTTTCCTTTTGCTTCAAGCATGCTTGTCGTGCCTCACTCTGGTCTGTCAACCTCCTGAGAAAACAGATTTCTAGTTTCCCACTTAGCCTAGATAGCATTGCCAGCTCTGAGATTCGTGCACATGTCTTGTCAGTTTCCACACAAAATCTATTCAGTTTTTCTAATCGAGTGAGCTGCCCAATACCCAGTGGCAATGTTTCAATGACATCTAGGTCTAGTTCTTTGAGCTTAGTCAGGTTCCCAATGCCATCAGGCAATCGTTCCAGCCCATGGCACTGTCTAATTCTCAAATATTCAAGATTTTCTAGAGTTGTGATGCTTGATGGTAGCCAACGAATTCCAGTCAAAACTAGTCTCAACACTCTTAGCCTTTTATTCCTACCGATGGAGTTTGGCAGGTCCTCAAATGCTCTGCAAACATCAAGTTCCAAAGTTGAAAGCATTTGACAGTCACCAATAGAATCCGGTAAAGTCCTCAGCATAGAACACCCTGATAGGGACAGTGTTCTCAACTTTTTCAGCTTCCCAATGGATCCAGGCAACTCGAGAAGATTGCATGATTCTAAGTAAAGAGCTTGCAGGCTCCAAACATCTGTAATAGCTTCAGGGAGTGCTTCACATTGTAGTTCAGACATCTCAAGATATTTTAGATTTTTTACCTCAAATATGCCTATACGTAGTGGTGTTGACAAAATAGGATTCTCAATAATGATACTGCGCAAGCGCTTTGCATTCTTGAGTGTGCTGCTAAAAATATATCATTGCCATTGTCAACATATATGGCACGTGCATTTTCAGTAACCTTTTGGGCAAAAGTTTTCTTGGTTCAGTTAGAGAAAAGAATCTGTAACCTTTTGTGGAACTCGTTGCATCCTCTGGCACAATAGTTGAAATTTCTTCACATAGGATGGATCGGGCAAGATCGTGAATCAGATCATGCATCTTACATGTCACTCTCCCATCTTCATATTCATTCTTATCTTGTAGAAAATACACTTGCACAAGTGAATTAAAGTACCGGTTGCCAATAAGCTCTAAATCATCAATACCAGGAGTCAAACTGATCATATCATGAGCAATCCATTGCTCAATCAACTGTTCTTTACGGATCAAATGACCTTTAGGAAACAATGAACACATTGTGAAGCACCGCTTCAGATTGGATGGCAAATGAAAATAGCTCAACTTCAAGCATGCAGACACTGAGTCTTCACCCTCAACATCTAATAAAATGTTTTTATGGCCCGCCATTCTCCTATTTCCTTGCCACCAAGAGAAGCTGCAAGAACTTTAATTGCTAGTGGCAACCCACAACATAGTTCCACAATCTCTTTTCCGACCTTTATAAAGTCAGGCTCCAAAACATTTGCAGGTATCCTAAAGCTTTGTTTGAACAACTGCCAACTATCATCAGGAGATAGGCATTTCAAACTGAAGTTGTATGTGGATCGCACTACTTCTGCAACATTTGCACTACGAGTAGTGAGTAAAACCCCACTTCCATGTGCACCAGCTTTGAGAATTTTCATTATTTCGTCCCACTGATTTTGGGACTCGGTCCAAACATCATCCATTACAATTAGAAACTTCTTCCGACTCAATCTCTCATTGACTCTTCTGCTCATATACTCCGGGGAATGTTGTCCAGGATCTTTATCAACAAGATCCTCAAATAGTTTCTTGATGAGCTTGACAATATCAAATTCCTGTGACACATGAACCCAGTCTTACTTCAAAATGCTTTGCTATAGTTCTTTCATCATTGAAAACCAGGTTAGAAAGAGTAGTTTTCCCAGAGCCACCAAGTCCAACTATGGAAACTATCTTGATTTCTTGTGTATCATTAGTCTCTATCAGATTAGATATTATTTGGTGCTTCTCTTGGTCTCTTCCAAGTACTGATGCCTTATCACAAATGGGCAATGCCGGCATATTTGTAGCTGTCTTGTTGATATGGCTAACAGGATCATCGCCAAATATTGCTTTCACGTCATTTTGTTGCTTCACAATCTTAGCAAATCTTTTCTTGATTTTTTTATGTTTTTGGCTGCCCTGCATTGCAATACAAGTGATTCTGCTTTTTTTGTGAGCAGGCATTTGGACACAAATCCACCATCACCATCAATTTCATGTTTTTCAGCCATTAGCTGGAAGTCATCCACAATATCATCAATATCGTAAACAACTTCTTTCAATTTTTTTGAGCCATGGAGCATCCTTTGGATCTCTATCTCCTGCTCTTTCCAGGTTACAATTGATATCCTTGACCAGACCTTGGAGCTCCTGGAGGTCCTTCTTCACACCCACTATAGAGCTATACTCTTTGATGACCAGTGGAGCTAACTTGTTGCTCAGAATCTTCAACATCCCAGTTACTGCAGCAGACAGTAAAGATGCTTCCATACCGACCATGCTTTTTCTGTGAATTCAATTTTGACGTGATCAGGTGTTTTTGAAAGCAAAACCGTTTGCATCGAGAAGTATTCAAGAATAGTGGGTTTCATAGGTCAAACTCACAACTAATGAACTACTTGGGCCGTATATGTGGTAGTAGTGCTTTCATGTGTGGTTATCTATTTCAGTCGACATCAGTATGGATATCTGACCTGAAAAAACTAGTAGCTGCAGTCGTTCAGCCTCTGAGTTGTTGCTTCTTTATATATAGAATGACACTTGGAGCCTTGAGTTCTTGTCACAAAAGGACAGATGAGTGCCTGCGGGTATTTCAAAATGAGAGCCTTGCCTTGGAGCAGATCGTATTTTTATCCCCCGACACGAAGGGAGAAGTTGATCAGTGGAAGGTAGACTAATGAAAATCAGGGCTAAAACATGATGCAACTGACACAAACCAGAGCTTTATGGGGAGCTCAGATCTAGTGCTTTTACTCATGCCATCTAAAATTTGAGGCCTTTGTTTTCTCCTTTGCTATGTAGACGGTAGATTATGCACACCAGAGAAAGAAACAAAAATTAAACATACAGGATCTTAATTATTAGTCAAAAATTAAACAATGTTTTTCTGCAAATTGAATTTTGACATAATCAGTGTTTCTGAAAGCAAAACTGTTTGCAACGAGAAGTATTCAAGAATAGTGGATTTCATAGGTCAAACTCACAAGTCACATCTAATGAATTACTTGGGCCATATATGTGGTACTAGTGCTTTCATTTGTGGTTATCTATTTCGTTCGTCATCAGTATAGATATCTGGCCTGAAAAACTAGTAGCTGCAGTCCTTCAACCTCTGAGTTGTTGCTTCTTTATATATAGAATGACACTTGGAGCCTTGAGTTCTTGTCACAAAAGGACAGATGAATGCCTGCGGGTATTTCAAAATGAGAGCCTTGCCTTGGATCAGATCGTATTTTTATCCCCCAACACGAAGGGAGAAGTTGAGCAGTGGAAGGTAGACTAGAGAAAGTCATAGGTCAAACATGATGCAACTTACACAATCTAGAGCTTTCTGGGAGCTCAAATCTACTGCTTTTACTCATGGCATCTAAAAATCCCTGTTTTTAAATAGCTAGCTATAGCTACGCTATATACTGCGCTTATAGCTTTTCTAGAGACACGACGCTAAGCTATTCGTCTTTTTTTCGCTATGACAATTTTTCTCCACAATTTGCCGCTATAGCTGCGCTAAGTTGCATAGCTTAGCACTTTAAATAGCTAGCTATTTCTAAAACTCAATCTCAGACTAGATTACACTTGTGTGCTTGAAATTTAATTGGTATTTCCTACTTATCAGTTATCATTTGCTACTAATTTGATATTTTGGACAACCAAACTTTCATGAACCATGTTGTAATGTCATGTTGTAATATTATTTTAGACTTGTGAAACCTTAGAAACATATTTATGTTCATCAAATTTGATATTTTCCATGTTTTTGGCTTTGATTATTGTGTTTTCCATATGTTTTATAAACAGGGCTATTTTGAAAAATTGGTCCCGCTATTTTGCATATCTGGCTATTAAAAACAGGGCTAAAAATTGAGGCCTTTCTTTTCTCTTTTGCTATGTAGACCGTAGACTATGCACACCAGAGCAAGAACACAAAAATTCAACATACAGGAGGCTCCAGGATCTCCGACGTACCTAGGGCTCTTGAATAAGCCAGCTGCAAGCGTAGCGTATCCCTTCCTCCATTGCAACGTGTGTGTGGTCTGGGTTGATCGACTTGCCGAGAAATGGAAGGAGCAACAAGGGCTGTGATGCGTCGGTCGGGCCGCCAGTGATCTCAATGTCTCATGAAACAAAACAGAGGACATCAGAAGCAGAGTTTACATCTCTGAGAAGACATGGATGAGCATAGCAGGTTTGAGAAACAAAACAAAGGATTTAGATATCATTGGTTGACGAAGCAGAGTAAAATACCTGGTTTTGCCTATGCCGTCTCGAAGGGGTCTGGTATGAGATGCAGGGCCCACGGGGTCAGCGTGGATGACTGACTCCAATAGTCTTCGTCAACTCAGGTTACTTCCTTGCGTTCAAAAACTCAGGTTACTTCCACACGGGTTGTGTTGGTTGACACGGCTGCTTCAATGGCTTGGATCTGTAGTGTTTTTTTTTATTAGATTCAAGGTTTCTACAAGTTTCAATTGCTTGGATCTTTAGTGTTTGCATTTGCTGTCGAGATTATTTGTTTTTTTTTTTTTGCTCTCCTAAAGTATGACCAATCAGGTTGAAACACAGTCACATGATAGCATTGGATAGATCAGTAGTCTATAATATTACCTATGGTAAACTGGTATTGTGGCTTTTTCCCCACGACCTCCACTGCTTCTTTGAAGATAGATTTAACCACCCTTCTGGTTCCTAACATAATGAAGCAAAAACAAGAAATATATTTGTGAGGGAATCACGAACATATATTTTATATGTTGTATACAAAAAAATGGAAAATTAATATTGTTTTCCTTCAAATCCATGATAAGCAAACTGTCTTTGAACTTTCAGAGGGGTGGTTCCCCCGTCTGCTACAGAACTGTAAACGATGTTTTGGTCTATTGTCCTCGGTTAATGGACTGGGGCTATGCCCTTAAACTGTAAAAAAATTAAGCAAACTGTTTGGACTCGAAGTGCAGCAAAATGGAATAGATAACAAAACATGAAAGGAGACCAACTATGTAATTATTATAAGCAAACTACTCAAGATGGATAGATAACAAAAATATTGTTCTTCTCTCACAGGTTCAAGGAAGGCTGGTCTTGGGATATTTATCCTAGACCCAAGCTGTAGGTTGGTTCCCCTCCTGTTTCACTCAAAAAAAACATTCGCATTGAACGATTTACGCGTGAGCTAGCTTGGTCCTATGATAGGCTGGTTATCGGACGTCTTGTTCTGATCCACAATTCAGTTTTTGGTGCAGGGGATTTATATTGTAGAGATAGGATGCTATATCTTCACAAATCTAAACTAATAAATACCTGGAGCTACGGGATGGGATGTGTTGTTGTTACTCGTGCCATCTCCTAATGTGCTCTGCCTTTTTCTCCTCTCAAAACGTGACCTCCGAATTATGTTGCACAGTGCGGGATGGAGCCTAGATCTTGATGACCTGCTGGAGTAGAGCAGAAAGGCAGGCATCAGAGACGAAATGAATGGATGTTCACGAAGCAAGAAATAAAATCAAATGGTGATGCTACACATATATACCTGGAGCTCAGGGATCGGTTGCCTTTGCTATGTATCCACACCAAAGCTTCTGGGATCGCCTCTGCGTAATTGTGAGCTGTGGCAGCTTCCTTGTGAAAGGTACTCCGTAAGCTATCAACTGCTGCCGTCCTAACAAAGAGATAAGCATGATGGGTGGAATCATGAAGAGATCTATATGGCCAAATGGGCTCCAGGACCCACATGGACCATAGTCACAATAAGTTAACTCTCTGTTTTAGAACAAATCAAAAAAATCCCACAAAATATTTATGCTTTCAAACCTTGTCAATTTGTCAAGGATGGCTAAATACATGCATTTGTGTTAGGAATACAATACAGCAAAATCAGTTCGATGTGTTATCTTCAAACTGATATCTTCCTTCTCTCTTCTCTCACACACATACACAACTCAAGGCTATCCGAAGCTACACAACACTCTTTCTAGCTTTCTAACTAGCTAGCTTCAGTATACATACACCTTAAGGCTATCTGAACTCTGAAGCTAGTAATCCTTAAAATCTAATTTTACTAACTTACCTATGGTCTAGATCAAAATTAAAAATACACTGTCTGGGATCTTTCCCCAGTACTCACTAGAAAAACACCTAAATCCGAAGCAATCAGAAAAAGAAATTCCATTATGGAAAACAAGAGCTTATTGGATATCCTTATGTAGGCCATTTGTGCTGGTTTTGTTATGGTAACCGACAATGCTACAGTAACCAACCTTACATGTACACCACATGCTACACAAAATGATAGCTAATAGTCAATTTCTATTTAATTACTACTCCTTCCTTTTGCTAAACTCCATAGATCTGTCTTTCAATTCATAGTCCATGGTGCATGAACAATCCAGTAGCTTTCAGTAGTACCAAGCTCCTCTTAACTAGCAAAACTCAATTTGCATTTGACTTGCATCTTTCTAACTCATACTTGAGTCTAGTTTAGCTTATTTGGACTTTGTTAGAAACTTTAACGATCAACTATTGCATAGCATCCACTGATCTTTATTTTTTTCTCATCTCAAGAAAATAAATTAATCCCTACATTCTCCGCCTTAATTTGTTTTCTTGAGATATCTTCTTCTTTATGCCAATCGTTTCTTTCAAAAGAATCCCTATGTGGCGGTGCTTGGCGGCCCTTCCTCCAACGTGATGTTGTTGAATATGTTACAAATTTAGATGCATATTATAAAGACCGATTTAGCGAAGCGGAGGCCCATCGTTGGGAGGCTTGATTCTACTCGAGAGATTGATTCATTCTCTTGTAAGCCACTTGTGGACGGCGTTGTAACCTAACTCTTAATAATAGGGAGTATTTTTTGGTTGGAGCCCGTGATTTTTTCTCTCCCGCATTGGAAGGGTTTTCCATGTTAAATCTTGTCTCTCTGCTGTGGTTTGATTGTGTTTCATTCATCGTTTAATCGTCTCGACACAAATGGATGCATCATGACCTCATGCTCTAGGCTGCATCCGTCGTATCCGTCTGAATTTCATATTTTCGCCATGTGGCGGTGGCTAGCGGGCCTCGTGTGGTGCGGTGGCTGGCACACGGGGACGGCAGATCCATGCACATCTACCCACCACGTCATCGAACCATCTTCTAGGCTTCCCTGGCCTAGATTTGTCGTACCCGTGTGGCAGCTGGCACACCTCCCTTTAGTGCGGCGCACCACGAGTCGACATGGTCACGTACCTAAGCCCCCCTGGCATCCCCCTTGTGGCAGTGGTCGGTGGCACTACCCTTAGCGTGGCACACAGTGACCTACCATGGTCACAATACTGAGCCCCCCCCCCCCTTTAGGCTTCTTTGGCCCGGATACGCTGTCCTCAAGTGGCATCCGACACCCCTCACTCCCGCTGCGCACTGCAAGTCAGCGTGGTTGTGTCCCCAAGCCCACTTCTCTGAGTTCCCAAGCATGGATCTGTTGTCCTTGTGTGGTGGCAACCGACACGACTCCCCACCGTGGTGCACCACGTGTCTTTGACACACCGACTAGATTGGTCGCCCCCGTGTTCTAACAACTGTGGTTGTTTTCGTGAGCCTCGGTTTGGTCGTCCCCCCCATGTAGCGGCGGCCAATGCTCCCTCCCCCAGTGCACCTGCCATACCCTGTGTGGGGTTCTAGGCGAACGACCAACCCAGTTCTATGCTAGACTAGCGACAATGATCGCCCTCGGGCAGATTTCCTTGTTGAAGTCGTCACTGAGGAACCTCTAGCTTGTAGCCTCCTCTGCTCGGTCGACCATGTCAACGTAGTTCTCATCGGCACAAGACAGGGTGAAAGCCTTGCTAAGCTCCTTCTTGGCTAGCGATAATTACGTTTTGGCATCATTTACCTCGCTGAAGGCATCACCAAAGAGCTCATATGCCTTGATGGTGGTGATGTTTCTTTTCTCTTCATATATTTTTTTTTGTATTTGTGCCACCCTTTGCCCCTGGGGTTTGGGTGGGTATGTCACAACCTCAGCCTTGCGCTAGAGCTGTTATATGGTTTTAGTGTGGATTTGCATAATTAACCAGAAAAGGGTTTTTCCTCCTTCCCCAAAAATGAGATTGTTGACAATATATCAATACTATTCAAGTGGGACCCCCTGGCACTTAAAAATCCAGAAACTAAAGTTTCCCTTAAATCTACAACTGAATCAAAACATCTATTATTATGAAAAACAATTAAAATCCCATAAATTACATCTATATATAATTCTAAATTACCTCGCACAAAGCCAAGATGAATGGATATCATGTACACTTGGCAGAACCTGAGAAGCTTGAGAGAACCCAGAGGTTGTGTCAAAAAACAAGAGCCCTCAGAACAGATCAAGTTTTAGTGCCCTTAAGGCTTAAGCCAAGGAAGGTAGCCCTCCTCC
Source organism: Hyparrhenia diplandra (assembly GCA_015847255.1). Classification (NCBI taxonomy): domain Eukaryota; kingdom Viridiplantae; phylum Streptophyta; class Magnoliopsida; order Poales; family Poaceae; genus Hyparrhenia; species Hyparrhenia diplandra. Next base: position 708,314 of record JADLZK010000893.1, on the reverse strand, counting down.
CTTGAGTCGGTCGAATAGAAATACGAAACATGAAAACCAGTGAACCAGGGTAAGATGAACATACCACAAGTATAGAAGAATCAATAGGACAGCATCCTTATAGTTGCCATGATCTATGACTAGGGAGTGTGTTCGGCCTTCAGTTCAGTCCCTTAGCTGAGACCAGTTAGAAGAAAGCCCATGTTACCCAAGAAATTGCAGGTGCAAGCAGGAAGTATATATAGCAAGCACATGATCCTATCGGAGTATACCAGGAAATATAATGGACGACGACACGGAATGAAGATGTGGCAGAGTAGTAGAGCAAAATACCTGGAGCGCTCAGATGTGGTGCCGTTGCTTGTTATGTGTACAGCAAGACGGGAAGTTTGGGCGCCGGCCTTGGTTTGCACGACACAGGTGCATCAACTTATCTCCTGACCTCGAGTCGAGGGAAGGGTTCTGCTTCTGCACTGCTAGTTTGTGACGATTGCCTGTGAAGGTATCGACTATGCTTTAATTATTCCGTCAAGGTGTGGTCTCTATAAGCAAAAGCAGATGTGGACGGCTAAAGTAAATTAACCGGCAAAGTGCATAGGGTTCCCTCTCGCGGCTGATCAGTGGATTGTGGAATTAGAATCTGGTCCCCCATCACCCGTCGTGGTCGAATCATGTATCATTTGGAACATCTTTTTATATTAGTACTGTAGATGATAAAAATAAGTTTCTGGCTTTCAGCCCTTTTAAAAGGAACGAATCATTTTTTTTTAACAACCCAACACTTCAAGACAAACAAAGAAATTTAAGACAAAACAACTCAAGACCCAATTTTAATTATCGAAAGTCATCAAAGGATGCAAAGAGAGTCAAACCCGTCGTTTCATAAGTTTAGCATGAGCACTCGTCAATCCAAGTAGGTGCCTCAATGTCCTGTGACTGCCCTTTGATTAGGAAGCAAAGGTTTGATGTGTTTTAAGCTTATATGCTTTGTATAGATATCTGAGTGTCTCACTTTAAAACTTTTATGTAAGGGCCTAATAAGAGGCAGTATTTCTAATAAAGGTTACAGTATGTTGATTTTTTTTTGAAACAAATGCAGGAGAGCCGTTGATTATATGCACATCAACACGCACCGCGAAACTCCAACTCAGAGAAGAAGAAAAAACAACTTTGGCCGGTCAGAATAGGACATCGACACGAGTTGGTCCTTCACTGCACTGCCACCCACTGAAAGACAAAGCTGTCAAGGCAAATTCGCCCTTGTCACCGTTTGCTCTGTTGTTGGTGACGATGTCCCACACCGAGTAGCCCGCTGCTAAGCAGGGGCTATAGCCGCATTTCGCTGCAAGCTGTGTAGCCCTTCCGCAATCACATCCGCTTGCACTGTCTCTCCACACTGGAGTTGCCACTGCAAAGCAGGAGTACCCGCCGCATGCAGGCCGCTGCAAGCTACCAAACTGGCATGAGAGGAGCTTTCTTAGGCGCACGCACACACCAAGTCAACCCCGCCCGCCGAGATGCACGCACTCACACCGCAACTTCCAATAGCCTAGCTGTCTCTCTCTTTTTTTTTTTTTTTTTTTTTTTTTTTTTTTTTTTGAGGAATCACCTAGCGCTGTCTCATTGAAGGTAAAAAAGTGTCATACATGCCTGCTTTCGGTTGTGGGGTCAATTGCAGCGAAGTGAGGAAAAGAAACAAATATATCTACAAAAGTTGTCGGGCTCTGATGACATCAGATTTGCCTTTTTTCCCTAGGGTGTTTAGTTGGTGAGAAGAGAACTCAAAAAGTGTTACAAAGATTCTGTCACATCAAATTTTTTACGCATAAATGAAGCATTAAATATAGGTAAATAAAAAAACTAATTGTATAGTTTGGCTGAAAAGTGCGAGACAAATCTTTTGAGCCTAGTTAGTTCATAGTAGGACAATAATTACCAAATACAAACGAAAAGTGCTACAATAGCCGAACCTAATATATTTCACCAACTAAACACCCGTTATGTCTAGGATTGTAAACTGATTTTTTTTTCATTTTGTGAGTCTACTTTAAGTATGAGTGTGTGATTTTTTTTTTTTGTAATAATGTAGTATGAAAATCATCTTAAAAAATATCAGAATATAATTATTCCGGAATAAGGTGTTGTCATTGCAAAAGTTGACGCGCTGCACTGTTCTAGGGAACAAAGAGGGAATTAGAGCCAAGAGTGATTGACCGACTCTGAGTCAAGTGCAAAGATACAGTGAAAAAGAGAGAGAGAAAAAATAAGGACACCAAACTGGACACGCGTGCCTAGAAAGAGCATAGTACTCAGTGTGCAAATATGCAGGTGTGCATGCCCAACTGGGGTTGCCAGAAAAATGTGTTCTTCCATGAATGGTATGCCACAGGATGGAGGGGCCCAAATCGCCCAACAAGCAAAGAGGAACCGTCCGGGAAGCTGCCGCGGACTTGTGATGCGCGTACCGTCACCGTGCACGGAGACCAGCGAGCCAAGATTGCACACGCTTTGCTTTGTTGGATGGATGTTAAAGCAACACTGAAAGTCGCTGCTTTTGGTGATGATAAGAATAAGATGGCGCACCTACCGTCAAATGGGTTGCGCGCACTGGCTATGGACTCGGGTTGCCGCTGCGGCATGCTCTCGCCGCCGGGTGCAGTGCTCGGCAAGGCCCGCGTGCACTTCATTCCCTTGCCCGCCGCAGCCGCGTCACCATGCGCATTCACAGGCCCCGTGGCCGGGTGCCACGCCATAGCCAATGGATACAGCCAGGCAGCGGTTCCCTCCGAGATTCCCACTGCCATGGCGCTGGAATATTTCCATGGTGTCCGTCCACTAGCAGCTATGGGTTGCTTAGCACAGTGCACAGTTTGTACAAGCCTGCAAGGTTTTATCAGTTTATTAGCAAATGACAATGCAGCGCACCATCATACCGTGCGGCTGCATGTTCTGATAGAAAGCCTGGGTCTGTCTGATTCTGAAGACAAAAGGCCCATTATGACAACTGAACAGAGCAGAGCGAAACGTGAAGAAATCGATATTCAAATTTCATATGCAAAACAAATACGTCGTTCAGAAAAACAATACATTGGATAGGACAAAGCAGAGTACTGCACTTAACAAAGGTCAATCCATGTGCTTCCATGGAGAATATAAACGGTGCAGCTCACCAAACAAATTACTCATTACTCAGTAATGGCATCAGGTAGCAATGGATATTAATTTGCAGCGCATTTGAGCACAGGCAACATGGTATTAGTATAAGCAGTACGTAGATGTCAGCAACCCCGTGTCCGGAGCCGAGGAGGGACATGTCGTTCTGAATGAGTCGCCCGTCTGCACCTCAGGGGAGGCCAGTGAAGCCCAGCCCAGGCCAAGGAGGCCCACGAAGCCAAGTAGCCGCTATTCCGATTCCGTCTGGGTTCGCTAAGCGCCTGCGTGCGCAGAAGGGAGGCAAGGCCTCGTGTACTTAAGCTAGGAGAGCCATGAGCTGCTCATCATCTTTGTAATCGAATATTTCAAACACTCCGAACCCAATTAACCTGCCAGCCGGAATTCAGCCGGTGTTCCTCCCGTATTCCCTGCTGTTCTTCCGTTCTAATCCCCTTAATCTCCTTCTTCCTCCCCTGATTCCATCCGAGCTCCTCACAAGTGGTATCAGAGACCTACGGTTCTCGGGATTTTCCGATTCGCGCCGCTCAATTGCCCATCGATTGCTTGATCCAAACGATTCTGGTTGGTTGATTTTGGATCTACTACATCAGTCGATCTAGAATCCCGTGATTCCAGTCTCCGGATCACAATTTGTGGCGAGCGCTCGCCGCGATCTGGATTCCTCCTCCCACCACCACGTACTCGGTTCGCTGTCGCGCGCGGCGCCATGGGTCCCGACCAGAAGGCGCTGCTCGCCGAGTTGGACAAGCGCTTCGCCGCGCAGGACAAACGCTTCGACAAGTTGGAGACGAAGATGGATGCGAACACCTTGTCCGCGGTGTCCCGCCTGGATGAGTTGGAGCGCGCCCACAAGGTGTTCGACGAGTGGCGTCCCGAGGTGGACGGCCTCATCGATGACCCGCAAATCGAGGTGAAGAAGCTATCAACACTCAAGCTCGAGGTCGCCAAGGCCACCAAGTTTCGGAGCGCTCCATGGTGGACGGACCATCGGCGCGAGTCCGGCGTGTTCGCGACGGCGCCATCCACGTGTGTCTTCGAACCCACGCTTTGTGCGGGCGCTCAGCCGCAACGTCCCAAGTCGGCATCCACTCCTGCGTCGCTAACTGCTCCGGTTCTCGACACCAAGCCGCCGACACCTACCGCAAGTCTCACGGCTACGCCGAAGTTCCAGGCTGGTCCGCGCCCATCTGCGGAGTTCTCGCCAACAAGCCCAACGGGCACCGCGTCCGAGTACGGAACTGCGGGTTGGTGACAACCGTAGTTCCCTCGCATCATGGTACGCCTCACTCCATACCGTCTCAGTCCTGGGCTCATCAACCCCCACCTATACCCAATCCAATCCCACCCCCTTTATCCTTCGGCCATCGCCCACCACCAGCACCAAATCGCCAGTGCGAAACTGGTTCACAAGGGGGAATTGAGGGGGGTTCATCAGCCAAACTGCCTAAAGTCAATTTCCCAGTGTTTGAGGGTCAGCATCCTAAGGCTTGGCTACGGGATTGTGAGGATTATTTTGACCTATACTCTGTGCCTGAACATCGTTGGGTTAAGGTTGCTGCTATGCACTGTAAACAGGATGCTAATAGATGGAAACAGTCTGTTGAGTCCCAGATTAGCCGCTGTAATTGGTATGGGTTTAGGGAACTGGTGTTGGAGCATTTTGGTCATCAGGAACATGAGCTCCTGGTCAGGCGTATCCTGCATGTCCAGCAAACAAACTCTGTTACGAGTACAATCACCAGTTCTCGGGTTTGGTTGATGATTTGCTAGCCTATACACCAAACTATGATCCTATGTATTTCACCCAGCGTTACATAGATGGTCTGAAACATGAAATACGTGCTGCTGTGCTTATGCAAAGACCTACTTCTTGGGATTCTGCTGCTATGCTTGCCCCGCCATGGGAGGAAGTCTTGGAGCGTGACCATCGGAGGCCATTTCGTCGGTTCGACGGGCGCCGCGTGCCAGGGCGGTGCCCATTCCACCTCCACCTGTTCGACCCAATGGTGGTGATGATCGCCACCAAGCACATCCGGCTGCGCCGCACACAGCGACCCGACCGGTTCCGTGATCTCCGCGCCCAGCGTCGAGCTCAAGGCCTCTGCGTGCGTTGCGTTTGCGCCGCACGTTGGAGTCGTGATCACAAATGCGCTGAGATGGTTCTACTCAAAGTGGTGCAAGAAATGTGTGATTTATTTCCTGAAGTTGAGGAAGTGGAGCAGCAGCCTGGCTCTCCACCAAATGCCCAGGTTATGGCACAATTATGCGTGTCGGCGGCCTTCAGGACTCTCTCCCCAAAGTCTTTCAAGATTTCGGTGAATTCATGGGGAAGCCTATTGCTATTTTGGTCGATTCTGGCAGTTCTCACACTTTTATCAAGTCAGAGTTGGCTGAGTCATTGCCGTTTGTTCAGCAGCTACAAGATCCTCTGAATGTGCAGGTGGCTAATGGAGAGATAATGCCTTGTACACAAAGATATTCGAATGGCCGGTGGTCTGTGCAAAGTTATGAGTTTATCTCTGATTTGAAGCTGTTGCCATTGCAATCCTATGATATGATTTTGGGTCTAGATTGGTTGTCCAGTTTCAGTCCAATGCAGATGGATTGGCGCCAACGTTGGATTTCAATTCCTTACAAAGGACAGCAGATTGTGTTGCTTGGGGACTGCCCAGATCTGCCAGTTGGTTCTGTAGTTCAACTCACTCTACTTCAACCACATGAGTCAGAGAAGCCTTCTTCTTCAGTTGAGCTACCATTGGAGTTTCAGGCTTTGCTAGCTGAGTTTGACCATCTTTTCAAGCCTCCTACAACTCTGCCTCCCAAACGGGATTGTGATCACTCGATCCCTCTCATTCCAAGAGCACAACCGGTGTTTGTCAGGCCTTACCGATATGCCCCAACCCCAAGTCTCGAAATCGAGCGTCCGTGTACGGACATCTTTGGAACGAGGGAATCATTCGAGAAAAGCCACGCGTGCCTTTAAGTCACCGTCTTGTTAGTCAAGAAGAAGGACAGCTCATGGCGGTTCTGCGTGGACTATCGTCATCTCAATGCCATTACAATGAAGGGCAAATTTCGATTTTACCGATGATTGACGAACTTCTTGATGAGCTTCAAGGTGCACAAGACTTCTCTAGTCTTGATCTCCAAGCCGGCTTCCACCAGATTCGCATGAAGGAAGGGGAAGAATTTAAGACCGCATTTCAAACTCATTTTGGTCGGTTCGAAGTTCCGCGTGATGGCTTTCGATCCCATTGGGGCACCTGTGTCCTTCCAGAGGTCATGAACACTACTTTGGTGTCGTGTTTGCGCCGTTTTGTGCTCGCGTCTTCTTCGACGATATTTTGATCTACAGCCCGGATTTGCGGTCCCATTTGTCTCATCTCGTCGTACAGTTCTCCAACTCTTAGCTCGAGACAAGTGGACACTCAAATTGAGCAAATGCAGTTTCGTATGCACAAAGTTAGTCTATTTGGGGCATGTGATGACGGCAGCTTCTCAATTGGCCTTCTCCTTCTAACACCAAAGATTTGAGAGGATTTCTTGGCCTAGCAGGTTACTACCGCAAATTTGTCCACCATTTTGGAATCATTGCCAAACCCTTGACGGCTCGCTCAAGAAACATGTGCTGTTCATATGGACCCCCGATCATGAAGCGCCTTTCAAAGAATCAAACATGCTCTCTCGTCATTCCCGCTTTTGGCGTTGCCCAATTTCAATCGCCCTTTCTCGTATTGAGACAGCACGCCTCGGACCAGGGTATCGGGGCCGTGCTTATGCAAGGCGGCCACCCCTCGCATACATCAGTAAGGCTTTGGGTCCACGTTCCCGCGGGTTATCAACATACGAGAAGGAGTACATGGCTATTCTTCTCGCTGTACAATCATGGCGCTCATACCGCAATTCCAAGAGTTCGTTATACTCACAGACCAGAAGAGCTTGACTCAACTAGGTGATCAGCGTTTGCACACATCTTGGCAACATAAGGTGTTCACTAAACTTCTCGGTCTGCAGTACCGCATTGTTTATCGCAAAGGTACCGAAAACAGAGCTGCCGATGCTTTATCCCGCCACCCTGCTCCACCTGCTCAATGTGCTGTGATTTCGTCTATGGTGCCGTCGTGGGTAGCTTTTGTAGCTGGCACATATGAAGCTGATGATCACTCCAAGGCTTTGATTGTCAAGCTTGCTCTTGATTCCACAGCAGTGCCCAATTTCTCCTATCAGAATGGTCTGCTGCGTTACAAGAACCGTATTTGGGTTGGTGCTGACAAAGCAGTTCAGTTGAAGCTTATGACAGAGTTCCATAGTACTAATTGGGGTGGTCAGTTCCATAGTACTAATTGGGGTGGTCACTCGGGCGTACCAGTTACATTGGCCAAGCTCAAGCAATATTTCGCTTGGCAAGGCATGAAGACATCTGTGAAAGAATTTGTACAGTCTTGCTCTGTTTGCCAACAATCGAAGCCTGACCGTGCTAAGTTACCTGGATTGTTACATCCCCTTCCTGTGCAAGATTTAGCTTGGCAAGTCTTGTCTATGGACTTCATCGAAGGCTTACCAATTTCTGCAGGGGCCAACTGTATATTGGTGATTGTGGATCTGTTTACAAAGTATGGTCACTTTCTGGCACTCCGTCACCCATTCACTGCCGAGACAGTTGCTCAGGTGTTCCTTGATTCTATCTACCGCTTACATGGTATGCCCTTACACATAGTCTCCGATCGTGACCGCATATTCACGTGCAATTTCGGGACGAAGTTATTCAAGCTAGCTGGTGTAACTTTGTGCCGTAGCACTGCATATCACCCCTCATCCGACGGGCAAACTGAGCGTGTGAACCAGTGCCTCGAAACTTACCTCCGCTGTTTTGTGCACGCTTGTCCGAGCAAATGGAAAATGGCTGCCGACGGCGGAATTTTGGTACAATTCCTCTACTCATTCTGCTATTGGCCGCTCCCCTTTGAAGCTCTCTATGGGTATGCTCCGCGTTTTTGGCAATTCCTCCAGAAGTGCTTGATGATGCTACTCCAGCAACAGGGTTATGGTATGCCTCCAGAGAATGGATGGACACTTTGCTTCAGCAACATCTCAACCGAGCCAAAACCCGCATGAAGAAGCAGGCCGACCAGCATCGTTCTGAACGGGCATTCTCTGTGGGTGAGTCTGTGTATTTGAAGCTACAGCCGTATGTTCAGACTTCGCTCGCCCCGCGCTCTCATCAGAAGCTTGCATTCCGCTTCTTTGGTCCCTTCAAGATTATATCCAAGATTGGTACAGTGGCTTATGAGTTGGATCTTCCTCCTCATTCATCTGTGCACCCGGTCTTCCATGTATCTCAGCTCAAGAAGGCTGTCGGGGCTACTCATCAAGTTACTCCAACATTACCCTCTGACTTTGCTCTCAGATTGATGCCTGAGCAGGTGCTCCAAAGCCGGGTTATCCATCACAATGGTGCTCCACTCCAGCAAGTGTTGGTCAAGTGGAATAATTTGCCTCGCTCGCTGGCCACATGGGAAGACTATGAAGCTTTGCGACAAGAGTTTCCACGCTCACATGCTTGGGGGCAAGCATTGGCGCAAGAAGGGGGATGTCAGCAACCCCGTGTCCGGAGCCGAGGAGGGACATGTCGTTCTGAATGAGTCGCCCGTCTGCACCTCAGGGGAGGCCAGTGAAGCCCAGCCCAGGCCAAGGAGGCCCACGAAGCCAAGTAGCCGCTATTCCGATTCCGTCTGGGTTCGCTAAGCGCCTGCGTGCGCAGAAGGGAGGCAAGGCCTCGTGTACTTAAGCTAGAGAGCCATGAGCTGCTCATCATCTTTGTAATCGAATATTTCAAACACTCCGAACCCAATTAACCTGCCAGCCGGAATTCAGCCGGTGTTCCTCCCGTATTCCCTGCTGTTCTTCCGTTCTAATCCCCTTAATCTCCTTCTTCCTCCCCTGATTCCATCCGAGCTCCTCACAGTAAACTAATGCATCTCTTCATGGCAAAGCAGAGCTCGAGGATCCCCCATAGCCCTATGGGTTGCTCACTAGCTTCATATAACAACTTCTTGATTAAATCGTCTTCAGACTCCACAGACCATGGGAGCCGCACCAAAAGACCAAAACTGGGATTTGTTTCCATATCGCTCAAGATCTTCATATATATTTTTGTCACCCATGCATGCAGGTTTTTCATCTTGGCTGGCTGAAAAAAAAATAAAGCACTCCCAGTCTCCCAGATGCAATGGACCTGCAACAATAGGCAATTACTTAAAGGTCAAAAAACACATCTCATCATTCACAATGTCCAACAATATTAATGAAGCAGTACAAGTTTCTCTGCATTTTCTTGCATCTCTATCACAAATATGTGTTTGGGTCATTCCAATGTAGGCTCTGAGTCTTTTGTAAGGCAGGAGACAGAGATTATTTTCAAGGCTTTGTATCCACTCGATTTAATGCACTTCAAAATTTTAATAAATCTTACTTCATGAAAAGATATCAGCAGCCGTGCATTTACCAGAGCAAAATATAACTACTTGAAATGCTTGCAGAGTTCAACCACGTAATATTTCTGTTATAACCACTTAATATTCATTTTCTAAATAGTGACAACTAGCACAACACTGGATCATCTGAAGTGTTCTCCACTGTAAATTTTACAGCAAAAAGTTTTCACACATTCTCACAAAATATTAGGAGATAGGATTACCTATGTGCATGTACCTTACATCAATTCAAATGGCCTTGCCTTGGAACTGAAACTCAATAGCTACCTTGCAATATGATCAGACGACCAACCAACCCATGTTCTTCACGCAAGCAGAATGATCCTGTGCCATTTTACTGTGCAGTCACACCTCCACACCGAAATGAATCGAAACAAGTGGTCCTAGTGTGCCTGAAAACAGAGTTCAATTTAGCCTACTCGAACATGCATCTGACATAAGCTGTACATTTATCAGGTGGCTCATTTCATGGTGCGTTAGTAAAAAAAGGAGAGACGAGGAAATGAGAGATTGGGAATCACCTTACTAAAATGTACACAATGGTCATGCAGGCTTGTCAAAATTCTCAGGAAATGTTGCCCCAAAATTGTCCACACTCCCACGCAGAGCAAACTGCACATGTAACTTGAACACCAACAATGAATATCAGGAACTAGGTTCACTAGTGAGTCTGCACAAGGACAAATCATGGCTAGAGGTTAAAGAGCTCACCAGATGACTCTATAGTGATGTGGCTTTGCAATCTGTAGATCAGGGATGTGGGAGATGATGTGTCAGTCCTCTCCTATTCCTCTATCAGGATCGGGGCAGTAAGTGATCTGCAATTGCTGCAGAGCGGTGAGGCCCTTTATCCACTCCGGCGTGGCTTTGATGCCTGGGCACCTCCAGATCTCAAGCACCCTGAGGGAGGTGGTGAGGCGACATAAGGATTCTGGAAGGCAAGTTATGCTGTCCAATCCCAAAATCTCTAACTCGCGTAGACTGTGGAGCTCACCCAAGCATTCAGGCAGCTCGCGAAGCGCTTCACACGATGATATGAATAGCTTTTGGAGGGACATCAGGCCGCACAAGGATTGGGGAAGGCTAGTCAGGCCTGGCAAGCCGCAAATATCCAACTCGATTAGAGAGCAGAGCTTGTCCAGACCTCCGGGCAATTGAACAAGTTCTTTGCTCCTATTCTGAGCACCTTGAGAGACGTGAGGTGGCATAAGGATTCAGGAAAGCAAGTCAAAGCTGGCAAACAATAAATCTGCAACATACGTAGAGAGCGGAGCTCTCCCAGACTTTCTGGAAATTGGACAAATGCATGGCACTGTCGTACTATGAGCTCCTGGAGAGAGGTTAGGTGACCTGTTGATTGTGGAAGGCCCCTTAAGCAGTTACAACGTTCGATGCTCATCCGTCGCATGGAAGAGAGTTTCCATAGGCAGTCGGGCAGCTCAATTACGTCGCAGAGTGTAATCTCCAAGGACTCAAAGTGCTGACATGTGCTGGAGCAGCTCCAATCTTAATCCAGGTGACGGTGGTTGTGAAAAAGGTAATGATGCTTTCATAGAACTTAGTTGAAGCACCTTCAGGTGGCTAAAAGAGAGTGGAGAATTGGAGGACGAAGAGGACTCTTGGCCTTGGCATGGAGATAGCAGCAGGTAATTACTGGATTCCTTCAATAACAACTGTTCAAGTGAAATCGGGAAGTGTGGCTTAACCATCAATTTAGGACAATTACCTATAATTAAATCTGTAAGACAGCTACCAATTTACCAATTGTCCTGATTGAGGATTGTGATTGCTAGAGCCTTCTCCCTCCTTGCCAAACAAGGTCCTATCTGTAACAATCCACACCTCTCCCAGACTATGTAGTCCCTCTAGGTTTACCTTGGCAAGTGAAGGAAATGGGCCTCCGCTTATGCTCTCAACAGCAGGCATGCAAAACAGAACAAGCTCCTCCAAACAGGGCAATTGCACAAGCCCATCAAGATTTTTCAAGTTTGGCAAATCACATAGTAGCATCTTGGTCAAGAAAGGAAACTGAGCATGGCCCTGAACACCACCACTGGCTTGCTTCAACATCCATGAAGCAAACTGTGAACCTGCATACTTGCTTATTTCTAACCGTTTAATCCCTAATGGCGGTTCCAAACCATCAAGTGCAACCACCTCATGCTCAGGATTCTCCCTGTCATGTAGAGACTCCCATGAAAGTTCAAGCTCATGTAACTTTTCCTTTTGTTTCAAGCATGCTAGGTATGCCTCACTCTGGTCTGTCAAGTCCCCGAGAAAGCTGATCCTTAGTTCCCCCACTTATCCTAGATAGAGTTGCCAGCTCTGAGATTCGTGCAAATTTTTTATCAGTTTCCACACAAAAACTAAACAGTTTTTCTAATTCAGTGAGCTTCCCAATACCTGGCGGCAACCTTTCAGAGATATCTAGGTCCAATTCTTTGAGCTTAGTCAGGTTCCCAATGTCTTCAGGCAACCCTACGAACTGAAAGCACAGCCTAATCCTCAAATACTCTAGATTTTCTAGAGTTGTGATACTGATGGTAGCCTTCGAATTCTAGTGGAAGATAGACTCAACACCCTTAGCCTTTTATTCATACCGATGGAGTTTGGCAGGTCCTCAAATGCTTCGCAATCATTAAGTTCCAACGTTGAAAGCATTTGACAATCACCAATCGAATCTGGTAAAGTCTTCAGGTTAGAACACCAAGATAGGTACAATGTTCTTAACCTTTTCTTCCCAATGGATCCAGGCAACTCGAGAAGATTGTGTGATTCTAAGTGAAGAGCTTGTAGGCTCCAAACATTTGTAATAGCTTCAGGAAGTTCTTCACATTGCAGTTTAGACATCTCAAGATATTTCAGATTTTTTTACCTCAAATATGCCTGTAAGTAGTGGTGTTGACAAAACAGAATTCTCAATAATGATACTGCGCAAGCGCTTTGCATTCTTGAGCGTGCTGCTAAATAATATATCATTGCCCTTGTCAACATATATAGCACGTGCATTTCCAAAAACCTTCTTGGGCAAAAGTTTTCTTGGTTCAGTTAGAGAAAAGAATCTGTAACCTTTTGTGCAACTGGTTGCATCCTCTGGGACGATAGTTGAAATTTCTTCAGACAAGATGGATCGGGCAAGATCATGAATCAGATCATGCATCTTATATGTCACTCTCCCATATTTATATTTGTCCACAGCTTGTAGAAAAGACACTTGCACAAGTGAATTAAAGTACATGTTGCCAATATGCTCTAAATCATCAACACCAGGAGTCAAACTGATCATATCATGAGCAATCCATTGTTCAATCAACTGTTGTTTACGGATCAAATGACCTTTAGGAAACAATGAACACATCGTGAAGCACTGCTTCAAATTGGATGGCAGATGAAAATAGCTCAACTTCAAGCATGTGGACACCGAGTCTTCACCCTCAACATCTAATAAAATATCTCTCATGGCCTGCCATTCTCCTATTAGATCCTTACCAACAAGAGAACCAGCAAGAACTTTAATTGCTAGTGGCAACCCACAACATGTTTCCACAATCTCTTTTCCAACCTTTATAAAGTCAGACTCCAAAAGTTTTACAGACATGCTAAAGCTCTGTTGGAACAACTGCCAACTGTCGCCTGGAGATAGGCGTTGCAAACAAATCTGGTATGTGGATCGCACTATTTCTGCAACATTTGCGCTGCGAGTAGTGAGTAAAACCCCACTTCCATGTACACCAGCTTTGAGAATTTTCATTAGTTCACCCCACTGATTTTGGGACTCGGTCCAAACATCATCCATTACAATTAGAAACTTCTTCCGATTCAATTTCTCTTGGATTATTGTGGTCATATACTCTGGGGAATGCTGTCCAGGATCTTTATCAGCAAGAGCCTCAAATAATTTCTTGATGAGCTTGTCAATATCAAATTCCTGTGATACATGAACCCATAGTCTTACATTAAAATGTGTTGCTATAGTTCCATCTTTGAAAACCAGGTTAGACAGAGTAGTTTTTCCAGAGCCACCAAGTCCAACTATGGAAATTATCTTGATTTCTTGTGTATCATTAGTCTCTATCAGATTAGATATTATTTGGTGCTTCTCTTGGTCTCTTCCAAGTACTGATGCCTTATCACAAATTGGCAATGCCGGCATATTTGTAGCTGCCTTCTTTGATATGGCTGACAGGATCATTGCCAAATATTGCTTTCATGTCTTTTCGTTGCTTCACAATCTTTGCAAATCTTTTCTTGATTTTTTTTATGCTGTTGGCTGCCTTGCATTGCAATACAAGTGATTCTGCCTTTTTTGTGAGCAGGCATTTGGACACAAATCCACCATCACCATCAATTTCATGTTTTTCAGCCATTAGCTGGAACTCATCTACAATATCATCAAAATCGTAAACAACTTCTTTCAAGTTTCTGAGCCATGGAGCATCCCCTGTAGCTCTATCTCTTGCTGTTTCTAGATGATCATTGATCTCCTGAACGAGATCTTGGAGCTCCTGGAGGTCCTTTTTGACACCCACTATAGAGCTATACTCTTTGATGACCAGCGGAGCTAACTTGTTGCCTAGAATCTTCAACATCCCAGTTACTGCAGCAGATAGTAACGCAGCTTCCATACCGACCATGCTTTTCCTGTAATAAATTGAATAATTAAATGAAATAACCGGGCGTTTATGGAAGCAAAAGAGTTTCATAGAGAACTATTCCAGAATATATAAGGGGTTTTACATGTTGAAACTAATTGGGCTGTATACCCATACAGTGCAAGTGCTTTCATGTGTGATTAATTAACTCATTCTCTCATTTCTTCTTTCAAAAAACTCATTCTCTCTTTCACTGCCATCTGTATGGATATCTTTTTTTTATATAGATAAGGATCAGTATGGATATCTGACCTGAAAAATCTAGTAGCTGCAGTCCTTCAGCCTCTGAGTCGTTGCTTCTTTATATATAGAATGACACTTAGCCTTGAGTTCTTGTCACAAAAGGATAGACGAATGCCTGTGGGTATTTCAAAATGAGAGCCTTGCCTTAGAGTAGATCGATTTCTTCTCCCAACGTAAAGGGTGAAGTTAAGCAGTGGAAGGTAGTCTAAAGAAAATCAGGGCTCAAACATGATGCAACTTACACAAACCAGAGCTTTCTGGGGAGCTCAGATCTACTGCTTTTCTTTTCTCCTTTGCTATGTAGACCGTAGAGTTTGCACACCAGAGCAAGAACAAAAATTAAACATACAGCATGTTAATTATTCGTCAAAAATAAAGTAACTGCTGGAGTTCCAGGATCTGCAACGTACCAGTGGCTCTTGAATAAGCCAGCTCCAAGCGTAGCGTAGCCCTTCCTCCTTTGAAACGTGTGTGTGGTCTGGGTTGATCAATTTGCCGAGAAATGGAAGGAGCAACAAGTGCAGCGATGTGTCGGTCGGCCGTTAGTGAGTGATTAGTCGAACAATCCACCTAGTCTCAAGAAACAAAACAGAGGACATCAGAAGCAGAGTTTACATGTCTGAGAAGACATGGGCGAGCATAGCAGGCTCAGAAATGAAACAGAGGATTTGGATCTCGTTGGTTGACCAAGCAGAGTAAAATACCTGGTTTTGCCTATGCCATCTCAAAGGGGTCTGCGCTGCACAAGGCCAGATGTACTGCTTGTACCCCTTGTGCGTTGCTAAACATGCTCGTACCCCTTGTGCCAACCTTTGCTCTAATGCAACATGTGCAAATCAGAGCTTTCTGGACCTCAGATGTACTGCTTTTAATTCTCCAGGCCAGATGCTAGCTTTGTGTCTCTTCCTAGTGAACTAATCAACTGCAGACAAAGGGAAGCAACAAGGACGCAAGGAGTAATGCAGGAAGCGCGTCAGTGACGAAATGGATAAACGTGGCTACTCAAGCAACAAACACAACTGAACAGGATGCTACATAATTTATGAGAAATGAAGTAAATACCAGGAGCTCGTGGATCTGCTGCCTTTGCTCGTGCTGTCTCCAGTTGCTGCTTTCCTTTCCCCGCTAGCAAAAAGTGTAGCAGGTGGCAGAGTATAGGGAAATGGAGTATGGAATTAGTGAAGAGAATGCTATATTGTTGCAATGGTTAAAAGTAGAGTAATATCTGGAGCTTAGATTGGCTGAGTTACATGTGATCTCTTCAAATGATGCCCTGCTTATTTTTATCCTAAGCTTATTTTTATCCTAAACGAGCAGTGTGTTTTAGTTGGAGGTTTGGGTCGTCCCTCGATTTGGATAAAGGCATTCATTAGGAGCAACTTAGCTTATTACTTGAGCATCTCTTAGACCTAGAGAACAGCGTTTGCTAAGAGAAAACAAATGTGGGCGGTTAAATAAAGTATTGTCCCTTTCACAAGGGCATTAGGATATGCCCTCACCCCATCCCCCATGTTTGAAACTTTGAGTCGTCATTGGAACAGCCTGTCTATGATGAAGCGGCGATATGTGTAGTACTTCTAAAAGCTTCTAATATTTACTTAAATGGGGGCAATACAGCATTTTGGGACTTTGCTAACTCTAGGTACTCAACCATTTACATTCTCCATCAGGGACTTTGCAGAGAGAATGGGGTCGTCTTTGGAGTTTAGGTATTGCATTGGATGCTTGGTTGGCAAGGCCGACTAGGAATATGTCATTTTTGACTTAAATAATGCATGATGAACTGAAGTGTTAGGGTTGATGATGGTTCAACCCCAAGCTTTGGGACCAGGAGCTCGTTGTATTTAATTGGTTACATACAAAATCCTGTGCTTCAATGCAGCCTTCAAAGTGCAAACATATTACCCATGCCATGCTGTATCCCTACGCCAATTCCAGTGTGTGGAAACTACAATCCATATTTACAAGTGATCGATGCTTGCCTTCAGTTGGAGACGCGCAACTTACAGGAAGATCAGTTTCTTATAGAGAAAGCATCTCAAAGATTCTTGGAATGACTTACAATTTGGAGAGTCAAAGCATATTTATGAGAAATGAAGTAAATACTCAAGTTTGACCCTCAAGATTCTTGAAATGACTTACAATTTGGGATGGAGCACTAAATTTTGAATATTAAAACATTAAGAGAACCCCGCAACACTAGGAGAACTTAAAATTTCTGGATGTGTACTACCACTACCCAGTAGTACTGGAATCTGAAGGGTTTTGTTGTTGTGTGCGTTGGGTGAGTCAAAAGAGGTCTACGTTTAGCACTTCCACTTTTTATGAAGTGCTTGCTGAGTAGTGATGCAAGTTCAAACTATTTTCGGTCATTGGGTTGACCCAAAAAATTGATCAAATGTACTAGAATTTTTGTAGTTTTAAGGAAGTGCGAAAATGAACTATGATGGTGTTTGACCGTAATTAGTTAGGTGGCCCAAAAAAAAAAACCCACCCACTTGCATCCCTACTCAGAGTAGGACATGTGTACTGGATACAATATTCAATCAACTACATGCAACTTAAAATAATGACAAGTGTGCTGGATTCCTCAGTAACTGTTCTTACAGGAAAAAGTGGTTGACTTGACTCAAGCTTCGTCAAGTGTGAAGAGAGAGAGAAGGGGTATGCTGAGCTGAAGATGGAACGCGTACCAAGATTAACGAAGAGGAAGATGCCAACATGCCGTGGAGTAGTGGCGGGTAGCATGTGACCGGCTCGCTCCTCCTGCAGTCCTGCTCTTTGGATGACGAACTGCCTCTGCCTCCACTCCAACTCCGCAGTCTCCACTCTCCACCTGTGCCGCATTTTGTCGAACGAGTGGCCACTAGTACCCATTTTATTTTTAGTGACGGGCAGAATTTGTTTTCCGTGGCGGGCCGAGGCGCCCGCCTCTAACGCATGGTCACGGTTAATACCAGGATATCAGTGGCGGGCACCTGCCCGTCATGCAAAATAGAGGGTCCACCGTGGCGGGCTAATTACAATGCCCGTCACGGTAAAGATTTTCAAAAAAATAAAAAAAAGAAACCCCTAGATAGGCCCGCCGAGCCCATCTACAGCCCGCCGGAGCCCATCTAGGGTTCCAGCCGCCGGCGCCGATCCGGGCGATCCAGCCCGCCGCGCGGCCGCGCTGCCGCACTACGGCGACAGTCGCCGTCCTCCCCCGCCGTGGAGCTCGCCGGCCGCCGCCTCCCGGTGCCGCCCCCCCAGATCCAAAGCCGGAACAGGGTTTGCGCTGGATGGAAGCTCGCCGCGTCGCCGTGGAAGCCGCCGCCGCCGTGGAAACCCCCGCCGTCGCCGTGTGAGCCGCCACCGCCGGCGGCCGCCTCCCGTGCCGCCCCCGCCGTGGATCCCGGAAGAGCGGATCCCCGAAAGGCCGCCGCCGGATCGACGAGCCTCGCCGCGGATCCAGCGCGCCGGCCGGAGAGGAAGGAGATGGCCGCTGATCCGGCTCCCCAAGCGCCGACGGCCGCCGGAGCGCCAGCAGGGAGGGCGCGCGGAGTTTGGGGGAGGAGAGGGAGAGAGGAGACGAGCGCGGCCCACCCCGCGCCGCCGCCGCCGGTGAAGGGAGCCCGCGCCGCCGCCGTCGGGGAAGGGAGGGAGGGACGCCGCCGCCGGGGAAGGGAGGAGGGAGCCCGCGCCGCCGCCGCCGAGGAAGGGGCGCCGCCGGATCCGCCCGAGCCGAGCCGCCGCCTGGTCGGTGAAGGAAGGGAGGGAGCTCGAGAAAGTGAGAAGGGAGAGGAGAGGGATCCGGAGAGAGGACGAGATCCGAGGGGGTGAGGAGTGAACCTCAAACCCTAAATCTTGTATTTATACTTAGAGGCGGATCGGGCCTCGCCATGGGCTTATTGGGCTCGGGACTTTTCCGTGACGGGCCCTTTAAGATGCCCGTCCACACGAGATTTTTGCGTGGCGGGCACCTTAACACGCCCGCCACGCAAAAGATTTTATTTTGTGTGGCGTCGTGTTAAGGTGCCCGCCACGTAAAAATCTTTCCCGTGACGGGCAAAAACGCCCGCCACGTAAAAAAATGGACGTGGCGGGTATTTTCCGTGGCCGGACAAAAAAATTGCTCGCCACGGAAAAGATTTTGCAAGTGCTCGCAAAATCATTTCGCTACTAGTGGGCGGCCCATCGTTGAGCGTTGCGTGATGGCCGCAACCCAAGATAGCGGGGCGCCATTGCGTGCTTTCGCCGTCATACTCGCACCCGACAAGGCTCCCGCAGCCCTTCCCGCTGCTCCAACATCCTAGGTCGGCCGGTCGGCACCAGTGCCCCCGCGCTCTCGCAGTGAAGCGAAGACACCTGGACAAGGCCTCCTTTGTGTGCCCTCCTTTGGTATTAGGAAGCAAACCCAAGGTGTTAAAACTTGTTCATATTTTCACATTGCCTGCTTAGTACTAAAGCGCTAGTATCTAAGTTGGTATAACATTCCTTGAAAAATATAAATGGGGGTATGTATAGCTTTTAACGTTTTTTTTTTTTAGATAATGGATAATAAAATCCGCCTCTACATCCAAGGATGTACACAGCCCATTATTACAAAGTTTGGAGGAAAAAACACAGAGCAAGCCAAACGCCCGTAACAAAGACATTGTTACTAAACTAAACGGAAAATATGCTTCCACCCTCTATTGGAAATTTCTAGAGCAATGATCTCCGCTTGTTTGCTCAATGCAACGAGGGTGTCCTTTGCTTGCTCAGCACGCAACCGGGCCCGTGCGCATCCAATAAGCTCCCCTCAAGATAACCCGCATAATAGAGTTAGATTTCATTTTTTTAAAATCGTATCATTACGACATCTCCGGATGGCCCGAAATAAAGCCGCCACCCCAACCCAAATCAAAGGCTTGGAATCTTTATGTTGATTATGAAGCCAACTACCAAACATATGGTTAATAGAAATAGGTTGGGTAAGATTAGTAGCATAGAAAATAATCCTCCAAATCATCTTGGCAAAAGGGCAATCAAAAAGAGGTGTTGGATAGACTCATTCAAATTACAACACTCACATTTCTCGACTCCCTTTCCAATTTTTCCTAGCAAGGTTATCCTTTGTCAAAATGACACCTCTTTGGACAAACCCGGAGGAAAATTTTGATCTTCGTAGAGGTATTTTCCATTTCCGTTATTCGTTTATGTTGGAAAGGTGGATTTGTATTTATAGCATCAAGATACATAGATCGAACGGAGAAAATTCCGGACACGGATAAAGACCATCTAAAAAGTCTTTACCATCCACCAAAGCCACATTCGAAACTTGGGCTACCGAGAATAAGCCACTCGAAAAGATTATTATTCACCAATGATCTCCTAAATGAAATATTAGGAGGGTTAGAGGATAAAACTTTTTCGAAACCGTTGCATGTCGATCCCTTGCTATATTAAATAAGTTCGGTATCTAAGCTTGAGGGGCTTATCACCTAACCAAGTGTCTTCCCGTAACCTTGTATTATTTCCATCTTTAATTAGGAAACAACCTTTATCAAGCACTTCATCTTTAATATGCATGAGGCCTCTCGTATGAGAGTCATTAGGTTTGGTCGACACTTGGGTTAGGGTCTTGGAATTTAAATATTTATTCCTTAACAAGGATTGCCATGTACCATCGGTGTTTATAAGATTGACGATCCATTTGGCTAGTAAACATCCATTTATGCGGTATAAATCTATAATTCCAAGACCACCTTGATCCTTAGGGCGACATAGGATGTCCCACTTAGCTAGTCTATATTTATGATTTCCTGTAGACCCTTGCCGAAGAATCTTGATCTGAATTTATCAAGATTTTTGAGGACTCCTTTGGGGATCTCAAAAAGGACATCATAAACATAGGGAGACTACTCAAGACAGTTTAACAAAACAAGTCTTCCCCATAGGATAGGTATTTTGCTTTCCAACAAGAGAGTTTTTGTTCAAAACGTTCTTCTATTTTCCTCCATTCAGAATTAAGGAGTTGTCTATGGTGCATGGGGATACCTAAGTATCTCGAAAGGATATACCCCCTCAGTATTACAACCAAAGAGTGTAGTATAATAAGGTTCCATCTCTTTGGCCGCACCATAACAATATTTCACTCTTTTGGAAGTTAATCTTAAGTCCGGACAATTGTTCAAAAAACGGTAAGCAAAAGTTTCGATTTTTTGCTTGCTCGGGATCATGGTCTAAAAAGATAATGGTATCATCGGCAGATATTATAAAATAGATAAACCATCATCAATTAGGTGTGGGATAATCCCTCCTATTTGTCCATCGGCTTTTGCTCGTTGATGAGAAGAGCTAGCATATCGACAACGATGTTAAACAAAATAGGTGACATAGGATCCCCTTGTCTAAGGCCACGTTTGGTCTGAAAGTAGGGACCTATGTCATCATTGACTTTAACCCCCACACTACCTCCTGTGACCATATTTTGAACCCATCTACACCATTTGGGGGAGAACCCCTTCATGCGTAGAGTTTGTTGAAGGAAGGACCATTTAACCTTGTCATAGGCCTTTTCAAAATCAATTTTGAGAATGATGCCATTCCTTTTCTTAGTATGTAGCTCATGGATAGTTTCGGTGTAGAATAACTACTCCTTCCATGATATTTCGCCCAGGCATAAATGCCGCCCAGTCGGGCTAACTACGATTGTTAGCTACTTTATTCAGATCTGTTAGTTCCAACTTTTGTGAAAATTTTGAAACTAACATTAAGGACAAAATTGGTCGATATTGCTGAATTGTAGTAGCGTTTTGGATTTTAGGGATAAGGGAGATAATTCCAAAGTTGAGACTAAAAAGATCTAGACTCTCATTATGGAATTCCCGAAAGATGGACATAAGATCGCCCTTGATCACCCCCAAAAACCCGGTAGAATTCGGCAGAAAACCATCGTCCCGGAGCTTTGTTATGTTCCATTTGGAAAATGGCCTCCCTCACCTCGATTCGATGAAGTCAGCTATAAGAATATCATTTTCCTCTCCCGGGTCACTTGTGGAATATCTATAAAATGATCTTCCATCAAAGTTATTTGGGTTTGCTCCGATGGGA
Source organism: Hyparrhenia diplandra (assembly GCA_015847255.1). Lineage (NCBI taxonomy): Eukaryota > Viridiplantae > Streptophyta > Magnoliopsida > Poales > Poaceae > Hyparrhenia > Hyparrhenia diplandra. The sequence continues at coordinate 686,695 of JADLZK010000893.1, read as the reverse complement.
CCGAACAGATTTTTATAATAGCTTGTAATGTGGCTTTTAAGACGGTCATCACCAATAACAACACCTTGATTATCTTCAAGTCTAAAAATATGTTGTTTTCGGTGTTTCCCATTGGCCACTAAGTGAAAGAACCTAGTGTTAGCATCACCCTCTAATAAGGATTTCACCTTGGCTCTCTCATACCATTTAAGTTCCTCTTCCCTCAAAAGAGAAACTAAGCGCCCTTTTTAAGTATTGCTTGAGATTGATCTCTTGATCGAAAAGACCATTAGTCTCACCTTTTTTATCTAAACCATTTAAAAGTTCTAAAAGAGTCTTCTTTTTCTTTCTTATAGGTTCCTCGCAAAAGATTTGCAGCCCACCCTCTAAGATACTTTGTCTTAGTTTGCGGATTTTAGCTTGCCGCCGCTCTAAAGGGTTGGATCCGTAGTTTCAGATTGCCAAACATTTGCAACCATTTCATAAAACCCTTCCTTAATAGCCATCCCCTTTCAAATCTAAAGGGTCTAGACATGGTCTCGGTGGGTAGAAGCACCGTGCTAAAAACCGGAGGAGTGTGATCCGAGATATTCCGATCTCTCGGATCAACTACTGTTAGAGGGAATTGAAGCTCCCAATCCGTACTAACTAAGACACGATCAAGTTTTTCAAAAGTTGGGTTATCCCCGGGTCCAAATTTCAAGTATATTGGCGACGACATAGTAATTTCTCCGAGATCCAGAGATTCAATGACCGCATTAAAAAGATTCGCCATTTAGGGTCAAAGTCCCCACTACTTTTATCGTCGAGGACTACGCATTATATTAAAATCCCCACCTATAATATAAGGGAGACTTTCTTTGGAACAAGTGTTAGCCAATTCGGCTAGAAAAGCACTCTTGTTATGATATTGTGCTGGTCCATAAATAGAATAGAGGACAAATTTGAAATCATTAGATTTATATCGCAAAGTGAATTTTACATAAAAATCTCCTTCGTCAATGGCTCCGATGTCAAAAATAGACAGTGTCGGCTCCGAGTAAAATACCCCCTGACCTACCATGAGGAGCCATAGCATGCCAAAGGAAGTCACGCCCTCCACTAAAATTTTTGAGGACATGATCGTGGAAATCGTCACGACCGTCTCGAGAGAGGGCAATAAAATTAATCAAGCTCCTCTCTAACTAATTCTGCGAAAAACGGTGTTTAGCCAAGTCTCGCAAGACCTACATGCTATTCCAAAAACTCCTTTCATTTTAAAACTTTGGAAGGAGTTTTTGGCTTTTTCGAGACTTGGTCTTGTTATATTTTTTTTCTACGCCTGATTGGGGACGGATCTAAAATATGATCATTCTCCGACATCGAGAGTTCTCTTTTGAAATCCCACAAAAGTGGTCGAGAAACGTAATCAAGGCGCTCATCTTTTTTCATCATCGCTATTAAAATTAGAAAATCTAGTTTTTGATTTCTTGGGATTAGCAGAAAAGAACTAATCTGTCAACCTCTAGATTTTTAATAGCAACAACATCACAGGAATTAAGGTCGATGCCTACCCTACCAAGTTTTGAAATAATAGCGTAATCGGAAAAGCTAATAAAAGAGTTACCCGACGATTCAAGATTCTTTTTCTTCGCCATCCGTTCCGTCTTGCATAGGGTATGCTCGTCCGCCTCGTTAAATTCCTCCGGCTCCGTCGGAGTTGAGTTGTAGGGGCCACCGCCCCCAACTTCACTGAGGGAACCGCGTGCTGGAGTAAGTCGAGGTCGACTCCAGCACTTGGCTCCTTCCCTGCCGCAGTGGACTGCTTGACGATGGCAGCATCCTCAACCATCAAGGCCACCGAGCCACCACCAGTCCCATCCGGGAGGGCAGTAGGCGGGGATAACTGCATCCCCTCGACAACGCCACCAGGGCCGGCCGAGGGGGATCGCAGCGCCTCGGTGCCAAGCAGACGGCGTGTAGAAGACTCGTGAAGGCCAGCATCATTTGCCGGTGCGTCCACCGACGCCACACCCTGTACAGCTAGGGCCTTGACAGCAGCTGCCGGAATAGTCGCCAACGACTCCACCTCCTGTCCGTCAGCAAGGATAGTAGATGCGTCTCCAGCCCAGGTCGACGTGACAGCAACAGCCAGCACGTCATCATGAGTCAGGTCCTGATCGCCAGCCTGTACAAAAGCCGACTCCAGATCCTGTTCGCCATCTTGCACAGCAGCAGTCGCTTGGAGCCCCTGTTCGCCGATGGCACCACCAACGTGCTGCATGGGAGCAGCAACGACGTGCTGCATGGGAGCACCAACAACTTGCTGCATGGGAGCAGCATGCTGCATGTGAGCAGCAACGACGTGCTGCATGGGAGCACCAACAACTTGTTGCATGGGAGCAGCACCAGTCGGCTCAAGATGCCCTTGTTCACCATGGACCTCGATGCCGGTCACAGCAGCAGGCGTTATCACTGCAGATGGCCCGAACAATGAGCAGTCTTCCATTGTTAGTTTCTCAACGGCATCTAGGTCGTCATCCCCGATAGCAGCAACATCTAGGACAGCAGGAACCACAAGGTCACCACCGTTAGGTAGTGCCTCGACATCTCCTGGTATCACCACGTCGGCCTCAGTGAAGCCAACACCCGCTTCACCACTAATCGCCACCGCAGCGGCCTCGCGCAAAAGCCTCCTCCTCTAACTCAAGTAAATCACCAGCTCCAGTCGGCTCACCATCATAGGAGAGCAAATGTGCACACCCCACTAAAGGAGAAGACAAGTCTTGGGTCATCCACAACTGATTTCCCAACCCCTTATCAGCCAAAAAAATTGCTTATTTCTTCAAAAAAAAAAGGTGTCTCCATCCATGGTAGCTTGATTGGAGGTTCCACCACTCGACAGTGAAGGGAAAGTACCACCGGCAGCTGAAGAGGAGCTGCCCTTTTCTCGAAATTTAGGCGCTCCTTCACCATCTGCTTCTTCCATCTCCCGATCACCATCAGGATCTTTATCATCATCTCCCCAGAGATCGTCATCATCCGGATTAATTGGAGGCTCTTCTTCATCAGGTGTGAAATAAAGGCGAAAGAGTTCTCCCTTGACACAAACATCTCCAAACGGTGGGATTTTTTTCAAATCAACAACCGCCACCAAAATTCGGATATCTCCTGTCTGCCTAAGGTGATACATATCCACCTTTTGGGTTGAGCCAATCATTGTGCCAACCGCCCACAACTGAAGGAATGACCGAAGAGGACGAGGAACATTTGTGACTCATCACCCAAACCTTTTCTAGCACTTTGATAGGCTTAACATCATCGATGTATTCTTTAAATAGGAGGGTACCTTCCTTGTTCTTCGTCGTGATCGTATGAATTTCAACCATCCGATCCAACTCCTCCTTGCTCGGAAAGGGACTATGTAAGTATGCCCTCTCCTCTCCTGCACCTCCCAATGCCGACGGGATGATCCTAGACAGCTCGGATAACAAGAAAACTAGGAGGGACCTCACCCGACTCCACCGAAATTTGGGCAGCTACTTGACTTCGAGAAAAAGAGACAATGTCATTGAAATTAGCCGCCTGGATTTGGAAAAATCCCATTCCATCTTCAGCAGCACCACAATATGCAACCGAAGGTTTTGGGCCACGCAAACAAGGGGCATTTGTTTGCATAGTGATCCCGCAAAACGTATAACACACTCCAAATTTCCCCGCTTCTTCCTCTTCGCCCGCCCAAATCTTCGCGGAGTGATCAGCTGCAGCAGCCATGCTAGCATTGGGGATGCCATCACCTTTACCTTGTGACGCTGCAGCATCGAGGACGCCAAACGAGGCAGCCGCGCCACTGGTAGCACCATCCGCCGAGCCACGGACGTGATTCGTAGCAACACCACGCCCGCGGCCGGGGGCAGCACCGCGGCCACGATCCGCACGCCCACGATCAGCACCACCTCGATCGCGATCGGGCGCCACCACGACCGCGATCAGCATCACCGCTACCACGACGGCAGCGCCACCGCGACCACGGCCGGCCTCGCCGCTGTCACGATCGAGCACCGCGACCACGGACAGCAGCCAAATCACCGCGACCCGCAATAGACCGCGATCGGATGTCGCGTCATCTCCCACCCCCCCCCACGACAAGCGACGCATCCCGACGACGAAATCGGCGACCGCCCACCCGCCATGAGGACGGCGCGGTACGACAAGAGTTCCGCGGCTCAGCAGGTTTGACGAGGCGGCGCTTTAGGGTTTCCCGTGAATTGCTTGGTTTCGAGGTAACCCGAGCCGGACTCCCGCAGAGTCCGAGACCCGACCACGGTCGAGCCCAACCGGGAAAGTGGTCCGTTCAGCCGTGACCGGGATTTGCGCCCCGACTTTGAATCCAAAATATTCAGAATTCGCGCACCCGATGAAACAGATTCGAGGAGCGCGTCTTCGATCTCATCGACGCCGGAAAGAGATCGCCGATCGTTACCGGCGGAGAGATTCTAGGTGGTGGGAGAGGTCCCTTCCAAAGTGTTTTCCAAGGAGGTCTCACCGGCCTAGGAACCACCGCCTTGGATCCCTCGCGGCGTGTCGATCCACCACCGGCTACCCGATGAGCTCCGGCAGCCAGAACTCAGCGTGGAACCACCTGCTGCCAAAGAACTCGAGGCCCGCCCATTGACGTAAACTTGCCAAGGAATCAGCAGCGCCAAGGTACTCCACGCCGGACTCGAATCGAGTCATCCCGAACTTGCCGGACGGGCGCGGCTTCACCACGGAGGCCGGAGATCACCGAGGATGAGGCGATTCTTCACCGCCTCCGAGTCGAGTCGGCGATCGGGCTCTTTGGCGCTTAACCGCAAAGCCTTCTTGATGGACGGCGCAACGACGACCGCCGGCATCACTCGTGGGGAGAAAAGAGGTACCGATGGTCGTGAGGGCCACCGGCAGCGAAGCTTCCGGCCACTAGGCTGAGAGTGGTGGTGGGAGTGTCGCCGGCGGGCTCACGATGGGCATGCACCGCACCTGACCTAACCTCGTCCCGATGGCCCGTATAAAAGCTGCCACCCCTTGTACATGGGTCATGTGTTTTTCCAAGAGTAGTGTGTTTCATAGCAAATGTTAGGTGAGTCTTCGTCAAGTTAAACAAACAGCCCCCTTGCAGTTTCAGTACCGACTGCTGAGCTGGAAACACGTCTCCAGAGTGTACTAATTCACCAGTTGCAACTTAAAATACTGTGTTTTGTGCATGGTCTACAAAGCCGACGCCACTCGTTGTATGCAATCCGAGATAAATTAAAAACAGAAAGATTCTTGAGAACCAAAAGTCCTAAACCCATCGACAGACGAGCCATTAAAAAAAGAAACGATGAGATTCTGACAGCTTGTCACCTGTGGCGCATTTCACCGAACGGGTGGTGCGCGGTGTGTGTCGTCAACTCGCCAACCACCTTGTCCATAGCCATCTCAACTGCCTGCAATGCTCAGCCGTCAGCACTGCACGGTGCCACGGTCGGCGGAGCACACGCCACTGCCGCAGCACCCTGGCACGTTGCGCCACCACGGGCAGACGCCGGTGCCGCGCCATGGCGACAGAGGCGAAGCAGCAGCGCTTTTCCCTACCGCTGTTCTGCCACGTCTCTCCAACAAGCGACGAGCCGTGGTGCGTCACCGGCTTAGATCACAGAGATGGCATGACACGGAGACGAAAGGAAAAAAAGATGGATGAACCGGGGATCCAAGGACAAAAGTGTGTGACCCCACGACGTCGTGCAGGAAGAGCGTGCTAGATGAAACAGCAGCGATTCAGAAGAGAGGAGAGACGCGGATGCTCCGTCAGACTCCGCAGCATTTCTGCGCTGTCAGAGAAGGAAGACGTGATACTTGCATCTGACCTGAGTGACATTTTGGCTGTGACATGATTTTACAAATTGTGACTAGCCACATGATAACTGATGCCAAGCAGCCTTATCATGTTAACTCATCAACAGCAGAACAAATTTTTTTTCTTTTGAAATCGATCTGAATGTTCATATGTAAAACAAACAAACTCTGCTTGGCCTGACAAGTACGTTGGCGTTCACAAAGCAGAGGAGTTTGCTATAAAACAGAGACTTTGATCCTCCGTGCGTAGCCTTTGCAATGCCCTGCTCACGTGATATATCAACTTCTTAATTTCCCTCCTTTCCTCCTACGCTCCAACAAGAAAGGTCCAGACCAGTATGGTGCCAACTCAACTCATGTGACTTCCGTGGCCTGTGACAAACCTATAATGTAATCTGGCATCAAAGCATGCATTCGATTTCCACCACAAGCCATAGCAGAAAGCAAGATGCAGTGCACAACACCATAATGAGAAGAAGCGTCCTCCAGCACAAGAAACTTTACGGTTTCAAACTGTCACAACAGCAAATCCAAATCATCACATCTGAGGATCTGCTTGCCTTCTTAGTTCTTACAATTACGCCATAGTGCTGATACACACACACAAACACACACTCATTCTACCTTGTGGTGTGGTGCGTCACACACAAACACACCTGTATTCTGATTAGGACAGGCCATGCAAACCACAGTTAGCTCTGCACCTATTATTACACACAAGGAACTTGCATAGACACAGACACGCGTGGCATGGCAGGGCGGACCTAACTGAAATCAGGCTTCAAATTAGCCCACCCAAATCCAGTACTGGTGTATACTCATCTGGTGTACTAGCTCCTACAGTAAGTTGCAACAAACATTTATAAGTTGCATCAGCATATTTCCATCACATTCGCACTGACTGTGCCACAAAAGAAGAACCAATCATCGCGTCGCAATATATATAGTTAACAGTTCCACCTCACTGGCTCACTGGCTGCTTGCTACCTGAACTTTTGGCTGCCAACAACTGTGACTGACGAGATGACAACTAGGCCCATCATGTTAACTGAACAACAGAGCATAAACGCCTGCTCTTCTCAAAGATCTAAGCGTTTCACTACACAGGCGCGTAGAGAATTATATATCATTTGAAGCCAATTAAGGACTCCCAGCTCCCAGGTGCGTGCAGTGGGCCTGCAATGCAATAATAGGCAAATCCATAAATGTCAGAACTCCATCCATCCTCGTCCAAAGCATTCAAGAAATCAAACAACATTTTAATAAAAAATAGTAGTTAGGATATTGGCTCTCTAGTGAACGTACACATGAAACACAAGGGGGCTGCTCATAGGTACAGGTAAAAATAGCACAATAAACTCACCCAATTAAGCAGTAGCATGTAGTCGCTGGCCAAATCCTCCTCACAAAGCCACTCCCCGTCCATCCATCTAAATTATCTCAATATCAAGGATGTGGGAGATGAGGTGCCAGTCCTCCCCCGTTTCTCTCTCACAGTGCCTCTCCAGATCGGGGCAGAACCAGATCCGCAATTTCTTCAGAGCGGTAAGGCCTTTTATGCCCTCAGGCAAGAATTGTATTCCGGGACAGGAAGAGACACATAGCTCTTCAAGGAAGACGAGGCCTTTTATCCCCTGCGGCAACGATGTGAGGCCCGTACAGTTCGTGATTGAGAGCTTTTCAAGGGAGACGAGGCCTTCCATCCCCTGCGGCAAGGATGTGAGGCCCATGCAATCACAGATTTCGAGATCTTGAAGAGAGGTGGTGAGGTGGCAGATGGATTGTGGAAGGCAAGTTAGCTTTGTCAAGTAATCAATCTTGAGTTTGCGTAGAGAGCAGAGTCCTCCAAGGCAATCAGGCAATTGGTGAAGTGCATAGCATGATTTTATTACGAACTCCTGGAGGGATGTGAGTTGACCCATTGATTGGGGGAGGCTGATCAGGCTAGTGCAGAATTCGATGGTCAACACTTGCAGAGACCTGAGTTCCCTTAGCGACTCGGGTAGCATGCGCATATTAGACCAACCGTGCACCTTCAGGGACCAGAGGGATGTGAGCCTCCACAAGCTCTCAGGCAGATCGGTTTCCACTTCAGAGAAGTCACGAATCTCCAATGACTCAAGTGTCGTCATATGTTGCAACAGCTCCCACCCATACCCAGATCCTAATCCTGTCACATTCCACAGTTGAAGCTTCTTCAGTTTGTTTAAACTGAGGGACGAAGAAGACCCCTGACATTGTCCTGGTGACTGCAGCAGCTGCTCACTGCCCCTCATTTCCATGCGCTGCAGCGATGGAGGGAGGTGTGGCTTCACCTCTAACTTAGGACAGTAACTAACCCTTAACTTTGTTAGGCAATTACCAACCCAGACTTGTCCCAATTGAGGTGTGAAACTGTAGCAGCATCCACCCTCTTCATCAGGCATAGTTCTCTCTGCAACCATCCACACCTCTCCCAAACAAGGCAGTCCAACCATCTCTAGCCTCACCAGCAAAGGAAATGGGCCACCACTTATGCTCTCAAGAGAAGACATCCAAGACAGCCCAAGCTCCTTCAAACAAGGAAGCTCCACAAGCCCACGAGATGCTTCAAGTTTGGGAAATCACATAGCTTCATCACCCTCAAAAATGGGAAGGGACTAGGCCCCTGTACTCCACCACCAACTTGATTCTGCATCCACGGTGCATAGTGTCTACCTAAATACCCATGAATTTGCAGCTCTTTTATCCTATGTGGTGGTTCTAGGCCATCAAACACATCCTCGCCGCAACTCAGTTTTCACCTCTTCCATGTTCTTTGACATCCAATTTAGGACCAACCCCTCCGACATCCACCGTAGGTCCAACTTTTTTAAGTGTGTCTTCTCGCTTCAAGCATGCCATGTGTGCATCATTTGGGTCCATCACATGTGAAATCCCTCGATTGTTAGTTCCTCAATCCTAGATACATTTGAAAGCTCGAGATTCCTGCAAACTTTTCTCCCTTACCAATAGCAAATAAGCCCAAATTTTGTAGTCGACCGAGTCTGTCCAATGCCAATTGGCACTCCTCCCAATTTTCCACAATAATTTAGGTTCAAAACTTGAAGCTTATCCAAGTTGCCGATGCCTCCAGGCAGTTCTACCAGTTCTCGACACCCTTGTAGGTCTAAACACTCAAGATTTCTTATCGTCGTGATATATGATGGAAGACTCTCAATTTTTGTGAAACTTAGCCTTAAAACCCTTAGCTTCTCATTTCTACCAATAAAGTTCGGCAACACCGTAAGCTTCTCACACCTTGATAGGTTCAATGTTCTTAACTTTCGTAGGTTGCCAATAGAGCATGGCAACATTGTAAGGTTATTGCAACTGCAAAGATTAATGCTCGACATCATTTCACAATCACCAATAGAATCTGGCAGACACTTTAGGTTTACACACCATGACAAAGCGTCGGGAAGAAAGCACGCATCGATGTTGCCAATACCGGATGTACATGGTAGAGGGCCCAACCACAGTGACGTGATGTGGTTGTGCTGGACGAAGTAGAGGCAGTATGGGAGCATATGCATCGGCGAGCAGGACTCGCCGACGATGCGAGGGCCGGCGAGCTAGCTCAGCGGCGGCGAGGGTAGCGGCAAATGATGATGAAGGCCCAAAGAGATCGAAGACCTTGGGCAGACGGAAGCGACGCCGCGTCGGCGAGCACGGCTCAGCGACGATCAAGAAAGCAAAGACACCAGAATGCACAGGGGATGGCGATATTGATGCAACGGCGAAGTGGACACACAGCGGCGATGTTGTGGCCCGACGAGGCAACACAACAAAGCAGCCCTATTGCTCGGGTGGTGCACAAAGATACTTAGGACATCCGTCCAAGATCCGCACATGTCGCGACCGCACGCCGTCGGGCCGATCGACCGAGCGCACGCACGATGATGACGGACGACGAAGCCGCGCGCAGATCGGAGTGATGGCGTAGATGTCGAGGACGACCGGCATGGAGACCGTGGCCGCGGAGGGGTTCGGGCGGCGCTGCGCGCTGGTGCCCCTACGCCGCACCACACGCCATCCCGTGCAACACAGTCGTGGAAGAAGAACAACCGTGGTCATGCCGAATAAGAGGCACGCTGAGTCGATACGCGATCGCAAAAAGAAAGCGCGAGAAGCAAAGCAGCAAGTGATGCTAAAGAAAGGCAAGCGGCAAGCGATGCTATACTATGCTATAATAAGGAAAGCGGCAAGCGATGCTTAAAAAAAATAGCTAAAATAAAGGAAGCGGCCAAGCCATGTATGGGCACAAGTGCGATGCGGAGAGGGAAAGGCCGGGCGCTGAGCAAAGAAGTGGACGCGATCCTTGGGCGGCGCTATGACGAAGGGGGCGGAGCGGTGTCGAGGTGAGACAACGGAATCCGCCGGTGACGAAAGGCGGATGCTGAACAAGGGCGCTGCCCCCGCGCGGAGATCAATCTCTCGCTGGGGGCGTGCGGTGCGGAAGCGAAAAAAATCAAACCTATGCTCGATACCATGAAAGATTATGAACACGACGAAATACTAGAATGAATGGATACTTCGATTACTGAAATCACAGATACATATAGAGATGTTTACATATAGAGATGTTGTCAGCACCCACATCACACATGGTTGGGAACACATGCCGGTCACACACACCACACATCCTTAAGTGGCATGCAGGCCACACATTCTCTAACAATTTATAGTTTATTTAAACTGATCACTTGATCTGTACCACAAATAATTAAATTCTCTTTTCGATTAGGTGATATGAAGAGGAAATGGACAATTCATAGTTTCTTTAAGCCTGTTGCTAGGTTTAAATTAATAGAGATGCTATCTTATTTGTATTTTGAACAGTATTGTCCTAATATTCATGGTGGGCGTGGTTCGTTCAGCCCGCCGGTTCGTCGAACCGAACCATAATATGTATTCAAATGGGCCCCTATTCTGACCCGCCAAACAGCTTAGGATGTATGGATTGAAAGTGACTTAACCAATGGATCAAGCGGTTCGATCCATCCTTCGCCTGACAGCGGTGGCGGGCGGCCGAGCCATGCGCCCCCCTGTTCCAGGGTTCCCTCTCGAATTGAATGACTGCCGAGAAGGCTGCCGGCTACTGAGGATGACCTTGGTCTGGTCTGGAGGCAAAGCTTGTTGGGGTCGATGGCACAAGTGATGCTGCCGTGATCTTGCAGATGGGGTCCGCCCGTCCGGTGCCTGGCGGCCTTGGCGGCGCAGTGGTCGCGTCGTGGCCGGACCTGGCAGCGAGCCTGTGCACGGCTGGGACTTGAGGATCTAGACTTCAGCGAGATACGTCGACCCTCTCTCTTACTCTTACCTCTCGCCTAGCTTAGCTTCCTGTCTTCCCTGCCTGGCTCTTTGCGACCCGTAATAACCATTGGTGCCCAAGGGATCAGCAGGTAATTCAAATGGGGCAACCGGTGCTCCTACACTCATTAGATGGATCGATGGTTTGAGCATGGTTCGCTCCATGGACCAACCATCCCCATCGTGACCTAATATGTAGCTATGACTATAAGATCGATAAACACATGGTAGGTTGGTTATACAATCAGATCGCTCTATGATTTTTCTGGTTAAGCTAAAAAAATGGATAAAAAGAGCTAAATATATACTCAACATTTGGGGTACTACACCATTTGGGGGTTTATACTAATACATTGTACAAAAGATAGCAACAATTCAATCATCCAACATTCTGGGATGCTAAACAACCGCAGCTTTTAACAATCTAGATTGTTATGATCCAGGTTTTTCACAAATCACAATCCACCACCTGCAATCTACTATTCACAATCCAAAGTGGAGACAAACACGTCCTTAGTTAGACCCGGGTAGGAGGGGATGAACTTCCTCGCTCCCATAGATAGTCCTCAAATCTGTCTTTAGAGATGGCAAATTAATTTCCACATTTGCTGTCCCATTCTTACATATGACAAAAAGCCTACATAATCATATATGTTTTGAGGTTAGTAGTGCGAATTTGAAGAAGAGATTGTAACAATATTTACAGAGCAGAAAACAAATGTGAAAATAACAGTTGGGTTGAAAACTATCTATAGTTTATAACCTACGCCTAGAACATTAGAATTGCTCTTTTAGACTTATTTAGAATTACTGTAAATATGATAAGGATATCTCTACGGTTCTCTTTAGTTGCACATCCACACATAGACGCAGGAGACTTGTGGTCACCTTCTTTTGACAAAGGCTATTAAGTTTGAATTCGTAAGGTGTGTGTGGGTGTGTCGGTGTTGTGGGGTTTCTTATACCCGTGTACTCCTTTCTCTTCTTAATAATGTGAAATGATACATAGCTCTCCTTTATGTTCAAGAAAAACAATGTACAATATTGCAGTGAAGCCCTATTTAATTGCAATTTACTCATGAAATTACAATATTAATAGGGTAAAAAGAATTTTCCTTTAAAAATAATACAAAAAAATGTTACCTTATTGAGTCCTTTGTATCTATGAATAGCATGTCTTGAACATACTCTGTGAAGTGAATCGCTTTCTCAAGCCTATATAATTAGAATCGAGGCCACCATTAGTTATATCTCCATTTTCAGTAACACATAAAAACCATTAGATGGTGGTTTCAAGTTGAACCTATTCTTACAAGGAAAATGATGGGTATAGTGCTGCACACCTATATCTCCTTGGGAGTGCTATCATCAAAAGTAACTGGGTAGATTCATGGCAGTATGTTTCGTATAGGAGCTTGTAAGAAACAACGCCATTTCTATCCTCAAAATGCACATCATGCATGTATTACGATCATGCGTGGCTCAAGACTACTAGTGACCATAAATTAACATATATTTTCTAAAACTTAGGTGCCTTTTTAGCATAAAAGAAAGTTAATCCTATGAAGCCACCATGCTAGGTAGGGAATTAACAATTGGCCACATGCTAAGCTGATTGGTTGTGATTGTTCATATGACCATAAAATTAAGCAGGAGATTTAAATACCTGAAGGTCCTGGCATCCCACAAACAAACAGTCTCGTCATATAACCCGTTGGTAACCAGTATTGGAAGCGTTGGGTGGCAAGTGACATCACCGATGATCCGGTTCACCATGCCAAGCTTGTGAACACATTCCCTGTCTGCAAATCCCGTATCTGGTCGAACAAGGGAAAAAACAAAAAGATTAGGCCAAGCTATTGTTCTATACGCGAACAACAATAATTAATGCGTAATATTCCTCCCTATGGAGATGGATGCTGCACCTACGTATGCATAGTATTTGGTCCCCTGGACACTGGTAACCATGAAGTGCCGATTATTATCATTGTATAAAAAATCAGCTTTCTTTGACCCCACCAATGTGGCAGTAGGATCCGCCGAAAAAATCTCCCATACCTGCAAATTACATGTAGAGAAGATCATGTGACCATATATACAACTGAACACCAGTAGAATTTAATTAGTTGGTCGATTAATTTTCCTCAACTACCACACAGTCAACACACAAATAGTAAGCGAAGGTCGAAGAGGCAAACACACAATTACTGTCTCAGAGCAAACACTCGCAAAAGTATTGTTGTCACTTGGGTTCCACTTTAGACAGCACACATGCATGTTGGGAACGTCAAATGTTTGGGTGCATTTCCAGCCCTGACTCCAGTCCCAAAGCTTGATCAAGGTGTCCGTAAAAAGATGACGTTAGCAAGAACGGTTTGGTTGGGTGAACAGCCATTGAGGAGATATGTCCGCCATGGTGAGCTTTGAATTCCTTGACCCTGTCCTTTGTGTACGCATAGACATGGACCCATCCATCACCATCCCCGGTTGCAAACCATTTCTCTTTAGTGATAAATTTAGCAGAACAAACCAAGCATGGATGTGTGAATAAGGACAGCATGCCTGATCTTTTGGTGACCAATTCTATCCCCTTTTCCTGCCGAACAAAACAATCTAAGTTCAACGTAACTTCACTAGTACCACATGAATTGATAGACCACTTATACCGGATAGAGATGTACTAAAACTGATACCTGTGTCTTGTAGTTCCAAATGGAAACACACCCTCCTCTATGACCCACCAATAACCTGCGATGCATGGGGTAAAATTAAAGAAGTCGGTCTAAGTAGGCTTACATGGTAGAATGAAAAGGAACGTCCACACAAAAGAATGCTAGTTGAACCATCCACTCACCACGTCTCGATAGGGTGGACATCTATGCATGAGGCATCCCCATACTCTGACGTTACAGGTATGAACTGATACAACCAACAAGAAATCTATCATACAACACTGCGATGATTTTTTAGATAATAGAATAAAATAAATAATATCCTAGACTCTGTCTATATCCACAGATGTATGCAGCAAAACTGCACACTGATAGAACAATATTTACTATGAGATGGCACGTGTAGCTCGAATATGGAAAACTCACCTTCTGGTTGTAGATCACTTCCAGACAGCTTGCTGGATCACATATAACTGCCGTTAGCATCACCCGGTGCACCACACCCCCCAACTCTTTGACTCTCCTCAAAAAGTCATCATCAAAACTGGGCATGATAACAATGGATGACTTCAAATTTCTGAGGTCTTCCTTCGAGTCCATGATGATCATCAGCACCTCAAACATGCCCGTATCTCGTGGTGGAAGTGGCTGTTGCTGTTGCTCCTTTATAGTCATATACACAACCAAAGTGGAACGCGGCTCCAACGTATAGAAAAGGGATGAGCATGGAAAACAAAGGTTGGAGTGTGTATCTTGATTGGTCGGTATAATCCAGGAGCCAACATAATGATCTGTCCCATTGGTCAGGGTCACGGGGCATTCGATGAGCTTGTTTGGCTCGAAGGGGAAGCGGAGCTCCATTGGGTGGATGTCCAGCAGCTTGGTAATCTCAGAGGAGCCAAGGGAGCATATCTACAAGCAACAATAAATTAATTATACTGGATTTCCATCAACTTGACGTAGCACAACTGCCTATGCATATTTTTCTTGCCTGGAATTAACGAATGTTTGGAGGTAGTATCTAACTCACCTCGGTGCTCGTCTCTTCAGATCCCTTGGGTACACTGATTATTAGCGGCGGCTGGGATGGTGCTGCAGACACAGCCATTGACTGCACCGTATCCACCTCACATATAGAACTACTTACCTAAAGAACAAATGTAGAATACATGAAGACACATCTCATAGAAACCAGTTAAGGTGAGCTTGAGGAGGAATCAACTAGCTTGTTGGCTCATGCAATTGTGCACCTAGCTATCTCCTTTTTGTTTTTAAATCAACAAATCATCATTTGTTTAATCCATGTATTAGTTTTTTTCCTGCCATAATGTGACCAACAAATCTTTAAAAAAATAATGTCACCAACAAATCCAAGCAATGCCAGCAAGTTCACACGAGAGAGCACATCTGCCTTTTGTGCAAACTGATTGGTGTTGTAATTTGATCTATATATGCATTTTGTGTTTACAACGAACGGAATTTGGTGATTGTTAAGTTTATCTTGTGGTGGAACAATTGATTGTTAATGTATTATTGTGCTAGGTCCTGTAACTGTTTGTTGATGCGGATTGAATATCTAATTGAGAAGAATATTGCTGCATTTTATATATTTTATAGATATTGAGTGTCATACTGAAGATTGTGTCCGTGTCCTGATGGATTTATATTAGTGATCAGAGGAAGTTATATTTGAATTCAAGCAAGATTCATTTGCATGCCATTTGTCCCAACATGAGATTTTATCAAACTTTCTATCAGCTCTAAATGCGAGAAACACCAGATGCTAAAAAATACTGAACTTACCTTGGCCTCAGAGCTAGTTTCTTCATGTACCTTAGGTGTACCTTGCTGCCAATCATTAGAGCATGTCTTTTCCTGTTGAACAATTCATGGCTTCACTTCATCCACTAACTTGAAGCAACCACAGTGAAAATTGTGTTGTATGCAAGCTCTGAATTCGATGCTTGTGGGGCCATGCTAGGCACCATGAGTAAACTTACATTTGATGCCGATGAAGTACAAAGGTCAGCTTCCATAAAACCATATGTACGTTCCATTTCATCAAGCGTCTCAATTATATCCTGTGTTTTTGGCCTCTCGTCTGGGTTATAGTCAATGCATTCTACAGCTATCTTAGTGCATACTCTTACCTGCTCTAACTGTGTGTCTCCATATGACTTTTTGGATCTACTTTCCCAACTTTCAAGTACCTATGAATAGAAATTGCAATCATAAGTTAGTGTTTACAGATGAAAGAGAAAATTAATGTGTAGTACAAGTAAACACCAAACCCAATGTTGATCAGTTGATGTGCAAACAAGGCCAATACAGACAACAACAACAACAACAACAACAACATAGCCTTTAGTCCCAAGCTAGTTGGGGTAGGCTAGAGATGAAACCCATATGAAACAGTATAAAAGAACGTTAGAAAGGCCAATACGACATGAAACTAAAAAAATTGTCCGGATAATAAAGCGCGCACATTCGAATATTCGATGAATGCTATGCAAGTTGCATTTCCAGATTCAATCAAAATAAGGAGAGACAGTTACGACTTTCTATACCTCCAGCATGTCTGATGATCTTAAATTTATGCCTTTTTATCATGTACTTTGTAACTAGCACTATGTTACTTAGGGAATGCTCAAATTTGTTTTTCAATATCAACTTTTGGCATTACCTCGTACTTGGAAAAAACAAATTGGTTTAATTCCTTGCAATCAATTTGTGAATTGCACTGCTACTCCCTAGAATTGAAGTGAACTGTCACAGCCCACGCTTTCGAGAGCGCTGTGGGCGCCGGGCGGCGTGGGGGCCGGCGGGCTTGCCGCCGGCCGGCGCCAAGCGGCGGCTAGGGCAGGGTGGCACGGGGTGAGAGAGAGGGGAGAGAGAGAGAGAGAGAGGGGGGGCGGCCGGAGAGAGGGAAAGAGAACCGAGGCTGAGAAGGGAGAGGGATAGGGGAAGGGCAAAGCTCTATTTTTTGCTTAAGATCCGAATGGTTACATGACCCCTATATTATAGTCCTTGGGGGACTTTACCTCTCTAGACTTGATCTCCAAGCAACCTTAGGTAGAGTCATTATAGATCTAGACTAGACTCTCCTTTCCTAAACAAACTATATTTCCTTTTATTCTAGTCCTTATCTAATTCTATCTTTAATCCCATCTAATCTGGACTCCTCCGGGTGGGAGGGGCTGGCGGTGCCGTGGAGGCTGCCTCCTGGTCACGCGCGCCCCTGGTGGCACCTTGGGCCAGGGTGTGGCCTCCCAGGGCCCTCCTCCGGGCCTTGGTTGGCCCGACTTGAGGACCCATATTTAGGCCGGTGACATAAGCACTTAAGCTAATGTATATAAACCTAAACAGTTATTCAAGACAGTGCAATAATCCTTCATTTGGAAAAATCAGAGCAAATCATGACAAAAAGAAATTATATCTTTAATAAAAACGTAGGGGACGGTCTGCACTTTGGTGGATTATGATTATAATAATGTCAATTAATTAGAGCTAACATAGAGACCTTAGAATTGTTTAGCAAAGTACATTTTATTAGGATTTATAATTGTGTAGTGTCGACAAACTATAATGCATGAATAGGTTTAGCATCGAGACTTTATCTGGAATGGTTGTATTCACTGTCCTGACATTCTCAACCCCACCATACCCCTTCTGTCCTATCAAGATCTCTAAGACTATGACACCAAGAGTATATATGTCCAACTTGAACGTGATTTTAATCACAAGCTTCCAAATTATCTAGCAAACTACAGTGAGTCAAGTTTAAAGTTGTAGGGTTTACGATTATAGTTGAAAGTGCACAGGGGCAAATAGCCCGCATGATTGGTCTGGTTTTTTGTAACACCGAGCCTCTATCTTCAAATAGACTACTCTTACATTTTCAATCTCAGGATACCCTTTCTGTCCTGTCAATATCTCTATAATTATAACACCAAGACTATATATGTCCGACTTGAATGTGATTTTTCCACCATAGGATTCTGGTGCCAAATATCCCCTGCATGGAAAATTATGTGGTCTGAGGAACGTTGAGATCAAAATGAATGCGACACAATTCTTACGCAATGAGAAGATTGTGCTTTCAAGACATTTTGCTAGCTTACAAAGTTCCAATCAGCTTTGATGTTATAGTCCGGCTTTGCTTTTCATCAAAGCACCTTGAGAGACCAAAGTCACTGATTTTTGGTACCATGTTATAATTCAACAAAGATATTTGCAGGGTTTGAGATCTAAATGAACAATATTCTTCTCCGTGAAGATAATGTAGACCCTCACATATTCCCTTGATTATTTTATATCTGGTCCTCCATTCAAATCCTTTAGATGCATCTGCAAATAAGAGGCAGATTTTTTTTTCTCAATAGCTAATCTGTTAAAAGGGAAAAAAGGAATGGAGGAGTTGGTTTAACATACAAGACAATACATAATTCTATAACAATGGATGATCGTAATGTAAAACCATGAATTGAAGAGGCATGTGAATTTTTGGACATTCCCATAAACATAATGGAAAGAAGTGTACCATTATATACCCATCAAGACTCCCTTTGGGAAAAAATTCAAAGCAGAGCAGCCTTTGTCGCACGCCCCGCAATGACCACCTTCCCTTGTAATTCTCCACTTCCCCTTGTGTGTCGCCAAGACAATATCCTAGGAATCGAACTATATTTTTGTGCTTCGCCATCATCATAGTTGTAACCTCTTGCTTGAAGATCTTCTCATCGATATCAGCCATTTGGGACAGCTTTTTCACAAATGACTGTCCCATTTTGAAGTAATCCCGGTTACAATGTTGCCTTGTCGGCATGAACATAGCTTTTAGAACACCTCGTGATCAAGAATAAGGACTGTTGAGAGTTACGGAGACCTTGTAAACAACTGAAAACCCACCACTTCCAATTTTCCGATCATCGAGAAGTTATTCGTGATGTTTTTTAGAAGTGATAGAGGAAGCCTTGTAGGCTCGGCATTTGCATCAAGTAGCATGCGCTCCAAGAGCTTGAGCTTACTGGCTTCGAGTCCATTTGTAGTCACATGTAACTGTATCCTTCAATTAAACAAGATAGAGAACTAATTATGTGGTTGACAAATGTTCTCAAGAAAGACGGTTACTGAGAACTATGATCGCAAATGTTGAAAAGTATTTGCTGAGCTAACCTAATCTCTAGAAGATTGGGTGATCCATCTAACCATAACCAAAACACAAGAAGTGGTATAACAGAATTTGCTTATTCCATTAACAGGAAACCCAACATATTGTTCTTTTTGCAACATTGAAGGGAAGGAAGTAGAGAACAAAAAGAGGACTATACCAGAACTGTGTTGGGAGTAGAATGGTTGTATCTCCAAAACCCGCTACTGCTACTACAGAATACCACTTCCAGTTGGTTTTCAAACCTACTGTGGGTTAACGACTGTTATAGCTGGTTGTAATTAACCAACTATTATCACAGCCAATTCTAGCAAACAACTAGTATGATGTTATTTTAAAATAAAAGCGTCGAGGCAGCTCCTACTGACCAGCTGCCTCTGATGCTGTCAGCACAATGAATCATCCGAGCAAAGATCGAAACGAACCGATCGACTACAATACAACGCAAAAGAAGAATGTATCACCGACAAGTGTACAAGACACGAACAAGGATGAAGCTACTCTTTGTGGGCATTTCGTCGAACATGCCGTGGGCGTCGTGGGGATGCAACGGGGGACAATGCACGTACATGAGGAGTTGATGCAAGAGCAGCCGGAGCGGAGGACCTGGGCCACCATTCCACCACCGAACCAATTAAGGGTAAATCAGAAAACATATAAACCTTAGATTGACGCGGGGATGGAAACTGTGGGTGCGTGCTCGTCGGTCAGCACTCAGGAGCGCGGACAACAGGACAAAGCGACGATGCTGCTGGGGAGGTGGCGGGGCGGGACTTGTCAAGCTCAAGCTCCTGGACGTCGGCTCTGAGACGCTGACGTGAAGGGCCGAAGGAACGCAGGGACAGGACGATGTGCCGAAGCGGCGGCGGCGGGGCTTGTACATGGCCGGCCGGCCGGCGCCGCGCTCAGCTCGCGCTAGGTGGTTGGGGCGGAGACGGTGTGCCGACGGTGTGCCTGGGATAAGGTCCTGGGTAGGTTTGTGTGGGTCCACACACGTACGTGTTTTTTTTTTTTTTTTTTTTTGACACTGTCCACACACGTACGTGGAGGCAAAGGAATAGGAAAGGAGTAATGGCATTGTCGGAGAAATAGCGACTTACACGTTGCGCCCCCTTGTGCACATTGACTCCGGGAGCGTTTTGTTTCTGCTGTCTACACAGTAGATAAAAATAAAAAACAAATAAACATAAGAAAAGGGGGGCGACTATTCGTTATTTTCTAAATATTGTTCCAATCCTGCCAAAGTTTGGTAAGAGCCCACCTGTAAATGGATTCAAATAAGGATTTAAACTCCTCGTTTACTTCTATAGACACTCCCCTAACACTACCGATTCCCCTTCTTTGGCCGAAAAACACTCACTAAAGGGCAAAAACACTCACCAAAGGGTTTTGGCGGTGGACACTCGCCAAAAGCGACTCGGCGGGACCCGGCAAAGAGGTCTTTGGTGAGTGCCACAATGTCGGCTCTCGCCAAAGGCTATTGCCGAGTGTCACTCTTTGGTGAGTGTCGGGGCGGAGGGCACTCGCCATTGACGAGTTCTTTGGTGAGTGCCGACGGAGGGCACTCGCCAAAGTCGAGTTGTTTGGTGAGTGCCGAACGTTGTGGCACTCACCAAAGGAAAGCATGTTCGCCGAGTGCCGAACTCGTGGCACTCACCAAAGTGGAACACTTTGACGAGTGTCATGTTTTCAACACTCACTAAAGGGGTCGACTTTTGGCGAGTGTCATGTTTTCGAAGACTCACCAAAGAGTCGGGGCTTTCTTTGCAGTGCAAAAACACAAATGCACTCACCAAAGGGTCGAGCCTTTGGCGAGTGTTGTGGTCACTTTGCACTCGGCAAAAAGCGGCAATGCCGAAAGTGTCATGGCCATTGCACTCCGGCATTGCTTTGGGTAAGGTTCTGTTTTTTTTTTTTTTTTCACCCTCATTTTGTCCATACACATATATATCACATAAATACATCCAACGAGACATCATAAATCACATATATATCACATTTGCACATCCATCATCACAGGCCACATAAATCCACATATATATCACATTTGCACATCCATCATCACAGGCCACATAAATCCACATATATATCACATATTATCCATATCCATCGTCACACAAAAGTCACATGAATCCGAACTAGGTTCACAAGTCACATATCATTCATCCATCATGTCCACAACTACGAGTCCAAGTCCATCTATCCATCATCCTAACCTACATCACCAAGTCATTTAGATCGATGCTCACTAGCTGCCGGGTCCTTACTATGGCGATGGTCCTTGCCGCGGCGATGGTCCTTGCCGCGGCGATGGCCCTTGAGGAATCGTGTGCACCGGAGTCGCCTCCCTGCACCGGTGGATCATTCGACGCCGATTGCACTTGCGCATAAGAGACGACATTGCATATGTGATATAAGATTTAAAGATTCAAAATACTAGTTAATAACTTAAGGTGACTAATGAGAACTACTTAAGGTGACTAACGAGAACTTACCGGAGTATGGTTTGGATCAATCAATGGCTGCTAAGTCGGTGGAGGAATGTTGGTAATTGATAAGCCTACAGAAATATTTATAATTTGTATAATCCGCAAGCGAACGGATACCGGTGAGCACTTCACCCGGGAGAGGGTTTTAAATATCGAATCCACAGAGAGAATGTTGTGAGGATAACTGAGGCATATAACTAATCCCCGAAAGCGGCAAATCAAGGAATGAGAGGATAAAGAGGTAAGGAGATTCCTACAGCTTGTCTAGTTCTTCTCCTTGTAAGCTATGTTGATATTGTCTTATGGGGACATGACTCAAGGGAAAGACATTAGGAAATGCTAACCCTCTATCAAAAGGGTGGTCCTGCTTGGCCTATCCAACGGGAGGTGGACTCCAAAGGAATAAACAAGGCTATCACCCCCGCTAACTACCACACTCCGGAAGGTAGGGTGCATCCACAAGCAACCTCGGTCTAAACACCACGCCTAAACCTAAGCCACTCCTCTAATCTATAGGGTCCTACAGATTAAAGTACTCAAATAAGAGTTGTGAACAATAAGAATAATTACTTACTCAAACAAGAAGTTGATCCGCCATCGAAGTCTCAGAAGCAAGCCCCAATGGGACTTGATCCCGAAGGTACAAGAAGTAGAGGAGTCACCGACAGGTCCGGCGCTTCCTCCATCAACTCTTCCCTTCACCCACGCTTTAGCTCTCTAAACAAGACTAGATCTAGTTTTCTCTCATGGGAAACTACAAATCTAATCTCTCAACTTGACACTTGCTCTTCAACTCAACTCTAGGGCTTCTAGTTCTACATGGTGTTCTAGTCTAGATTGGAACTAGAGAGGAGAGGTCAGGGCCTCAGCCTGTTGAGTAATGAGTTGAATGAATTAGGATTTCATCCTGGGGGAAGGGGGTCTTGTTATATAGTCCTAGGCGATGAACGACACCCCTTGGATCAAACCGACCTTGAGCAACGGCGTAGATGTACTCCCAATGGCGGTGGCAAACCGACCTACAAAGCGGACTAGAAAAGGACTCTAACTCCTGGCGGCCGCCAAGATTGGAGGTGGCAGCCGCCAGGACTCTGAGCCTGGTGGGCTTCTCCTTCCTCCTGGTGTCTTCTAGTGTCTTCTAGAATGTTTTAGTCCACTTTTCGGATTGGTTTGTTTCACGGTCAAGTCTCCTCATCGTATGGGATGCAAACCCTGGGCTTTTACCTGCTTTTATCTGTTTAGTCCCTGTAAAGATATAAATCACCAAAGCTCATGGAATTATATCAGTAAAGCCCCTATACTATGTTGATATTCATTTTAAGCCCTTATTTCATGTTTAGTTGACTATTAATATTATGCTATAACAGGTGTCAACAAGCTCCCCAAAGCTTACTCTTTGCTAGTCCCTAGCAAAGCCAAACTTAGTAATGGATCGGGAGTTGCTACAACGCTTTCACGCCTCCAAAGTACACATGCTTTCAAACAAAATTTCTCTCCAGATAAGAATAAACGTTTTCAACCTTCAACTTACCCATTTTACCTTTAACCATGGAGCTTATAGACTTTTCTTGGGATCTTGGGCAATTGAAAGATAGAACAATCAAGTCACGCACCGTATCTCAAACTCTTCGTTCAACTGTCATTCTGGAGTTTTTGCAAGTTTTCAAAATAAAACTCAAAGTTCCTTTTGTATAACCCTCTCAAGTCTCTCATTTGTGGTATTTGTGGATCCTCTCTAAGGCATCAAGGTTGTTTTGCCTTTCTCTCATAATATGTGGCATTTTTGGCTAAGGCGGTAGGACACTATGCCTTCTTCTCTCTCACCCTATATCTAAGGCTTATATGTGAAGCTCTAGGTGGGAGAAAAACTAATTCTACTTACTAAGCATATATTGTAAGTTCAAGCAATGGATCCAAAGTCACGAGTCATACCGATCAAATGGTGCATGTGTATGGTGGGAAGAATATGGTGATAGGTGAATAATGAGGATGAATGCGATGAGGTGTATCTAATGAATGAGGAGAAAGCCTAATTCTACATTTGCTCCTTGAGGAATCATCTCTCTTTGGAATTTAGAATATTTGTGAGAACTTGGGTTGTATACTCTTTTTCTTTCTTTTCTCATTTTTTTTTTTTTCATGGAGAGGCGGGCATCTAAGTACCCATTGTTTTTTCGCGGACACTTGTCCATTTTTTTTTAACTCTCCTTTTATTCTCTCTCTTCTCTTTTTTTTTTTGAATACAACCCAAATCTCTTTTTGGTAATAACTTTTGAGAGATAAACAAAAGTAATAGAGCTTTGTAAGATGTTGGCCGGATACGGATAAGTGGATGGGTGTAAGGAATATTTTTTGGTTGCTCTATCCCGGGATAGGAGTAGAACATTTTTGATAAAGATATATATATAGTGGATGTAATATGAATGTTTGTGGTGGTGGATGTGTACTTCCAGGGGTAGAAGAAGCATATGAATGAATGGAGTCGAGTGGAGTGGAGTGGAATGCAATAGAGTGGAATGAGATGGAATGAGATGGAGTGTACATGATCAGCATGACAAGTTTCTAAGGGTCGACAAAGATTGAACAAACTCAATGCAAAGCAAGCAAGCCTCTATATATATGTCAAAAGGTTTTCCTAATCTATGGAGCATGTATATATGGGTCGTGGTAGGAGGTTCAACACTCGTGTCACACAGAAACTTATCATGTGCACTTTTTAAATTTTCAAAATAAATCTCCGAAATCTAGTATCACTAGGAGTAAGATCAACAAAGCCAGCTCGGACTTTCATATATCATATCCGTCAATTACTTAGACTTTAGAGCAAGCAATTTGCAACCCACGTGGTTTCAGGTTCAAAGTAAGTCTCAAGTCAAAGCAGTTTTGCATTTAAGGCTCAAGAGAAATTAAGCTTGAAAGCTAGATACTAAAAAGGAATTACGGCGGAGCAACTATTCATCATCTCCAAGTTATCAATTTTAGGGTTCATTTTATCTTGGCGTAAACAACTTCTTGTACACTCTCTATACTAGTTTATTTATTCTCAAACTTAAGGATCACACTCTACTAAAGACTCTTTTTAACGACTTTATGAACTAGACTCTTAGCAAACTTAAGCAAACCAAAATATTAGCTAATAGTAATATCATAGTAGAGATACTTATCGTGATAACCGGGGTGCTCTCCCCAAGCCGGATTGAAGTGTTGGGTTTATTGTGGAAGTTGAGGTAGACAAAGCGATGACGAGGGTATCGCCCTATCATGTTTCTCTCCCTTCAAATCCTGCTGAACTCAAATAGACAACAAAGCTAGTGGAACTTGATTAGGCGTTAGTGGTTGGCCACATAGGCCTCATGTGTCTAGAGATTTTCAAGATGGATCATGATTATTCTAAATAGAACTTCAGCAAAAAATTCTCTTCTAAATGTTTTTATAATTTTATATGCATGCAAAGAACTTATGATGCAAATGCAACTAGATGAATGCATATTTATTTTTATGCCACCACGGTGAGTAACCTCATGGGTTGTTACACGCCGCAAGATTATTCACATGGGGCTTTAGATTTTTACTTTGTTTCTTTTAATGCAATGCCGATGCATAAATGTAAATATGCTAAAGGAAAATGATTATGCAATAAAGATGCTATGCATGATAACTACCGATCTTACCTTACGGCGAGGGTTCAAAGTTTTAAGTCCTCCGAACAAGATTTCTTACCTTACTCACTCCTCAAGTGCATCATCGATCTTAGTGGTTGCATCTCCCGAGATAATGATCTCCTCGAGGATGGCATCGCCCATGTTGCTTGCTTGTCCCATGGTTTGAAGTGAAGCTCGGCAATGGAAGCAAGCAACGTCTTGTTTAGTGTGCGTACTTTGTGGGTTCGGGACATTTCCTTGTAGAATCTTGGGGAGTGACAGACTCCTCCACATTTTGCTCGAAGTATGTCCCGCTTGCAAAGATAAGGTAGAGATCAAGTGCATGGGTCCTGTTGGTGGGAAAATACCAAATGAACCAAAAACTTTATTCGTTCTTCTCTAACCTTAGGCACATTAAACAAGATAGGGTTAATGTTTATTTGTTTCTTTCATTTATGATGAGGGTGATAAGATCGAGGAGATTGAGTATTAACAGTTTAATGATTATAACTATCTTCCAAAGCGGGATGAGCAACATTTTAATTTACATGATTCGGGACTATGAGATTAAGAGAGTGGTTATTAGGAACAAAGAACTAAACATGTGAAGCGGGATGGATAAGGTTAGGTTATGACTCCAACATGCTTGATTCTTTATTTATGAGCATGCCATAATTAGGGAAAAGCTTAGTTAATGATAACTTACCTCAAGATGTTACCTTTTATTAGAGTGTGACGGCACACCGTAACACCTTGAGGTGGTTCTTTCCTTCTTCTTGGAGCTTTCCTTATTTGGCCTCTTGTGTATCTTGTTCCTAACTTGTCTCCTTTATTGCATCATCCTTTCTTTCTTGTCCTTTGAATTGTGTAGGACCTTTTTGCTCCTTTCATGGTTCTATTCCAGCGTGTGGAGTGATGAGGGCATGTGAAGAGGAAGAGCATGACCGGATCATCATTAGTTGATTTGATCTTCCTTCTCCATGCATCGCTCATTCTTGAGTTCATCGTTGAGCGAGTGTTTTTGATAGTGGATCTTGTTTGTGGCACTCCTCTTCTTTCTCTTATTTCGTCTCTAGTGTGAGTTTATCTCGGGACTTCCCCAAGCTTGTTTGAGAGCTTTTCTTTCTGCAGGGGGTTAGTCCACATAATATCCAACATCTACTATAGCATACTTATTAGCTCAAAAAATCAACCTAGACACCACGCCTAATTTGATCTAGGAAGGCATTTTAACCTAAGCACCATGCTTAATTTAAAAACCTTTAGAAGTAAAATCAACACACCTTCGGTTCAAAAATCAAACTAGACACCTTGTCTAATTTAATTCAGAAAAACAACTTAAAGCACCATGCCTAATTTAAAAAGGTGTATGAAAGTACATCAAAACCAAATCATATAATATAGTAGATGATGGTAACATGAAAACATTGAAGAGATTTATTCAAACAGAGATGAAAGTCATGGTTGTTGTTTTGTAGATTGAGCATGTCTTAAAGGTAGCGACAACCAAGATAAGGTAGCAACATGGCAATTATTTTTGCAATCAATTTGCATGAGCATGGTTCAATGTTGCATGATGATAGTCGGTTGGACATACCTTTACATTGTCATCCTTTGTTCTTTTTGCTATAGACCTGAAATGGTTAGTAACAAAAATACCCGAAGGAATATTCTCACAATTATATCTCTATGCTCACTACACAAGGGGTGTTATAGCGAAAGATCTACACTGATGTTCTTTCCCCTAGAGTGCTTGTTTTAGGACAAAAAGCTTGTCCTTGGGAAACCTTCAAATATGATTCAAGATAACGAAGAGGTTTTCCCTTATATCACCAATCTCAAAAATCAAGCCAATGAGATCAACAAGTACCCTTTCTAAATCTTTATGAACAGTTATCACAAAGGGGTTTGAGATCTTGTAGGTGGCAAGATTAGAGATGGCAATTAATTCAGGAGTTTGCTCACATGGGCAAGGATTGGATAGAATGTTTAGGATGTAACTCCTATGCTCATGGATGTTCCCCAGCCATCGATAATGCTCTTCTTGGTCTCCATTAGATCCTTCTTGATGTCTATACTTGGGATTTCTAAGATCATAGGTAGACTCAAGAAAAAAAGAAGAACACTAGAGGATTCATTGGGGTCAAGGATGAGGTTGAAGATGGGTTTGGATAAGTTATCTAGTCTCGAAATAGAAGGGGAGAAGACATGAATGGATTCTAGATAGCTTCGCTCTCCTTCTATGGCGTCATTAGATATGCCATCCTTGGGTTCCCAATGTCCTTTGTAAGGACGCTTTCTAAGAGACTCTTCTCTAGGAAGATTTGTTTTATAGACACTCAAAAGGTCTCCCCGTGAAGCTAGAAGTTTGTCTCCCAAAGTCATCGCCATAAAAGATTCAAGGGTAGAATTACTTCTTCCCTTGGAGGGTTTTGGAGTATTGATGATTTAGGATTGGTAGCTAAATCAAGGGATTGGAATGATTATGGTCTGGCTATCAAAACTTCTTCTTTGGTCTAGAGGATGATTCCTTTTCTTCCTTTTAGGTGTTCATGAAAAATTCTAAGAAAAAGATCACACCCGGCCGAGTTTGTCAAGACAAACCTTGCTTTAGACAAGGAGAGAAAAGTTCCTCCGTAAACCGCATGATGGTCATGCGAACAACTTTTCTAGGATGAGCCCAAATACATTATCCTTTTCTTTAAAGGATAGGATCTGGCCTCTAAGATTAACTAGGGGTGAATGTATATGGTCTCCCAAGCTCCTCACTTGTCTTTTGTGCTCGATGGTTCCATGGTAGGCTTTTCCTTTCTAAAGGAAAAGGGTGTCAATGAATTACCCTCGAACTTGTGTAGAAGAAAGACAGAATTCTCTCCTATAATGGGTTGTTTCATGATCATTTTGATCAACCGTAGGCACAGCTCATAGCCAGGTGGTAGGATAGGTTCTAAAGATTCTAGTGGCCTGAACTTGTGCTTATGGGTGCAGCATAAAGATAGGTGTGGAATCCGAGGATCCCACAAAAGATATAAAGAGAAGAGAAAAATATAAAAAGAAAGACTACACTAAAGTATTGTACAAGTTTTAGTTATACTCAATGTTTTCTCAAAGAACCATTCTCCCAAGACAACGGCGCGAAATGCTTGTTGGTATTTGATAAGCCTATAGAAATATTTATAATTTGTATAATCCACAAGCGAATCGGATACCGGTGTGAGCACTTCACCCGGAGGGTTTTAAATATCGAATCCACAGGGGAGAATGTTGTGAGGATAACGAGGCATATAACTAATCCCCGAAAGCAATCAAGGAATGAGAGGATAAAGAGGTAAGGAGATTCCTACGGTTGTCTAATTCTTCTCCTTGTAAGCTATGTTGATATTTTCTTATGGGGACATGACTCAAGGGAAAGGCATTAGGAAATGCTAACCCTCTATCAAAAGGGTGGTCCTGCTTGGCCTATCCAACGGGAGGTGGACTCCAAAGGAATAAACGAGGTTGTCACCCCCGCTAACTACCACACTCCGGAAGGTAGGGTGCATCCACAAGCAAACTTGGTCTAAACACCATGCCTAAACCTAAGCCACTCCTTTAATCTATAGGGTCCTACAGATTAAAGTACTCAAATAAGAGTTGTGAACAATAAGAACAATAAGAACAATTACTTACTCAAACAAGAAGTTGATCCGCCATCGAAGTCTCAGAAGCAAGCCCCAATGGGACTTGATCCCGAAGGTACAAGAAGTAGAGGAGTCACCGACGATGTGTTCGGGCGCTTCCTCCATCAACTCTTCCCTTCACCCATGCTTTAGCTCTCTAAACAAGACTAGATCTAGTTTTCTCTCATGGGAAACTACAAATCTAATATCTCAACTTGACACTTGCTCTTCAACTCAACTCTAGGGCTTCTAGTTCTACATGGTGTTCTAGTCTAGATTGGAACTAGAGAGGAGAGGTCAGGGCCTCAGCCTGTTGAGTAATGAGTTGAATGAATTAGGGTTTCACCCTAGGGGCAGGGGGTCTTGTTATATAGCCCTAGGCGATGAACGACAGCCCTTGTATCAAACCGACCTTGAGCAACGGCGTAGATCTACTCCCAATGGCGGTGGCAAACCGACCTACAAAGCGGGATGGAAAAGGACTCTAACTCCCCGGGCGCCCGCCAGATTGGAGGTGGCGGCCGCCAGGACTCGAGCCCGGTGGGCTTCTCCTTCCTCCTGGTGTCTTCTAGTGTCTTCTAGAATGTTTTAGTCCACTTTTAGGATTGGTTTGTTTCACGGTCAAGTCTCCTCATCGTATGGGATGCAAACTCGGGCTTTTACACGCTTTTATCCGTTTAGTCCTCAGAAAGATATAAATCATCAAAGCTCGTGGAATTATGTCAAGAAAAGCCCCTATACTATGTTGATATTCATTTTAAGCCCTTATTTCATGTTTAGTTGACTATTAATATTATGCTATAACAGGTGTCAACAAGGAACGAAAACGAAATGGATTGGTGTACGCTCCGGGCGGGTCTTCCAGGTTGAAGACTTTGTCGGACATCGCCTTTCCCAAGTGTGCTAGTCCCCAAGCCTTGAACGTGCTCACAAAGCTCGTTACCATGTGCCGCCGACCGTGCGAAAAAATGATGGGATGATTACAAATCATGTAGAGTAAAGCGTGACAATAACAAAATGGATTGAGCTTACATATCTAGCCGCGAACGCCCGGAGAGGAAGGTTGCCTTGGTGGTGTGGTGGACCTCGCATCTCCAAACGCCGCCCGCGTACCTCCTCGTGCTGCTTGCACCACTCGTCTGAACACTAGTCGTCCACGAACTTCTCCCAAGCGTCCATGTGCGTAGAGCACCAACTGGGAGGAACCTACACGACAATAAGTAATGACACATATGATAAAACTAAGCTCACATAATCTCAAAAAAAGATTGCTACTAATGTTCTATATTTACCCTCATGTATTGTTCCTTCGCCAGGTGGATTGTCACCGCATCTTGTTTCTTCATGCTGATTTTCAAGATATTTGTGTAGTAGTCCACGACGGCCTGGAGGTGCGCGTTGTAAATGAAGTCCTTCACTTTTTTGAAACAGGCTTTATAAGCACACTTCTTCGTCGCCATCTCATCTGTAGGGGCGAAATTTGAAGAAATCCCGCATATAGACATGATATAACAATCAAGTCATTATTTCAAAAAAAATCCAATGAATGCGGTGTGTTGAGCAATGTAGAGTGACAAATACTTACCCAAAACTCCCCTAGCACCCGTGCTTGCTTGTTGTCGAAGATCCAGCGAGTCGTATCTGGAGCATCTGGCCCTCTCAGGTAGTCGCCAAAGGACTTGGCCGGTCCGCCACTCCTCCCCAATCTGGACCATGCCGGGGTAGTGCACCCTACACGTAATACCAAGAATCCCATTGGGGTGGCGCGCTTTAGTCCCTGGATACATGAAGTCGAACATCCCGCCAAAGTGAACAATGAAGATAACAAATGAGACAAGATGAAGATAACATGTAAAGTAACTTACGTATCACCAGTTCAATGAACGGGCGGTTTTCAAAAGCTATGGGCCTCCCCTGAGCGTCGAGGGACCTCTCGTGTACACTCGCGGGGCGTGGAAGTGCTGCGTCTTGCTCCACCCCCGCCTCGTCGACCTCGCCCCCGACCCCGCTCGCCCAAGTCCTCGTCCCGCCCTCGCCCTCGCCCTCGTCCTCGTCCTCGTCTCGCTCCCGCCCACATCGTCGTCCCCCCCTCCTCCTCCCGGGCGGGCGGTGTCGGCTCCGTGGTGGCCGAGGAACTCGGCGACGCTTATCGCCTCGGCCACTGCCGGTCGTCTACTACCCCCGTGGTGTCTTCCTCCTCCTCCCGTAACTATCTCTAGGGACTTATTGTACAAGTCCGCCAGCTTCTTTTTTGCGCCCGACGCCATCTTTTTTCAATCACCTGCAAAATAAACAAAACATAATTAGAAAAAAATGCGTAATGAAAAGGAAGTACTTAGAAATAGATGCAAAATAAACAAATATAACTTAAAGGTAACATAGTATTACATGTATTAGAAATATTCATCATGATCCGAATCTTCTGGAGTCTCATCATCAATGTCACGCATGCCGACATACCCCTCCTCCTCCTCCTCGCCTAATTGCAATCGCTAAAGTAATTCTAGGTCCCGAGCATCTTGAACCTCATCTCCCTCGTCAACCACCCTTTCATTGTCTACTCCCATTCCCATCAGCCCAGCTATGTCTATCTCAAAACTCCTAGGTAGTCCATCTTCTTGAAAGAACTCTCCGGTATATGTGTTTGGGTCAAAGTTGTAATCTTCATTGTTTGGGAGAGGTAATTTAGTGTGTGGCATTACCTTGGTCACAACATCCCAACCCTTAAGACGCTCATCATCTTGGCACGGGTATGACATATAATAAACTTGTGTGGCCTGTTGAGCCACGACATAGACATCCCATCCTTCGTAGACGGAGTCCGGTCGGACCTCAACTAGCCCAAGATTAGGGGTACTTCTTGTTTCTTTAGGATCAAACCAATGGCATTTAAATATGATAGGATTAAAACGTGTGCAGCCATGAAACTCAAGTTCATATATTTCTTCCACTCTTCCATAGAACTCGTCACCATCCTTGCCGGGCGTGAAAACACCTGAATTCATGGATTTTCGAATGGGCCTACTCGCCGTGCCTTGTTGTGTGAAACCGATATCCATTCACGTCATAAGCATTAAATGACCTGACCCTATATTGAAAGCCACCAGCAACCTGCCTCAACTCGGCACCCACAGACGCATCGGTTTGGGCCTGCAAGGCGCAATATCATATCAATTACACGTAAATGGTACGTGTTACAACAAAGTATGAGCTAAATTGGGCAAGTACCTTTAGCGTCGAACCACAAAATAAAAATCGGCCTTCCCCTTCCCGCCACCGCTTAAGAAGGGTCTCACATTGCTTCTTTGGTTAGGTCGCCTTAGTCCATGCCGAAATTTGTTAAGAAATTCCCTCAGTAGCGACGAGACACAAGGGAGTTGGAAGTAGAATAGTGGCTACTCAAGAACGAGTTTATTAGGAACGAGTGGCTTACCGTATGTAGGGCTCCACTTCGCCCAGGTTAATCAAGATATATAGCATGATATTGCGCCACTCTTCACTTGCCAAGTGCACATTGGTCCCTTCACTTGCACTTCCGAGTTGCCCTCGAAAAAGGCTGAGGGTCGATACATTTTCGTCGGCATTGTAACGTGGGGGTGGATTATGCACGGAAGGAAGGTTGTCGGCATAGTATGTTGTTGTGAAGTTTGACACCTCCTCGAGGCAAGATGCCTCAGTGATGGAACCTTCGATCTTGCCTTTATTTCCGGTTTTCTTACGAATGGTCTTTAAGACTCTCTCAATCGCATAGCACCAACGCCACCGCCTGAGGGCCCCATTCGCGCCTCATACGGGAGGTGCAAAATCGATGTCGTTGATCGGATTGAACAAGCCTCGTGGGAAGATCTCGCTCCAACTTACAAAGCAATACAGGTGCCATTTTTTCCATTTTGTTTACCAAGGTCTTAGATAGCTCCTTTGCACAAAGCTGGCGGAAGAAATAGCTCAGCTCTGCAAGCACTTGCCAGACATGATGTGGGACATAGCCTCGAACCATCACCGGAAGAATCCGCTCAATCCATACGTGGTAGTCATGACTCTTAAGCTCATTGATTCGCGAGTAGACAGGTTGACTCCCCTCCTTAGATTCGGCTTGCATATCCATCGGGGAACATTAAGTTTTGAAACCATTCCAAAGACTTCCTTCCTTTGGGGCCTACTAAGCACAAAAATCGGCCTTAGGTCTTGTCCAACCCTTGCGCCTTTAGGAGGCTGCATTTCTTGTTTTGGTCGGTCGCATAACTCTTTCAGATCCATTCTAGCCTTAACATTGTCCTTTGACTTATCAGTGTCCATGATTGTTGCAAATAGTGTCTCGGCGTTATTCTTTTCAGTGTGCATCATATCAATGTAGTGTGGACAGAAAAGGTCGTCATAGTAGGGTAGCCTTTCCAAGTCGGACTTATGAGTCCATGCATGGTCCACACCATATCCCACAAACTTGGTGCCTCCTTCTTTGACCACGAGAGCGTCCAACTGAGCACGTATCGCGGCACGTGTCATCATCTCTGGTGCAGGGTCTGTGACTACTACACCTTTCGTAAAGTTCTTCGTGTCAACTCGAATGCATGCTCACCGGGAGGAATTGTCGATGCTTGTCGAACGAAGGAAACTTGCCACCGTTCTTTAACCTAGTGAACATCACAAATCATGCATAGTGGGCATGGAAACTTGCTGTGAACACACCAACCACAAAATATGCCATACGCCACGAAGTCGTGCATGGAGTACTGGTACCAAACATACATCCTGAAGTTTCTCTTCATAGCCCGGTCATAAGTCCATACCCCTTCATCCCAAGCCTTGATCAGTTCGTCAATCACAGGCTCTATGAACACACCCATATTCTTCCCCGGGTGTCCTGGAATTACCAATGACAAGAATATATTCTCGCCGTTGAAGGAGGATGCCGGGGAGATTGAGGGGATAACAAAAACGGGCCAACAAGTGTAGGGGGCAGCCATCAGTCCATAAGGATTGAATCCATCTCATTTGCCGGCGCAACACGCATTTTACGAGCCTCCCCGTGCCTTCTCGGGATACTTGGTCATCAAAATACTTTCCACGCTTCACCATCGGCAGGATGTACCATCATGTCCGGCTTGTATCGAACTCCTTTCTTGTGCCATGTCATCTCGTGGCTGCGAGTCCTCGGTCATGTAAAGCCGTTGGAGCCTCGGTATGAACGGAAGGTGCCGTAGGATTTTACTTTGGGGATGCTAAGTTGCCTCATCGACCATTACGAGTCTACCTCCGTGTACCGAGAGGCTTTACACTTTGGACAAGTGTGTTGCTTCCTTATGTTCTTTCCTGAATAAGATGCAATTGTTGGGATAGACATGTATCTGCTCATATGGCATCTTAAGTGCACGAAGGAGTTTCCACGACTCGTACATGCTCTTTGGCAGAATGTGACCTTCTGGAAGCATGCTGCCAAAAATTGTCAACATAGTGTCGAAGGCTTCACGGCTCGGGCTATACTAAGCCTTGAATGCCATAACACCCACCAACGCCCGTCCAACCGAGAGACCTTTGTGTGGCCATGAAGTGGTTGTTGTGCGGCGGACAACATGTCATAACACGCCTTTGCGGTTGCCTCTGGCTCCTCCTCCACCTCCATATGCCCTTCACCAAAGTTTGCTTCATGATAGTCATCTAACATGTCTGGTACCCCACCATCACCATCCAAGCCCCTGATACGTTGTCTCATGACCTCATCTCTGATATGTCTGGTGGGTGTAGCCTGGCATAAATCCGAACTTGCACAGATGTTTGCCCATGTTGTCCTTTGACTCCTGCTTCCTATTCTCATAACTGCTGCAGGGACACCAAGTTTTATCGGCTCCCGCATGGCGAAAAGCAGTTTCCAAGAAATCATTGGTCTTGTTGAGCCATTCATTGCTCCACTATCCATAACCCGAGCGGCCATTGTACATCCACGCACGGTCATCCATCCTCTAATATACACACACGAGTAATATAAGAGTATATCGGGTCTACACTACGACCTTACTATCTAATAGGTAAAGATAGGTCCTAATCCCACCCGTGGATGTGTATATGGTGTTAGTTTCCATGGTTACGCTTCGATCACGAGACAAATTTTCAGCGGACACCTCCCATTTGTTCTCCAAATACACATCCCGAAAGGGAGGTTGTGTATCCGAAGAGCACCAGGGAGGTGATGCCGAAACTGTCTCAGGTCAAAGCAGACCATGGAAACTAACACCATCTATGCATCCACGGGCCGTCCAAAAAACGTGGACGATTCGAAATAGATACGGTTATACATATGCAGATCAGATCTGCATACTTCCAATCGTATCTCTTTCGAACGGGAGACACCTAACCGGGTTACGCGATACTAGAACACGAGACGGAAAGAGTGGTTATACCTTGGGTGCAGGTGGAGTCAGGCTAGCGGTGGCGAGGAAGACGATCGGCTACAACACGTCCTTCCCTGCATAAAAAGGGCACAAGCTAGTTAGTGTCAATTGAAAATTTTGGCAAAGACCTCCACATGCGGTGAGGTTTTCGAAACCTGCAAAAAAAAAGATGGCACGATGGCCAACCACCACATTCACATTCACATTCACATTCATTCACATTCATATTCACATCCTACTACAACTACCACTACTACTCACGAGTAGCAAAGTGCCACACCTTTGGCGTTGTCGAGCACATGGCAACGACGGGCGGGCGAACAGGTGTTGAGCACGGGGCAATGGCTGGCGGGTGTCGAGCACGGGCAACGGCGGGCGGACCGACGGGTTCCTCCCCCCTTCTCCTTCTCCTTCTCCTTCCTCCTCCCTGCCTTCTCCTTTCCTTCTCCTTCCTCCTCGTCGGGATCGCGCCTTTGCTTCGCTCCTCCTTCCTTAGCTCCTCCTCGTTGGGCTCGGCCACCGCGCGGCAAGGGAGCGGCCCCGGCGCGGCCACGGGGCGCGGCCCAAGGCGCTGGCGCGGCCGAGGCGCCGAGCGCCGGCCGTCGGCGCGGGCAGGCCCCCTCCGGCGGCACCCGCGCCCCGCGCCAAGGTGTGTGGCCCTCGCGCGGTGGCGGCCCCGGCGCCCCCGGCGACGCGAGGCGGTAATGGGGCAGGCGCTGGCGCGGATCTCGCCACCGGGAGGGTGGCCGGCGATGGCAGCGGGCATGCGGTGGCGGCGGTCCGGCCGTGCAAGACGCTGCGGCGTGGGATAAGAGAGAGAGAGTCTCGAGAGAGAGTGGAGGGAGCAGCCGGCAGGTTTTGCCAAAAAAAAAAAAAAAACAAAAACTTGCCGAAAGTGCCATATAATAGACACTCGCAAAGAGTACTTTTAAAAATCCGAAACCCTAGATCGAGCTCTTTGCCGAGTGTATTTTGGAAAAACACTCACCAAAGAGTATTTTCGAAATTTTTATTTTTTTGTTTGATGTTATGTCTTTTTCAAAAAGTGTTGCAATACACGAAAAGCACGTACTACCTTGTTTCCTTCACTTTACAATGCATATTTGATGCTTTAGCGGAAATTTGACCATTATTTCATGTATTTTTTGGTCATATGTTCAATTTAAACAAGTGCTAAAAAAATAAATAAATACTAAACGGATCCAAAAATTTACTAAAATTTTCTACGGTACTAACATTATTGTCTATTGTCTATGAAAAAAAGTTTCGAGCCAAACCACAAATCGAACATCGCCTTCACTCAAAATCCTACCGGATCACTCTCAACAATTATGAAACTTCTCGAGAGATGTCCTGGGTTGTGAGCAACGTATGTGACAACTTGCTTGAAACCTTCTCAAATTTTTATCACAGCTTCTACATGAGGTATCGTGACATTTTGTCAAATTTCGTAATTTTCGGGCATCGTTTTTTTATTTTTATAGAATTTTAAAACCGCTTAGGCACGCGGTGCAGGTCGAGTTTACTGGAAGAATATGTCCACACTTTTAGTTGGTTTCATGTTTATGACCATAATATGAGTTGAGAATCATAAATATCAATTTTCGAATACATTATTTCAAATATTCATATGACTTACAGTTCAAATTCGACTCGATTTAAAAAATTGCCAAAAATTAAATTAATTGTCCAAATATAGTAAAAAAATCAAAAAAACTTAAAACTTCAACATTATGTACCAAATCTTGTATGTAACATCCAAAAAAGATGAGATTGAAAAGAGCAAAAAAAAAAAAATTGTTTTGCCGAGTGTCAATGAAAACACTCACCAAAGGCCACCTTTGGTGAGTGTCTTTTGGTGAATGCACTCGGCAAAAGATGACTTCTTTGGCGAATGTATTTGTTAGCGAAAGTGCGGAGGAAACGACACTCGGCAAAGATGACTTGCTTTGGCGAGTGCAAAAAATGTTGACACTTTCGGCAAAAGAGTGACGGCGTTAGGGATGGCTCATGTCGTGAAATTCTTTGGTGAGTGTCTATTTTTGACGAAAGTGTATTACTCTCGGGAAAGACGCCTCTTTGGCGAGTGCCTTGTTTTGCTGAGTGTAATGCACTCGGCAAAGACCTCTTTGGTGAGTGTCTTATTTGTGCCGAGTGTGATCAATAAAACACTCAAAGAAGAGGCCCTTTTTGGCGAAGTGCCGACGCAATTGCACTCACCAAAGGCGCAGGCACTTCGGCATAGCTCGGGTTTCCGGTAGTGTAAGGTGATTGCCATGATATACACATGCCCCACTAAAAACTCTATCCAAAAACTAAGGGGAAAAAAAGTTATTAGAGAAAAGAGTATATCGTATTCGCAAGTTGAATTGCATATGTTGCCTCATTAAAAATCTTGTGTAAGAAACCGTTGTATAAAAGCACACACATAGGAAAAAAAAAAAGAGTACAACATTGAACCTTCTTAGTCATGTATTCTTCATGATATTTCATGAATAGAAATTGATCGTCATGATCAATGTATAAACTTCAATGTTGTAGTAAATATGATCTACTTGATCTTTGTAATTTTAGTGGTTTATCTTCAAGTTATATTCAATCAAATATACTCCCCTCATAAAGTCGTACTTTGAAATTCATTATTCACATCACACTTTTTGTAAATGTGTGCATAATTAATGGTATGCAATACCACAATTTTATGTCTTTCAAAAAGTTGGCTCATATTTTTTATGAATTATGATATGAAAACAAGAGTAATATGCTTCATGCGTAAATGACAACTTATTAGTGTGCCAAAGAAATAAAATTTGTCTTTCAAGGTAATAAATCAAAAATTACTGGTTAAATAAGTTACGGTATTAGGTATCTTATAGATAATATGTCAAATCTCGTAATAGAGTTTAACTACATGTAGCTCTTTATTTGGTGAATTTCCAAATTATATGTTCTACAAATCTTTGAAAATTTGATCATACCACTAAATAATAAATCCAGTCTTGCATTTGGCATTTAAAGGATAATTCAAATGCCAAAATCACCATTATTCTAATATCTTCTATTGTATTTAGAGGATATCACCACTTTATTGCTATCTTTTTTTGTTGGTATTTATGAATACAAATAAGAAAATAAGAATTCCACAAGCACACCATGTAATACCATTGTAGCACTTCACCGAGAGTATTTCAGGTATCGTTATTTATATTTTACCACATGGAGGAATGATGGCAATGGAAGGATTGACAATATACATATATACTTATGAAGCAATCACTAACTAAACACTTTGGGATAAACCAAAAAGTTAGATGTATATGATAAGTATAACATTTAGAGAAAATTTCCAAAAATATAGCAATAGCTAGTCTAAGTTAAATACTAGTGAGATTTAATTCCTAAGTCATTCTTAATATATTACAAGTAATAGCATACCATCATTTTATATACTTAGCAAAGAGCAAAAGATTATCATTACTCATATGAATAATGGACATCTCTAAAGAGAAGCATAGCTAAATATACTATCTCCATTGTGACCTGGTCTTACTTGTCCTACACACAATAGATGGATTACAAAGGACCAACGAGGTCGCTACACCCACGGTCTACCATACATTCGGCATACGGGGTGCATCCATAGGCAAAACAATGTATAAGCACCACGCTTGCACAAGGTTTGGCTACTATTGACGGTGGTTAACGCTAACTTTTTACCATAAATAAATAGAACATTTAAGGACAAAAAGACTAGAAGATAGGGTTTACTAATGAATTCAACGAGTTTTGGTGCACACTTTCGGTTTTGTAGGAGAACTTCAAAAAGACAGAAAAATACAAGAAAATAGGAGAAATAGTGAAACAGAAAAAAATGACCAAAACAAGGTGATCAAGATAAATTCCGGGGACCTAAAGGACA
Source organism: Hyparrhenia diplandra (assembly GCA_015847255.1). Taxonomy (NCBI): domain Eukaryota; kingdom Viridiplantae; phylum Streptophyta; class Magnoliopsida; order Poales; family Poaceae; genus Hyparrhenia; species Hyparrhenia diplandra. The sequence continues at coordinate 647,593 of JADLZK010000893.1, read as the reverse complement.
AAAGAAGACAGCTTCGACAGTAGGAGCCCACCTTGGCAGGGGGGCCGGGTGCAGCTTGTGGGGCCATGTGGCACTCCCCTATGGAGCCACTTGTCCCGCTTCTAGAACCATCCTACAACCGACCTATGAAGTAGATCTAAGCCGGTTTGATCCAAGGTCTGAGATTCATCTTATGGGGCTATATAAGCAAGAGTAGACCTCACCCCTGAAACCCTAATTCATTATCCTCATGTCGAGCTAGAGAGCATAATACCAATTAACTACTACGGATATGATTAGCAATCAAGATTATACTAGTTCTTAGAATTAGTCTATGATTATAAATAGTTTAGATCTAGTAATGAGTGGATTAGAGGAGCCCCGGCCTGTCGATGCTTCTCTGGCGTATTCTGCGGGATCAAGTTCTTCGTGAGAAGAACTTGCTCCTGAGAGTCTTTGATGAGTCAACTTCTTATTAAAGTAAGCATTGGTTTATATTGTTCTTCTTGTTTGCAACTCTCTTTTAAGTACTTTAATCTTGGTGATTTCTTGATTAAGGGAGTAATTCTTAGTGTAAGCATGGTGCTTAGACTAAGTTATTTGTGAATGCCCCTATTGACCTTAATCGGTGGTAATATAGTGAAGGTGACTTTTATAGCTTCATTGAATCCTCTCAGTAGCCCACCTCTCGTCGAAGGGCAAATGGTAGACTTTCTTCTGTTCTTAGTAGAGTAATTTCACCTTACCCTATTAAGAACTAGCGTCCTACATAGAAACAAGATGAAACAAGGTTTATGGAGTTTTGAATTAGATACACTTGAGGAATCTCCTTTATCTGCTAGTTTCTTAAGTACCTTTGATTGTGAAATTTGGGTTAAGTTATATCTTAGTTATATTCACCTAATATTCCTTTGGGTTCGATATTAAAACGGGGAGTTCATCTTTTAGTGAAGTGCTACAACCGTATTTCTATCGTAAACTTGCTTGCAGATATCTTATCTCGTATTGTGTGCCTATAAAAATACCAACAACTACTCAACCAAATCGAATACTTAATCGAGCACTCTCGTGATCCTATGCATAATCATAATAATAATTTTTACTATACTAAACATAATCAAAGCATACTACGAACTTAATAACTAAGAACATGATATAAATGAAGATCAAAGTCTTAATGTAAGATGAATGTAAAGGACACAATATATACTTATGTATATGTCCATAGGCCTTGTTATTTCATGTGTATATTTATACATATATACCCACTGTGTATACCTAGCATGTGAACAAACTTTGAGAGTATACTCAAGTAGTCATGTTTGTGAGGGCGTACACGCTTACACGAATCTATGGTGCAAAATGGTGGTTAGCAAAGAAGGGTTTAAACTAGGGTTATCGTATTCTACGAAAACACGATTAAATAAGGCAAACAACTACTGGAATTTAAATGGGCACCAAATACTGGAACAATGGTTTGAATAAATAGGGCATGATTTAAGAAGAATTATGAGACTGGAATGGAGTGATTTGGAGTTGGAACAGAGGAAATATGAATTTCCAAAGTTTTATAAGGAATTTTATAAATGAAGTAAACTTTGGAAATTAAGCTAGAATTTTGGGTAAAAGATATGAAGGTGAAAATTTGTGGAAAGGATCTTGGGTGTACCTAGTTTATTTACGAATTTTTAAAGGATTTTTCTCGTAACTGGAAAATAGACTTTTACTCTTCTCAGGTTGCCGCCGTGTACCTAGAAATTTAGCCATAGCCGACGTCGGGGGTCCAAATCAACCGTCTGGGTTGATCAGAACGCTGGTCCATGGCTCATGGACTGATCAGGTGGACCAATACTGCCCTCTCTTTATTCTTGTGGACCGTGGTCCACTTATCGGAAGAAGTGGTTCATGACCCTATGACTCGTGGGCCCACTATGGGGATAAGATTGATCTGTTCACGGAATCCTCATGGGTGCTGGGTCACGGGTTGCCTGTCGGCCGTCCGCAAGGACCGAGGAAAAGGGGGAGGGAGAGAGGGCCGGGCGGTGAGCATGGGCAGCTGGGGGCGAGCTCCCATGGGCGAGCGGCGGTGGCGTGTCAAAGGGTGGCTTACGGCGGCGAAGCGTGGCACTTGGTGGAGGGCTATTGTGTGGCATGGCGTGGGCGGAAGCGATGCGGCGCCACCCGAAGTTTTGCGTGGCCGGCGCGAAATTGGGCGATGTGGTGGGCGGTGGCGTTGGTGGTGGTGTCGCGGCGGGTGACAAGTGGAGCGGTGGTGGGCGGCGCGACACGACGTGGGTGGTGGCGAGGATTTGGGCAGGTGGCCTTGGGCGAGGTAGGGTTTTTAACTATTGCCACTCTTACTCTTACGGAGGCCATGTGTCCAAAACCACTCTTATATGAGCCCACTACATATTTGCCCCACAAAAACAAGAACATCCCTAAATTTTTGCCACTTTGGGTGACGTGGCACGCCACACATATGCTCGCCAGCGTGGCAGCGTTGCTGAGAACCACTGGGCATTGGAAAAGACAGCTTTGCCCCTGCAGTTTTCTCCATCCACTAGCTGACGCGTGGGTCCTACTTGTCAGTAGTTTATGCCCAAATTCTTTACTGCTCTGCAGTGTATGCACACTAGGTCTTCCGGAATCTAGATGGCCAGGGATGAGAGCACATGGGATTAGGAGCTTCTGCTTGCTTGTGTGTTGTGACCTTCCTGGTGGGCTAATCAACTGACACCAAGGAAAGCAACGTAACAACTAGCAAGGACACAAGGAGTAATACAAATCTGTTTGGCCAACTGTCCTAGGGCCACCATGGACCATAGCCATAATTTAAAGGACTGGGACAGCAAGCTGAATGGAGAAATTTTTATGTTGGGTCCCTCATGTTAGAATCAATATATACGAGTATGTTACGTAACATTATGCTTTCAACTTTCAAACACTGTGAATTTGTCATGGATGGGCAGATACAGTGTTTTGCTCCTTTTACATCTATGTGAAGTACTCAACCTATCATTTGACTGTAGTGTTGCTCGATACAAATGGCTCATGTCCTCAGATTAGATAGAAAAGCAAGATTTATTGAGTTTAACCTTGTACAAACATGTCTGTGTGTCTGACCTTACAGCTTGTATGTGAGGGCCTAAGGGGCAGGATTTATTAGGCTTCTAGGATGCTGCAATTCTTCCATAGTAAGTGTTGTCATTGCAAACGTTGAAGACAGGATGGAATCCATCAGCCAAGGGTGATTGACCAGCTCTGAGTCTTGGCATCAAGTGGCAAAAGTTGATCTGGAAACGTGGAGCAGGGATTGCCAGAATTTTCGCAAAGAGACAGGCCTACCTCCATGATTGATGCCACAATTAAGATGGAGGGACCCAAACAAAGCAATCATGGATTCTCTCTTCTTCAAAAAGAAAATGACATGTTGAAAAATATCAGGGAAGATGCCGTGAAGTCTTTGTAATGTTGCTTACAAAATTATTGCCAAATCTTTAGCTGAAAGAATAAAAAATCATCTGCCTGACATTATTCACCCATCCCAAACGGCTTTTATTCAAGGTAGACATATTGCCTCCAATATCATTATTGCTCAAGAGATCATCCATAGTTTTAATCTTAAGAGTTGGAAAGAGAAGGCCTTTTTTTTTCTTAAAATTGATCTAGCAAAAGCTTTTGATAGAATAGAATGGAGCTTTATTGTTCAGGCCTTAAAAAGGCAGGGTTTCAAGGATCACTTTGTTAATCTCATCTATGCCTGCATCTCCACTACTACTATGTCTGTCATCATTAATGGAGAACCTACACCTTCTTTCCATCCTAACCGAGGGGTTAGACAAGGTTGTCCTCTCTCTCCTTATCTGTTCATTATTGCAGTTAATGAGTTATCTATCAGGCTTCAACAGCATGCAAATGACCACGACCTCAAAGGTATCACTCTTGGTCCCAATTGCCCTCGGATTCACTCACTTTTGTTTGCAGATGATCTCATCATATGTGGCCAGGCATCTCAAGAGGAAGCAGGTAAAATTAATAATGTTCTCAGTGATTTCTGTACAGCTTCGGGACAGACGCCCAATCTCGCCAAATCTTCTATTCTCTTTTTTAGTAGAAATGTTGACAATCAAAGCAAGATAGATGTTAAAAGAGTTTTCCCTGTTAATGATCTTCAACCTAACACTATTTATCTTGGGCATACTTTAATTTTCAATCACACTGATAGGAGAAAAGCTTATGATTTCATCCTTAACAAATTTAGAGCCAAATTAACCACTTTGAAAGCTAATAAGCTTAATCATGCTGGTCGCCTCACTTACATTAATTCGGTGCTTGCTTCTATTCCAATCTATTACATGTCCACCATTCTTTTCACCAAAAAAATTCATCTCTATGATCACTGCTATTATACGTAATTTTTGGTGGGCTGGTGTCAAGGAAGACAATTCCTCCACCTCCATTCAGTTTAGATCCTGGAAAGACATTTGCACCCAAAAAAAGAAGGTGGTTTAGGAGTGAGAGATCTTCTAACTGTCAACAGGAGTCTCATTCTCCACGCTGCTTGGAATGTTGCTACAGGTAAAAATCCTTTTCTCACTTCTATTCTCAAAGCTAAATATTTTCCTTCTGCAAGTTTTTGGACTGCTGATAACATTTCTATCAAGTCTGCCTTTTGGTCCTCAGTCATGCAAGTTAAAACCACTCTTGTGAATAATTGCACTATTCAAATTCAGAAGGGTAACTCTAGCATTTGGTCCACACCTTGGTGTGCTGTTTGGAAGGAAATTCACAGCCACATTAATCTGCCTGTAACTGTTAACAAATTACCACAAAATATTTCTGATCTTTGGGTCCATGGTACTGCCAATTGGGACACTGCTTTCATTAATGAGGTCTTTGATGCTGATGCTTCTAATTCTATTCAAAGTATCATCACTGTTCCTTCCTCTAATGATGATAAAATAATTTGGAGGCCTTCTTCCAAAGGCACATGTTCTACTAAAGAGGCTTTTCAGTTCTTGAACAGTAACATTCAGGTAATACTTCCTCCGACTGGTGCAAGAAGCATTTCACAAGAATGCAGATTCATTTTACAAAGAGTTTGGAAGCATAAGCTGATCCCTCCCAACAACATAAAGACCTTTGCATGGAGGCTAGTGCGACGGGCTCTGGCTACTGGAGAAAGAGCTGGCAAGCTATCATCAAAGATGGACAAAAAATGTTCCATCTGTAATCAAAATGAAAATGACTGTCATTTATTCTTCCATTGCCCCTTTGCTAGGGCTGTTTGGTTCTCCGCCAAACCTCCCCTTAGATCTTCTCTTTTTTACCTTATGAGCAAGATGGGGTACAGCAGGCCCTTGCAATGATCATCACCAATGCTACTTCTAAAGATCTTTTATGCAGGATTATGACCACATTGTGGTACATCTGGAAGGCTAGAAATGATGCTCGGTTCAATAGGAGAAAATGGTCTATTTCACAGGTCCAATTTGAAGTTGAGGAAGGCACAGGCAAAAATTCAGTGCGTCCTCAAGGCGCACAGCAGCAAACTCATTTGCAGCAGCTAACAAAAAATTTGCAACAAAGCAAATTAACTCTTGCAGGTACAAACCTAGAAGGAGGCGCCATGCTCATTGACGAACAGGGATCCCACTTCGTTCTAGGACTGCCCAGCAACGAAACTTACTGCAGGTACCCCATGCTGTTGCCTAGAGCTCGGTGCTACACTGATGTATCGACAACTCCGGACAACATTCTGCCACTCCCAAGAAGGGCAGGTCTAGGGATCTTCATTCTAGACCCAAGATGCAATTTCAAAGCATACATCAGACTCAGAGCACAAATTTCCAAAACCACATCAGTCATCATGGCTGAAGCAGGAGCCTTAGCTCTTGGAGCCTGGGTTCTATCTCTTCTTCAGATTGATGAAGTCTCTTTCCTCACTGACAGTCAATTGCTAGTGAGTTACTTCAACAGTGCTGATCTCGATCATCCTCCCTCACTGGGAAGCCAAGGCCTTCACTCAAAGGTTCTTGAATTTGATGGCCAACAGGAGAGTCCAGGTCCTCAAGATTCAAAGAGATTTAAATATCACGGCTCACTCTTTAGCCACTCAAGCTCTTAGATTCTCAGGATCTTTTTGTAATTCATCAAACATTACTTGTGTGAATGCTTCTCATGAAGGCAATTGCCCACTCATAACGGCAATGCAAGATGTAACCTGGGGACCCTTCTCCATCATTGCAGCAGCATGCTCCTAATAAAATGTCAAGTGTTTTTCTGTCAAAAAAAAAAAACCAAGTTCAAGTTCACATTCACTTCACTGGGCGTTTTGTTTGACGTTAAAGCAGCAAGACTCCACGGGCGGGCGGTGGCGCATTTCGTCGAACGGGCGGCGCGCACTGTGGCTGGTTTGAGTGCTCATGCGACCGGCGACCGCCCACCGCAGGACAGCGCTCGGACGTTGGCATTGCAAGTACTCCGGCCGGGGCCTCGCGTGACCAAGGATGCAGCCGGGCAGCGGTTCGCTCCCGAATCCATGCCCATGCGGGCGAGTGGCGACCGAGCGTGCCCTGCTGCTTCTGCATCTTCCACCCCTCGGTATCCTAGATCGCTCATGCTCGGCACGCGGCCCAGCCTCGTCTCTCCAGTACGGGTTGCTCAACCATGGCCCCACGGTCTCTGTACCGAGGACAAGCAGTCTGACCCGTGCATGAGTGGCTGAGACCAAGATGATACAAAAACAGAGGATCGGTGGCAGCACCGTGGACAGAGTGAGGTTAAACGCGAGGAGCCCGTAGTCATCGACGACTCAACGAGGCTGCCGACAGCTCAATTCCCGCCCCCGACCAAAAAAATCATGCGGCGTCATCATTGGATAACGCAGGGAGGCTCCATCATCATGTTGTTCATCACACACAGAGAGCGTTGCATCTTTCGTTCCGATCGTGGCATCACTTGCAGGCCCCGGCGTTAATTAAGCAAGAGTGCGTTCTTTGGTTAATTAAGCAGGCTCATTTTGTTAACTCAACACGACAGCAAAACGTTTTCCACCCTTCTGGAATCGGTTTAAAACTTCATATGTAAAAGAAGAGGAAAAAACACAAACAACACCGTTTGTTCTGACGGTTATGTAACTTATGTTGAATACGACAAAGCAGAGTTGTGGTTGTGACTTGTGTGCTTGATATGATACAATTGAATTGAGTAGTTCCTTCCTCCCTGGAAAATAAACAGTTCAGCTCACCAAACAAATTACTTAAAGGCATCAGGCAAGATGGTTCTAGACTTCTAGTATAAGCAGTAAGTAAATTGATGCATTTCTTCATGGCAAAGCTGAGCAGAGCTTCGTTTTAAAAATTACATCATCTTTTTCTGAAATCCTAAACCCTAAACCCTAAATGTCAGATGTGGCGACGCAAACACTAAACTTTTGACATCCGTGCAAGCTCGAGATCCAGGAAGAACTACATCAATTCCTGCAAGATGATAATGGGATTGCAGTTGCACATGATGGTAAAGCAAAGATAATTGGTGATTACTTCAGGGACCATTTAGGTTCTATGGTACAGAGACCGGTTACGTTCTTATGGTCTGCACTGGGATATAATTCCAATGACCTCTCTGAATTAGAAGCACCCTTCACCCTCGAGGAAATCAAAGAGACCATCCACTCCATGCCAGGGGACAAGGCGCCAGGTCCAGATGGATTCACATGGGCTTTCTTCAAATCCTGCTGGGAAACCATTGAGTATGATATAGCGGCGGCCATCAATGCACCCTTTTACTATGAATTCTCAGGGATTTGAGCTGTTAAATTCAGCGAACATTGTTCCTGATTACAGGCCAATCAGTTTGATCCACAACATCGCCAAAATATTCTCCAAGCTCCTCGCAAACAGGCTGGCACCACTACTAGACTCCTTAGTCTCAAAATGCCAGAGCGCCTTCATCAAAAAAAGAAGCATTCATGATAACTTCTTGTATGTTCAGAACACCGTTAGACGCCTACACAAGTCCAAGACCCCGGCCCTTTTCATGAAGCTTGACATCCAGAAAGCTTTTGACACTGTAAGCTGGAGCTACCTATTGGAGGTGTTGCAGGCCCTTGGATTTGGACCTCACTAGCGCGAATGGGTCTCCATGCTGTTTGGTACAACATCATCCAGAGCGCTATTGAATGGTGTCCCAGGTACAAAATTCCACCATGCCAGGGGGTAAGGCAAGGCGACCCGCTCTCGCCCATGTTATTCATCCTAGTGATGGACCCATTACAACGGTCGTCGGACCTTGCCACCGACCACAACGTTCTCACACAGTTGCCCCCTGCAGCAGCAAAGTGGATGGCATCCATGTACGCTGACAATGCAGCAATCTTCTTAAGGCCCCCAAAAGAAGACATCGACGCCGTCAAAATCATCCTTGAAGCCTTTGGTAAGGCATCGGGTCTGAATATAAACATAGACAAGAGCTCAATCCATCCGATCAAATGCGAGAACATCGACCTTGACCACGTTCTCTCGACGTTCTCAGGGCCAGAGGAACCTTTCTTTGCCGCTACCTTGGGCTGCAGCTACATGTGAGGCCCCTGCAAAAAGTGCACCTACGTACCACCTCACTGTCTTCTCGCTCGCTGCCTGGGCCAAGAAGAAAATTGACAAAATTCATAGGTCCTTTCTATGGAAGGGAGAGGAGAATGCAAATGGAGGTCACTCCCTCCAAGCCAAATGCTCTAGGGGCCTAGGGGTACGGAATTGGACAAATTCGGGAGAGCACTACGATTGCGATGGCTATGGCAGGAATGGACAAACCCCTCTAAGCCGTGGGCTGGATCTGAAGTCCCTTGCAAACCGATTGACAGACTGCTCTTTAATGCCTCAACCATTGTCACGGTCAGAGATGGTGTGCAAACACAGTTCTGGCACCACAACTGGCTAGATGGAGAAGCTCCAAAGAACCTAGCGCCACATCTCTTTGAGTTGGTTAGAAGGAAGAACATGTCTGTACAGCAAGAACTCCACAACCATGCCTGGATTCGGGCGCTTCGGCCTAGGATCACAACGTCCACCCATGTGGAGGAATTTGTATCCCTATGAATCAGATTACAGAACATGCAGCTGCAGCCGGGAACGCAAGACTACATTGTCTGGAAATGGACGTCTGATGGAAAATACTCGACTTCGCTTAGCGTACCAAATTCAATTCCAAGGGAGCTTCAGAAAATTCCATCCAAACCTTATTTGGAAAGCGCACACAGAAAATAAATGCAAGTTCTTTGCATGGATCCTCATCCAGAACAAAATCCTCACGGCAGATAATTTGCAACTAAGAAATTGGCCTCATCAAGGTCATTGCATCATGTGCAATGGACCATTGGAATCTGGCCTTCACCTCTGCCTACTATGCCCTTTTGCTATAGAGGTCTGGAGCTTTGTGTTGCCATGGTAGCACTTTGACACAGACTTAATACGACCACAGACCCAACCAACAGAAATAAGAGCATGGTGAGAAGAAGCAGCACCCAAAGTCCCAAGAGAGCAACAGTGACACTTCAATGGGGTGGTGATTTACACGATATGGAACATTTGGAAGGAAAGAAACAGAAGAATTTTCCAAGGCATGGTTATGGATGCTCGTCAAGTGGCCCTCCAAGTCAAGGAGGACATAGATACGTGCTCTAGGGTCCTTAACAGCCCGACTTAGCCATCTCATTTTAACCCTTGTGGAGGGATGTGATGGGTGTTTTTCTTCTTTTTTAAGTGTGTGCCCAGTGGGGCTTTCCGGTCTTTCAGACCTTCTTGTACATATAAATTTCTTTTCATCCTTAATTGAGAGGCAGTGCTCCTGCTAAGTTTTTCAAAAAAAAAAAAAAATGGCCAAGCATCTGCTCTTGTTCTATCTTTCTTTTGCAGCCGTCTCTCCCTTAGCTTAGCATCAGTGCCTTGCTGAGTTCAACCATGTAATATTCTGTTTCTAAACTTGAATACCAATTAATAAGTTAATATATATTTTTTTCTTAACATAACAAGTAGCACAACACAGGATCATGTGAAGTGTTCTGCACTATACATTTACAACAGAAAATTGTCACAAATTCTCTCAATATATTAGGAGATAGGATTATCTAGCTAGGTGCATGTATCGTACAACAATACAAATGGCCACGGTGCTGAAACTATGTACTAGCTTTCTGGCACACTGTGAAATAGGATCTCACCATACCACATGCCTCGTAAAAAAAGCACAATGAGCAGATGCGCCATCTTTCTGTGCACCTCCTCCACACCCATGCATTTTAGTTTAGTGTGCCTGAGAACATAGTTCAATTTAGCATATTCACACATGCATCCAACATAAGTTGTACATTTCTCAGGTGGTTCATGGATGCTTTTGTGTTTGTAAAAAGGATAGAGGAGGGAGAATGAGAATCACCTGACTGAAATGTGCTCTGCTTGCTGCAATCAGTTTTGACACAATGGGCATGCAGGCTTGACAATTAACAAGAGCAGTTGTTCTGCAGTTGGCACCAAGCATGTCCTCTAAGAGAGTCCTTGACAAATATATAATGCCTCAAAATTCCCCACACGCCCACCGAGAGCTAACTGCACATCATGAAACTTCAACATCAGCAACGAATATTAGGAAATAGATTCACTAGTGAATCTGCATAAGGACGAATCATGGCTAGAGGTTAACGAGCTCACCAGATGAACTGCTAATAGGCAGGTCCCTCGTGACAAGCCTCCCCAATCTGTAGATTTGGGATGTGAGAGATCAGGTGCCAGTCCTCCCCATTTCCTCTCTCGCAGCGTCTCTCCAGATCAGGGCAACGAACGATCACTAATCGCTGTAGAGATGTGAGGCCCTTTATCCCCTCCGGCAAGGATGTGAGGCCTTGGCAATATCTGATCTCAAGCTCTTTAAAGGGAGGTGGTAAGTCAGCATAAGGATTGGGGAAGGCAAGTTATGCAGCCCAATTTTGAAATCTTTAACTTGCGTAGGCTGTGGAGCTCACCCAAGCAATCTGGCAGTTCTCCAAGCGCATCACACCCTCCTACTTGGAGCTCCTGGAGAGACATGAGGTTGCACAAGGATTGGGGAAGGCAAGTTAGGCCTGGCAAGCACCAAATATCCAACTTGCTTAGAGAGCAGAGCTCTCCCAAGCCTTCAGGCAATTGAACAAGAGCTTTACAGGCTCCTATGTCAAGCTCCTTGAGGAACGTAAGGTGGCACAAGGATTCTGGAAACTTGACAAGTGCATGACAGTCTTGTATTACAAGCTCCTGGAGAGAGGTGAGCTGACCTATTGATTGTGGAAGGCCGCTTAAACAGTCACAATTTTTTATGGTCATCCGCTGTAGGGAAGAGAGATTCCCTAGGTACTCTGGCAGCTCAATTATGTCACAACAGGTAAAAATCTCCAAGGACTCAAGTGCCGTCATGTGTTGGAGAAGCAATCTAAATCCAGGTGACAAAGGTGGTGATAAAGGTAAAGGTGCTTTCATGTACCATAGTTTAAGCACCTTCAGGTGGCTAAAAGAGGGTGTGGACTTCGAGGATGAAGATGACCCTTGGCCTTGTAGTGGAGATAGCAGCAGGTTGTCATTGGATTCAACCAACCACAAGTACTCGAGTGAAATTGGAAAGTGTGGTCTAACCACCAATTTAGGACAGTCTTGTATATGTAAATCTGTAAGACGACAACCAATTTGCAGTTGTCCTGATTGATGATGATTGTGATTGCTGCACCCTTCTCTCTCCTTGGCAAATAGTATCCTATCTTCTACAATCCACACCACTCCCAGATTACGTAGGCTCTTTATTTTTTACCTTGGCAAGCGAAGCAAATGGGCCTCAGCTTATGCTTTCAACAGCAGGCATGTCCACCAGATCAAGCTCCTCCAAATAGGGCAATTGTACAAGCCCATCCAGGTGCTTCAAGTTTGGGAAACCCTCTAGGCTCATCTTTGTCAAAAAGGGAATGGACCATGCCCCCGTACTCCACCACTGGCTTGCTTCAGCATCCATGAAGCGAATCGTCCACCTCCATAATTGCATATTTTTATCCGTCCAATCCCTAATGGAGGCTCTAAACCATCAAGTGCAACCACTTCATGTCCAAGATTCTCTCTATCATGTAGAAACCCCCATGAAAGTGTGAGATCATGTAATTTTTCCTTTTGTTTCAAGCATGCTTGGTGTGCCTCGCTCTGGTCTGTCAAGTCCCTGAGAAAACAGATACTTAGTTTCCCTCTTATCCTAGATAGAGTTGCCAGCTCTGAGATTCGTGCATATTTTTTATCAGTTTCCACACAAAACCTATTCAGTTTTTCTAATTGAGTGAGCTGCCCAATACCTGGCGGCAACCTTTTAAAGCTATCTAGTTCCAATTCTTTGAGCTTAGTCAGGTTCCCAATGCCTTCAGGCAACACTACCAGCTGATGGCACTTCTTAATTTTCAAATATTCCAGATTTTCTAGAGTTGTGACACTTGATGGTAGCCTACGAATTCCAGTTGAAACTAGTATCAACACTCTTAGCCTTTTATTCCTACCAATGGAGTTTGGCAGGTCCTCAAATGCATCACAATCTTTAAAATCCAAAGTTGAAAGCATTTGGCAATCTCCAATAGAATCTGGTAAACTCTTCAGCTTAGAACACCATGATAGGTTCAGTGTTCTTAACTTTTTCAGCTTCCCAATGGATTTAGGCAACTCAAAAGATTGCTTGATTCTAAATAAAGAGCTTGCAGGCTCCAAATATCTGTAATAGCTTCAGAGAGCGCTTCACATTGCAATTTGGATACCTTAAGATATTTCAGAGTTTTTACCTCAAATATGGTCCTAAGCGCTGGTGTTGACAAAATAGTATTCTCAATAATGATACTGCGCAAGTGCTTTGCATTTTTCAGTGTGCTGACAAATAACATATCATTGCCCCTATCAACATATATAGCACGAGCATTTTCCATAACCATTTTGGGAAAAACTGTCCTTGGTTCAATTAGAGAAAAGAATCTGTAACCTTTTGTGGAACTAGTTGCATCCATTGGCACAATAGTTGAAATTTCTTCATACAAGATGGAGCGGGCAAGATCATGAATCAGATCATGCATCTTACATGTCACTCTCCCATCAAAATCTTCATTCACATCTTGTAAAAATACACTTGCACAAGTGAATTAAAGTACCGAGGCCAATATGCTCCAGATCATCAACACCAGGAGTCAAACTGATCATGTCATGAGCAATCCATTGGTCAATCAACTGTTGTTTATCGATCAGATGACCTTTGGGAAACAATGAACACATTGTGAAACACTGCTTCAGATTGGATGGCAGATGAAAATAGCTCAACTTCAAGCATCACAGACACTGAGTCTTCACCCTCAACATGTAATAAAATGTCTCTCATGGCCTGCCATTCTCCTATTAGTTCCTTACCACCAAGAGAACCTGCAAGAACTATAATTGCTAGTGGCAACCCACAACATGTTTCCACAATCTCTTTTCCAACCTTTATAAATTCAGACTCCAAAAGGTTTACAGGCATGCTAAAGCTCTGTTGGAACAACTGCCAACTGTCATCTGGAGATAGGCGTTGCAAACAAAACTGGTATGTGGATCGCACTACTTCTGCAACATTTGCATTGCGGTAGTGAGTAAAACCCCACTTCCAGGTGCACCATTTTCAGATACCCCATTATTTTGTCCCACTGATTTTGGGACTCGGTCCAAATGTCATCCATTACAATTAGAAACTTCTTATGAGTCAACCCCTCTTGGATTCTTTTTGCTCATATATGGCAAGGAAGGCTGCCCCAGGATCTTTATCTGCAAAAAAGCCTCATATAGTTTCTTGACGATCTTTTCAAAACTAAATTCTTGTGATACATGAACCCATAGTCTCACTTCAAAATGCTTCTCTATTGTTTTGCCATCATTTAAAAACTAGTTTAGCTAGAGTAGTTTTTGCGAGCCACCAAGTCCAACTATCGAGACTATGTTGATTTCCTGTTTATCATTAGTCTCTACCAGATTAGATATTATTTGGTGCATCTCTTTGTCTCTTCCAAGTATTGATGCCTCCCCGACAGGCAATGTTTGCATATTCACAGCTGACATGTTTATATGGCTAACAGGATCATGGCCAAATATTTCAGTCAAGTCAGTTCTTTGCTTCACAATCTCAGAAAATCTCTTCTTGATTTTCTTGATCTTTTGGCCGCCTTGCATTGAAATATAAATGATTCTATTTTTGTGTGCAGGTAACAGGACACAAATCCACCACCACCATCAGCATCATGTTTTTCAGCCTTTAGCTGGAACTCATCCACAACGTCATCAACATCGAATGCCACTTCTTTCAACTTTTTTGAGCCATGGAGCATCCCCTGTAGCTCTATCTCCTGCTGTTTCTAGGCGACAATTGATCTCCTGAACCAGATCTTGGAGCTCCTGGAGATCCTTTTCCACACCTACTATAGAGCTGTACTGTTTTAAGACCAGTGGAGCTAACTTGTTGCTTACAATCTTGAGCATTCCAGTTACTGCAGCATACAGTACAGAGGCTTCCATACCCGCCATGTTTTTCCTATAATTGAGTTTTGAAATAAGCAGGTGATTTTGGGCAAAAGAGTTCACAAAAAAAACTATTCCAGAATAGGTGGTTTGCAAGATGCTACTATGGTCCAAGTGCTTTCATGTGTAAATGTGTAATTGTCGCTTTCCACTGCCATCAGTCTTGTTAGTGCCAACAAGGATCTGACAGAAGTGCACAAGATAGTGGTTGATGGTATGGATAAATATTGTAGATGGAGCCCATCAGCCTCTGAGTTGCTGCTGCCTAGATTATGGATGGACCTTAGAGCCTTAAGTTCTTGTCATTAGCATCATAAGGAGCCATAGAAGGATAGATGAATGTTATTATCATGTTCCCAATATTGTTCTGTGACCAGATTAACTGTTTCTTCTTTTTAACTAAAGTATGATTGATGCAGAAAATTGTATGATAGAATTTTACTGATACTGAACAGTATTGAAGATATCTGACCTTCGAAAAACAAGTACGCTATCTACTTTTCACGACTTCCACTTCTTCTTTGCAGCCAGTTTCGTCCAGTGTTCTTGTACCTAACATAATAGGGAGACAAAAAGACGCAACAAGTTTATAAAGGAACTACAGAGCATAGACTCTGATATATGCAGCACACGAAAAAAGGAAGCTAGCGCCTTTTCCTTAATAAAAACCGATGATAAGCCCCAGATTCCACATTCCGTTCATAAAAAAAAAAGCCCCAGAGATTCCACTAAGCAAACTATTTATACATGAAGTGCAGACGTGCAGTGAAAAGGAATAGATAGCAAAGCCCAAAAGATATATCCAATGGTGCTAAGATTAGCATACCACATCATGATACACTGAAGCATCCTTGTATTTATTCTGGCCTGTGACTTAGGAGTGTTCAGCCTTCAGTTGAGTGCCCGAGAATAGTTTGAACAAAGGCGATTGTTATTTGCCCAAGGAACTACCATGAACGAGGAAAGAACCTACGAATTAGG
Organism: Hyparrhenia diplandra; assembly: GCA_015847255.1. Classification (NCBI taxonomy): domain Eukaryota; kingdom Viridiplantae; phylum Streptophyta; class Magnoliopsida; order Poales; family Poaceae; genus Hyparrhenia; species Hyparrhenia diplandra. The sequence continues at coordinate 632,051 of JADLZK010000893.1, read as the reverse complement.
TGCTAGATTATTTTCTTGTTTAAAGGCATGTAAAATACCTGGAGCTGGAGCTAGCAGGTGCAGGAATTGGATCGAGATCCCAATGGAATTAAAGCAGAGCTAGCAGGTGCAGGTAACTAAGGATGCTTTCCTTGACTAGTTGATCAGCAACTTGCTCTTCACATAGAAAGGAAAGGAGAGGGCGACGACACGTCGGCCACTAGTGATTAGTCGTCGTCCCAGCCTTATCCACAGTCATCACTGGACGAAATTATAGCAAAAATGACGACGACTACATTATTGAACAAAGCTAGTGAATCCAAGGCACCATGTCACATCGAAATTATTAAACGAAATACTCCAAGGCACTCTTCAAATCAGCCCTGCTTCTTTTTATATATTTGTCCTATCGTCTGCCTAGTGCCTACACGCGCGGCTTCCAGTGCTAAAGAACGAGGATTACCTGATTATGACTTATGAGAACCTCATATGTGCGTTTGCTTCAATTGCTTGTGCCTGTACGTGCCCCTCTGCTTCTCTGGCCTATCTGCTTCATTGCTTGCCTCGACTCAAAAATACATGGATTTCTACCACTGGATTATTATATTGTTACGTGGACAAATGGTTTGAAATGTGGTTTTAGCCAAAAAAAAAAAAAAGTATTTGAAATGTAGTATTTTTTTCAAAATGTGGATTTTTTGACAAATGGGAAACACAGAATAAGCACAAGCCATTCTTGAGAACCAAAACCAAAACCCATCCACAGACGACCAGAAAAAAAATGAAATGACGAGTTTCTGACAGCTTGTTACCTGTGGCGCATTTCGCCGAACGGGTGGTGCGCGGTGTCTATTGTCGCCGAGCCAAGTCTGTGGACAGCTATCGCAGCAGCGAAGGAAATATCTCGGGGAAGATGCCGACATGCCGTGGGGTAGTGGCGCGTAGTGTGGTGGCCGGCGAGCCCGCTGCTGTTTGGATGACGGCCTGCCTCCGCTCCAACTCCCTAGTCTTCAGTCTCCACCTGTGCCACATTTTTGTCGAACGAGCGGCGTGCACTGCCTACTGTTTGAGCGTTGCAGCGACGGCCAGCAACCCAGCATAGCAGGACGCCATTGCGTACTCGCCGTGGTCGTAGAGCCGTACCCGACACAAGGCTCCCGCGCCTCCCTTGCCGCTGCTCCACCATCCTAGGCCGGCCGGTCCGCACCAATGCCCCCGCGCACTCTGCAGACTGCAGTGGGACGAGGACACGGCCTCGCCTGTGTGAGGCTGCCCAAAAGTCCGCTCGGCATCCATTTGTAAGGTTTGCATTTGGTTTTTTCTTCCTCTTAATGAAAACGGGTGAATTGCCGGTCGAGAAAAAAAAGGCTGCCCAGAAGTCGGCCACGTATCGTCAGACAAATGCACTACCAGGGAGGAAAAATGCATCGTACATCACTCGCAATGGTTCCACCTCAACTGCCTGCTGCTACCTCAACTTCTGGTGCTGAAGAGTTTTTGTGACTGACTGCAACCAGATCCATCATGTTAACTGAACAGCAGAATAAAACATCTGTCGCTCTGAAATCTGAGGATTCATGTAAAGGAGATGAAACAAACTCTGCATGTTCTGATAAAAACGCTGGGCGTGTCTGACAAAGCAGATTAAGCAGTGAATACAGCAGAATGCTCCATGCTTCCATGGAGAATATACAGTTCAGTTCAACAATTTACATACACAACATGTCACAAAAGCATCCTCTAGCACGAGAAATTTTACGGTTTCAAGATGTCACAAAAGCATTTCGAAATCATCACATCTACCTTGTGGTTCTGATTAGGACATACAACTTGCAAACCACAGTCCACAGTATATTTGCCATCTTTCTCTGCAACTACTATTACACAACGCACAGACGAACCAGACTGAAACCAGAGGGTTCAAATTAGCCCACCCAAATCCAATACTGGTGCATATATATACTCATCTGGTGTACTAGCTCCTACAGTAAGTTGCAACAAACATTTGTAGGTTGCATCATCAGCATATTTCCATCACATTCGCACTGACAGTGCCACAGAAGAAAAACCCTGAGTTGTGACTGACGAGACGACGACATGAAGGCCCATCACATGTTAACTGAATAAAAGAGCACAAACGTCTGTTCTTCTAGAATCTGAAGTTCCATAGTACTCCGATCCTGTGTGACGGAGATCAAAGCATTACACTACACAGGCGCGTAGGTAGTTCATCTCAAGCCAATTAAGGATTCCCAGCTCCCAGGTGCATGCAGTGGGCCTGCAATGTAATAATAGGCAAATCCATAAATGTCAGAACTCCATCCTCGTCCAAAGTATTCAATAAATCAAACCACATTTTTAATAGAAAATAATAATTAGGAAATTGGCCCTATAGTGCAAGTACACATGAAAATAGGGGGACTGCTCATTGGTACAGATAAAAATAGCACAACAAACTCACCCGAACCCAAACACCAGGGATGTGGGAGATGAGGTGCCAGTCCTCCCCCTTTTCTCTCTCGCAACGCCTCTTCAGATCAGGACAGTCGAAGATCCGCAATTTCTTCAGAGCGATGAGGCATTTTATGCCCTCAGGTAAGGATTGTATTCCGGGGCAGGAAGAGATTTCTAGCTCTTCAAGGGAGACGAGGCCTTTTATCCCCCTGCTTTGGCAATAGTGTGAGACCAGCACACTTCCGGATCGACGAGCTTTTCAAAAGGAGGCGAGGCCTTCAATCCCCTGCGGCAAGGATGTGAGGCCCGGGCAGTTATGGATTTCGAGCTCTTGAAGAGAGGTGGTGAAGCGGCGGATGGATTACCGGGAGGCAAGTCAGCTCGGCAAGTTATCAATCTTGAGTTTGCATAGAGAGTAGAGTCCTCCTAGGCAATCGGGCAATTGGTGAAGTGCTTTGCATGATCCTATTGCGAGCAACTGGAGAGATGTGAGTTGACCGATTGTTTGGGGAAGGCTGCTCAGGCTGCTGCAGGATTCGATGGTCAGCTCTTGCAGAGACCGGAGTTCCCCTATCAACTCGGGTAGCATGCGGATATTAGACCATTTACTTACTTGCAGGGGGCCCGGAGGGATGTGAGGCTCCACAAGCCCTCGGCAGCTTGGTTTCCACTCTAGAGAAGTCACGAATATTCAATTGCTGCAATGACAGAGGAAGGTGCGGCTTTATCTCCAACTTAGGACATTTAGTAATCTCTAATCCTGTTAGGCAATTACCAACTTCGGACTTGTCCCAAGCGGGGTTTGAAGTTACAGCCTCTACCCTCGTCTCCATCAGACATAGTCCTCTCTGCTACCATCCACACCTCTCCCAAACAAGGCAGATTACACATCATCAACTTCAACAGAGAAGGAAATGGGCCTCCACTTATGCTCTCAAGACAAGGCATGTCTTGCAGATTAAGCTCGTCCAAACAAGGTAGCTCCACAAGATCATGTAGATGCTTCAAGTTTGGGAAATCGGTCAAATTTATCACCCTCAAAAATGGGAAGGGAGCAGGGCCTTGTACTCCACCACCAACTTGATTCTCAGATCCACCGTGCATATTGCCTACCAGAATACCCATGAATGTTCAGCTCTTTAATACCAGGTGGTGGTTCTAGGCTATCAAGCACATCCTGCTGCAACTCTGGGTTTACCTCTTCCATGAAATCTTCCATGCACATCCACTCTAGGCCCAACCTTTGTAAGTGTGTTGTGTGTTTCAAGCATGTCCTGTGTGTATCATTTGGATCCAACACATGCGAAATACCTCTTATCCTTAGTTCCTCACTAATTCTAGATCCATTTGTAAGCTCGGAGATTCCTGCAAACTTTTCTCCCTTACCAACAACAAATAAGTCCAACCTTGGTAGTAGACTAAGCTGTCCAATGCCAATAGGCATTCCTCCCAATTTTGTACAGCATTTTAGGTTCAAAACTTTAAGCTTCTCCAAGTTGCAGATGTCTTCAGGCAGCTCTAGCAGCCTACGACAACTCTGAAGGTCTAAACACTCTAGATTTCTCAGTTTTGTGATACTTGATGGAAGCCTCTGAATGCTGGTGTAACTTAGTCTCAAAACTCTTAGCTTCTCATTTTTACCAATAGAGTCTGGCAACATTATAAGGTTCATACATTTCGTAAGATCAATGCTTGAAATCATTTGACAATCACCAATAGATTATGGTAAACTCTTTAGGGATAAGCATTCTGACAACCGTAGTGTTCTTAAACTTTTCAGCTTACCAATGGACAGTGGTAGCTCATCAAGTAAATAGGTGTGTGTTATGTGAAGTGCTTGCAGTCTCCAAACATTTGAGATAGCCTCAAGGACTGTTTGAGAACTTATCTCAAAAACGGCAAGATATTTTAGACACTTGATCCGAGATAATATGTTAGCTTTTTCTTCATTGAGATATCCCACCGTAACACTGCGCAAGTGCTTTGGATGCTTCACTGCCATGGCATATATGCAATCTCCATAGTTAGGCATATGTACAGCACGTGCTTTTCTAAAAATATTTTTAGGTGCCATATGTCCTGGCGGTTCAATCAAACAAAAATATCTATAGCTCGTTGTGGTATTGCTGGTTGCCTCGTTTGACATGTCAAGTGAAATTTCATCACCCAAGATGGACAAGGCGAGATCGTGAACCAAATCATGCATCCCACATGTCACTCTCCCATCTTTCACTTCCACATTTTGTAGGAAAGACACTTCCAAAAGAGAATTAAAGTGTTTGTGGCCAATATACTCCAAGTTTAAGTAATCAAATGGATCCTCTGCAGTGATCATGTCATGAGCAATCCATAGGTCAATCAATTGTTCTTTGTCAATGTTGTGACCTTTTAGGAAACAGTGAACAAATTGTGAAGCACTGTTTCAAATGAGAAGGCAAGTTCAAATAGCTCAACCTCAAGCATGCAGATACTATACACTCTTTACCCTCAACATCTAATACATTGCTATCCCTCATGGACTTCCATTCTAGTATTTGTTCCAAGCCATTGAGGGCACCTGCAAGAGCTTTAATTGCTAGAGGCACCCCACCACATTTTTTCACAATCTCTTTTCCGACATTTATAAATTCCAACTCCAAACCTTTTGCAGGAATTACTAAGCTTTGCTGGAATAGTTGCCAGCTGTCATCTAGAGATAAGAATGGCAAATCAAATTGGTCTGTGGATTGCACTGTTTCAGCAACTCTTCTACTACGAGCAGTGAGTAAAATCCTGCTCCCAGGTGCACAGCTCATGAGATGTACTGTAAAAATTTTCCCACTGAATTAGGGACTCAGTCCACACGTCATCCAATACAAGCAAAACCCTCTTTCCAGTCAACTTTTCTGAGATTGTTTTTATCATATACGGTGCGGCATGTTGTCGGGATTATTATCAGCAAAAGCTTCAAACAGTTTCTTGATGAGCTTGTTAACAACAAATTCTTGTGACACATGAACCCATAGTCTGACTTCAAAATGCTTCTCCACAATGCTGCAATCATTGAAGACCAGTTTAGCTAATGTAGTTTTCCCAGAGCCACCAAGTCCAATGATGGAAATAGTCTTGATTATGTGTATGTCATCAACTAGCTTAGATATTATTTGGTTCTTCTCTTGGTTTCTTCCGAGCACTGATGCCACATCCACAGTAGGCAATGTTGTCTGGTTAGCAGAAATCTGACTCATATCACGAGCAGGATGACCAGGTAGTAAACTATTTGCTATGGCATTAAATTCAGTTCTTTGCTTCACAATTGCATCAAATCTCTTTTTAATTGCCTTGAGCTTGCTGGCTACCTTGCATTGAAGTATGAGAGATTTTGGTTTTGTACATATATCTGGAGATAGCACCAGAAACACCATGCACATCATGTTCCTCAGACTTCAGCTGGAACTCATCAACAATGTCATCAACATCATATGCTATATCTTTCAACTTTCTTAGCCAATTAAATGCTGGAGTATTTGGTGAAACTTTATCTCCTACTGCTTCCAGCCAACAGTTGATCTCCTGAACTTGATCTTTTAGATCTAGGAGATGCTTCTGCACACCAACTATCAAGCTGTACTCCTTAATTAACAGCGGGGTTAACTTGTTGCTGACAATATTCAAAATTCCAGATACTACAGCAGCTTCCATACCAGCCCTTCTATGTAAATGTATTTCTCAATCAAATTTCCCCTGCACATAGAATTTTGAAATCAGCATCTATGTTGTACACCGTATAGTTTGCAAAAATGAACTGTGCTACAGTTGCAACTAATTGGCTCCTAATAGTGCTTTCATGTCTCTCCGTGCACCATGCATCAGTATTACTAGTGCTACATGAAGACATCACAGAAACCATATGGTACTTTCATTAAGTCATCTGTTTTGTAGGAAACACATCGAAAAGGAGAAACAAATAAAGTATGAAATCAAAATCGAACAATTAATGATAGAAAGATTAAAATACCATAGCTTGAATCATAGAAGAATAAACGGCGTCTTTTCAGTTATGATGATTTACGACTTGGTGTTGGTCCTTGGATACCTGTCCGCAGTTAGGACAGAGACCAAGTTATTGCCTAAGAAATTTAAGTGAAAGCATGCAGATTATTTACAAAGCAGAGCACAAATGAATGAACCTAGCAAGAGTAAATAGCATAAGGAATAGGGTATGGATATCTGACCTTAGAAAACTAGTAGCTGTAGCCATTCAGCCTCTGAGTCGCTGCTTCTTTTTTTATCGGGAGACGCTTGGAGCCTTGAGTTCTTGTCACAAAAGGAGAGATGAATCCCTGCAGGTATTTCACAACAAGAACATTAGAACAGATGGAAATTCTCCCCACAACGCCAAGGAAGAAGTTCATCAGTGGAAGGTACAGTAGACTAAAGGAAACAGAGCTCAAACATGATGCAACTTACGCAAACCAGTGCTTTCTGGGGAGCTCAGATCTATTGCTTTTTACTCATGCCATCTAACTAAAGATTGAGGCTTTCCTTTTTCTCTTTTCTGTGCAGAGTATGCACACCAGAGCAAGAAACAAAATTAAACATACAGGATGCTAGAGTACTATTTGCCAGAGATAAATAATGTAAATACTGGAGCTCCAGGATTTGCTTGCTAGGTACCTGGAGCTCTTGAATAGTCGTCCGAGCCACCTAGAGGGCGGATTGGAGCAAAATAACGATGACTATTACGACGGCACCTTCTCCTGTTCTCCACAATGTCTTGTTAGCTCAAATTATTGAAACCACCAAAGCGCCACAAGGCACTCAAGCCCTGCTTCTTTGGCCTATAGTCTGCTTACACATGTATATTTGCCAGCAGTACCTGAAAATAAGCATAAACAACACCAGTTCAGTTTGTTCACTGAAAAAATGTGTCAAAAGCAGGAGTTTACATGTCGGAGAAGACATGGACGAGCATAGCAGGCTCGAGAAAAAAAAAAAAAGAGGCTTGGATCTCGTTTGTTGACGAAGCAGAGTAAATACCTGGTTTTGCCTATGCCACCTCAAATCAGAGCTTTTAGGAGTCTGGGCTGCAGAAGGCCAGAGGGCTTTGGTGCTTCTGCTAAGCTGATGATGCTTCCTTCATTGGGAAGTACTCCAGCTGTGCTAAAGAAGAACATCAACGCTAATGGCTTCAGAGGGTTGCTATCTGCTTTCGTCATCGAAAAGACTAATTTGGATGGCAGACCTACCGAGAGATGGTAAATACATGCGTAAGCATTGCACTAGATGGTAAATACAGAGATTCAGAACCTTTTCTTTATATATATGAATACTCTTTTTGCGACAAATCTGAATATTCAATCTGCATCCAAATACTTATGCTATGCATGCCATGTGTGACTTCTAAATAGTGATCTGGCAGCATCGTCAGCATTTACCAGCTGCTTCCACTTACAAACCGTATTGTACACAAGATTTAGAATTTCTAAGGCTTCTAGGCTCTGTATTTCTAAGAATAATGTGTATTCAAAGCAAATGTTTTACATGTTGCATTATAGTTGGTGAGTCATTTTCATGATGAAAAGATGGAAAGCTCAGTTGCAATTTAGATACTAACTGCTGAGCTGGAAACCCAAGATAAATATGCAGACTACTACATCGACAATGGCGTTCCAGCTTAGCCTATAAATATGCTCGTCAGGGGCGACGAGGCCCAACAAGCATCACAGGGCGGTCCATCAAGCTCCCATCAAGCCTGGCCTTCCTATGGGCCATGGCCCACATCCGCAGAACAGCGCATGTTTCTTTGTTGCAATTACAATGGAACATGAATACTCAGCACTATTTGACTATATTCTGGAGCATCAAACTCTAAATTTGCTATAAAAAAAACTCTACCTGTAAATTACTGTATGGTTCTGGCAGCTATAAATTTGGCAATCACAGTTTTGCAGAAAAATGACATCTGTTACTGGAAAGTCTACAACTGAAACTGATGACAACGAAAAACGTGATTTCTCCATGTCCGACAGAGAAACCAAAGCAGAGAGCCGCTTTTGCATTGTCTGCAACTACCAAGGGAACACATCATGTTCATAAAAACACGCCAACGAAAACCCATCATGTTAACTGAACATACCAAAACGTTTCTACTTCTGAAATCTGAAATTTGGTATGTAAAAGGGCTAATGAAACAAATTATTATTAGCAAAATATCATATAGGAAAGCTCTCAGCACAAACTCAGGAAGTAAAGGACATCACACCGTACAAGAAAGCCAGTTGGACTGGGCATGCAGAAAGTAGGCGGTTCTTTGCTTCAGCTAATTTGAGGCACACTTGATTCAGTTGCTTTTCACCATCGATTCAATCTCGAGACACACAGCTTCCATGTCTGGACGCTCTTTCCTTGTGAGACTGCAGCATTTCAGACCTAGTTTTATCATTTTCAGAGCATCTTGTATAGGCCAGTCACTAACCGCGATCAATCCAAACGAATGTGGAAAACCTTTGTCTACCATTGTTTCTTGGTTTTGGCCGTTCCCATCGTACACCTGCTCCAAATACAGCACCAGGAATAGCTCTTGTTGCTCGAAATTATTTTGCAGGGGGAGCACTTTGCGGGGTAGCCATGCCTACGCTTTGCCGCCGCTGAGAGCTAGTGCGGAGCTTGAGGTATATCAATGCAAATTCCCCAAGCTTGCTCTTAGCAGTTACAGCAACTTGCTATGAGTGGCTCAATTCTCATAATATTTTCAAGTGTGAGGTTCTTTTCATTTGAGTTGCTATGAGGGTTTTTTTTTTTTTCTCACTCAGTTGTGTTATTGTATCTTGCAAGTCATGGTCAAGACTAAAAAGACAAACTAATGCCCACTTGTGTTTTATATACTGACTGCTTAGATGCATACGCATCTTAATCTTACTGCTAAAAAGACCATGCGTGTTTCTGGAAACTTAAATATTGCATCATGCTGAACCAGAACTTCTGAGTTAGTACTAGTTTAATTGTTAGAAAGAAAATATTTGAGAAATTACAAGCGAGTTTCTGGAAACACGCTTTATTGGTTATTATACAAAAAATCGATTTAAACATGTGTAGCTCTAATCGATCAAAGGGTAATATGTAGGGCAATACATGCATAAACATTGCACCACATGGTAAATGCAGAGATTCAAGCCTTTGTTATCCCTGAAGGCCTGAACTCCCAATCTATTGTTCTTATTCCAAATACTTATGCATGCCGTGTGTGTGCCTCTTCTGAATAGTGATTTGGAGGCATCATCAGCGTTTACCTGCTTCCTCCTACAATCTGTTTGCATGATTTATAATTTGCAAGGCTCCTAGGCTCTGTATTTCTCATAGAATAATTTATCTTCAGAGCAAATGTTTTGCATGTTGCATTATGTTATATTTGGTGAGTCATGGTCAAGCTAAAAGAAGGTCTACTAAGTACTAACTACTGAGCTGGAAACGTGTGCTAAGAGCATATTTATATGTACCATTTGCAACCTAAATATGCAGGCTAAGCTGGAATGTCATTGTCAATATTGTAGTTTGCTATATCAAATCTTGCAAGACATGATCTTGTGAATTCAGACATGGCTAGATAATTAAAATGGTGAAGTATCCTAATGCTGATGGTAACTACTGGCCCTTACCTCCACGAACGATTCACTGTACAGGGTCTACTATTCCACTTGCTCCTTCTTGATGAAAGGAAGTGAAGCCCGTAGCTGGGTGCACATTATACTATTGACAGTTTCCAGAAATCTAAGAGAAAAACAAGACAAAATCTGCTGAAAAAAGACAAGACAAGAAGACATTAACCAAGTCCTGTGGCATATTTAATCGAACAGTTGGTGTGCGTGCACAACCCACCTGCCACAATCAACTTGACGCTTGTCATCACCATCAAACGTCGATAGCCATGGCAGCATCACCCTTACCGGCTTGCCGCTGCGGCACCACCACGTGCAGGCGCTAGTGGACCCGCCGATTATGGCAATGAGGCTGGCGGCAGTTTGGTGATATGCCGTGCTGGAGCGGATTCAGGGACAAGACGCATTAAGGGAAAACAGAGGAAGCTGGATATTGGCACATACTGTGCCGTCCCTAGTCTAGTCTAGTCTAGTCTAGTCTCACTGGGCAGGAATGATCCATTAGCAGCCATGCTCTTGCTGCCGCCTCTACTGTACAGGCAGCGACAGCAATGAGGCGAGGCCATTTAATCGGCCCTGCCCGCCTGCGCCGGCGTTGCTACGACGATGAGGACAGGCCGTGCGAGGTTGCTTTGCATCTGGTGATTGAACCATTGGAGGGTCGAGACGGCTGGAGAAGCAGAGGTGGAGGAGGAGGACAGCAACGTAACGTGGGCAGCGACGGTGGCTGGAAGCGCCTCTCAACGGCGACGACATGAGCGGCGGTCTGTCTCTGTCGGACACTCGGACTGGAGGAGGCCCACGTTCGCACTGCAAAGAAAGATTTTTTTTTTTTCTTTCAAACACGACGAGGCCCGACATGCATCACCGGGCGGTCGATCAATCTTGGGCTTCCTATGGGCCATAGCCCACGTCCGCACTGCAAGACAGAGCATGCATCTTCTTCTTCTTTTTCTTTCTTTCTTTTTTCCGACTGACAAAGCATGCTTGCAGCTAGAACAGCAAACTCTATCTGTAAATTAAAGTATGATTCTTGCAGCTTGAAAGTTAATAATCACAGTTTGGCAGAAAAAAACTAGCTTTTGTTACTAACCATCATATATTCAGGGCTAAACGTTTCCTCTTCTGAATACTGAAATTTTATATGTAACAGGGCTAAAACCCATCATGTTGACCCTGATTGTTCTCTGACAAATACATCATGCCAAATGGTGGTAAGTGCAGATGCATCGCCCATCCACCGTAACTCAATTGCAGAAGTAAATAAAGGACTGTACAACATGTTGGATGGGCTGTAGAATAAAGCAAGTTGGATGGACCGATAAAGGAGAGATCAAATCCTGCTGCTAAAAGGATTCACCCAGCAAATGTCATTGCCCTACGTTTTTGCATTATATCCTCTTTTGTTAATGAGCCACCTGTTGCGCCGTCATATGGGTGTTTTCAAAGATCCTCCTACTCCTCTCTTTTCATAGGCTTCCACACTATGTAAATGAGTATTCCATTGAACCGTTTGGGCACCTTGCTTGCTTCCTCCTCCCACCATTTGGCCATGCATGTAGGGTCCTGTTGTGGGAAAAAGCACCCTGCAATTCTCCCAGGACAAAACCTGGTCTTCATGGCAAACCTCACTTGAATCAACAATTTGCAGCTCACTAGACCACACGCAAGATGGTAGTAGTACAAGCAGTAAGTGAACTGATGTATTTCTTAATGGCAAAGCAGGGCTCGAGGATACTCCATAGCCTTTTGTGTTGCTTACTTCATATATCAACTTCTTAATTAAATCGTCTCCAAAATCCATAGACAACAGGTACAGAATAGCCACACCGAAAGACTGAAACGGAGATTTGTTTACCGGACTTCCTGTCTCCCAGATGCAGTGGACCTGCAATAATAAGCAATAACTTAAAAGGCAAAAACACATGATCATTCAGAATGTCCAACAACATAAATGAAGTGGTTTCTTCAAAAAAAAAAAATGAAGCAGTACAAGTTTCTCTGCATTTTTTTACATCTCCATCACAAATATGTGTTTGGGTCATTCCAGTGTTGGCTTTGTGTTTTTGCAAGGCAGGAGACAGAATTATTTTCATGACTTTGTATCAACTCGATGTACTGCACTTAGAAATTTTAATAAATCTTTCTTCATGAAGAGTTAAAAAGGAAATAGGATTATCTATGTATATGTACCTTTGACATCAATTCACATGCCTTGGAGCTGAAGCTCAGTAGCTTGTGAGACAACCAACCCATGTACTTCACGCAAGCAGAATGATCTTGAGCCATTTTACTGTGCAGCCGCACCTCCACACCAAAAATGAATCAAAATAAGTGGTCCCGGTGTGCCTGAAATCAGAGTTGAATTTAGCCTACTCGCACATGCAAGTTGTAAATTTCTCAGGTGGTTCATAGATGCTTTTGTGTTTGTAAAAAAGAAGAGAGGTGCAAAGGAGAGAATTAGAATCACCTGACTGAAATATGCTCTGCTTGCTGCAATAAGTTGACACAACGGGATGCACAATGTGCTCTGTAGTTGGCACCAAGCAAGTAGTGAGCATGTCCCCTGCAAGAGTCCTTGACAAAAATGTAATCCCTCTAAAGTCCCCAAAGACCCGCCCAGAGCAAACTGCAAATGCAACCTGAACAAAAAAATGAATATTAGGAAATAGGTTACTGCACAAGGACGAATCGTGGAAAGAGGTTAACGAGCTCACCAGATGAATCGCCGAGAGGTTAATAATCTGCCCCTAGTCACCATGGCCGCTCAATTTCTAGATCAGGGATGTGGGAGATGAGGTGCCAGTCCTCCCCCTTTCCTCTCTCAGCGCCTCTCCAGGTCGGGGCAGTCCCAGATATGCAATCGCTGCAGAGCGGTGAGGCCCTTTATCCCCTCCGGCAAGGATTTGATGCCTAGGCAATATTGGATCTCAAGCGTTTTATGGGAGGTGGTAAGGTGACATAAGGATTGGGGAAGGCAAGTCATGCATTTCAATCCTGAAATCTCTAACTTGCGTAGCCTGTGGAGCTCACCCAGGCATTCGGGCAGCTCGCCAAGGGTTTCGCACCATCCTATCTCGAGCTCCTCGAGCGATATGAGGCGGCACAAGGACTGAGGAAGGCATGTCAGGCCTGGTAAACACTTAATGTTCAGCATGCTCAGAGAGCGGAGCTCTCCCAGATCTTTGGGCAATTGGACAAGCACTTTGCATTTTCCTATCTTGAGCTTCTTGAGCGACATGAGGTGGCACAAGGACTGAGGAAGGCAAGTCAGGCCTAGCAAGGCCCAAATTTGGTGATTTCTTAGAGAGCGGAGCTCTCCCAGACCTTGGGGCAATTGAACAAGAGCTTCGCAGTTTCTTATGTTGAGCTCCTTGAGGAACGTGAGGTGGCACAAGGATTTGGGAAGGCAAGTCAAGACTCGCAAACCATCAATCTCCAACCTACGTAGAGAGGAGCTCTCCAAGACCATGGGGCAATTGAACAAGCGCTTCGCAGCCTGTTATACTGAGCTCATTGAGCGAAGTGAGGTGGCACAAGGATTCGGGAAGAAAAGTCAAGAGTGGCAAACCAACAATCTCGAACCTACGTAGAGAGCATAACTCTCCCATGCTTTCCGGAACCTACGTAGAGAGCATGACAGTTTTTTTATTATAATCTCCTGGAGTGAGGTGAGATGAACTGTTGATTGTGGTAGGCCACTTAAGAGATCGCAGTGTTCGATGGTCACCTGTTGCAAGGAAGAGAGATTCTCTAGGTACTCGGGTAGCTCAGATAGGTCACTGCAGAAGGAAATCTGCAAGGACTCAAGTGCCGACATGCGCTGGAGAAGCTCTAGATTTGATCCAGGTGACGGTGGTGGTGATAAATAAGGTAACGATGCTTTCATAAACCTTAGTTGAAGAACCTTCAGGTGGCTAAAAGATGGTGGAGAATTGGAGGACGAAGAGGACCCTTGGCCTTGGCATGGAGATAGCAGTAGGCGGTTACTAGAATTGTCCAACAGCAAGTGTTCAAGTGAAATTCGGAAGTGTGGCTTAAACACCAATTTAGGACAGCCTTCTATATGTAAATCTGTAACACGACTACCAATTTGTTGTTGTCCTGATTGATGAGGATTGTGATCACTGCAGTGTTCTCCGTCGCCAATCCACACCTCTCCCAGACTATGTAGTGCCTTTAGTTTTACCTTGGCAAGCAAAGGAAATGGACCTCCGCTCATGCAAAATGCTTATTACGCGTGGCGGGCGCTGCAACGCGCCCGCCACGGTTAATCCTTGTTTTGCGTGGCGGACCCTGTTAAGGCGCCCGCCACAACAAACGCCTCCCCCCGTGGCGGGTAGCCGGCCGGCCACGCCGGCCTACGAATTTCCATGGCGGGCGAGATTTGTGCCCGCCACGGAAAAGATTGGGCAGTGCTCGCAAAATCAAATCGGTACTAGTGTGCAAACTACCTCATCATGTTTAGGTTTCATCCTACCACCTGGAGATCCCCATGAAAGTTCCAGCTCATGTAACTTTTTCTTTTCTTTCAACCATGCTTGGCATGCCTCACTCTGTTTTTCCAATACTCCAAGAAAACAGATAATTAGTTTCTCACTTATCCTAGATAGAGCTGCCAGCTCTGAGATCCGTGCATAATTTTTGTCAGCTGTCACATAGAACGTATTCAGTTTTACTAATTGAGTGAGCTTCCCAATATCTGACGGCATTCTATCATAGTCATCAAGGTCCAGTTCTTTGAGCTTACTCAGGTTCCCAATGCCTTCAGCGTATGGCACCTCTTAATTTTCAAATACTCTAGATTTTCTAGAGTTGTGATACTTGGAATCAGATACGCAATATTTACAGAAAAAGAGTCTTTGTTTACAGAAAAAGAGTCTTTGTTTATCGGGATTCATAAAAAGAAAGAAAGGACACAAGGTCGGAACTAAGACGGATATTTCTACTTAATGCTCTCTTATTCTAGCAGAAATCATGGCAGTCTACTGCACCTATTGCCAACACTATTAGCCTTGTATTCCTACTGATGGAGTTTGGCATGTCCTCAAATGCATCGCAATCTTCAATATCTCGAGTTGAAAGCATTTGACAATCACCAACAGAATCTGGTAAACTCTTTATCTTAGAACATCATGATAGGTGCAGTGTCCTTAACTTTTTTAGCTTCCCAATGGATTCAGGCAACTTGAGAAGGTTGCCTGGAAATAAGTAAAGATCTTGCAGGCTCAAACATCGGTAACAGCTTCGTGGAGTGTCTCACATTGCAATTCAGACATCTCAAGATATTTCAGATTTTTTACCTGAAATATGGCCGTAAGTACTGGTGTTGACAAAACAGGGGTCGCCAATAATGATATTGCGCAAGCGCTTTGCATTCTTCAGTGTGTTGCCAAAATATATCATTGCCTCCATCAACATATATAGCACGTGCATTTGAAAAACCTTTTTTTGCAAGTTTCTGGGTTCAATTATACAAAAAAAGTACACTACACCACAACACTTAAACAGCAATCGACTGTAGTTGCTAAAACTTTTAATTAGCGTTGGATGGTGGGTTGCTAAAAGTTTGTTTCGACTGGCCGTTGCTAATATCAATTACGGCGATGGATGGTCCGTTGCTATACATATTTTGATTCGGTGTCGAGCGGTCCGTTGTTGAATATGAGTAACCGAGTTGGATCATCCGTCGCTGAAGTTGTTTTTCATTTGGCGCAGCGTTTTTGGGCCTTTCCTGCAAAACTTTTTGGCCCAAATTTGACCTAAACCCCTAGGTACACCGTGCCCCCATCCCCTTCCCCAGTCACACAGCCGCCACAACCCACACGCGCACACTTCCTGCTCGCCCGAGCGCCTCCAACCACGCCGCCCCCACCGCCCCGCCTCCGACCACGCCACCCCAGCCGCACCGCCGCCGACCACGCCGGCGTCGCCGTCTCACCGACGCCCGCCTTTGACCATGCAGCCCCACTGACGCCCGCCTCCAACCCGGCAATCCGGATCGACGGGCAGCCGTCCGCCTTCAGCTCCACCGTCGGCTGCACGTCCCCTGACTCCGCCGGCGGCCCAGAGGTCCGCCACAGCCGGACCAGCCCGCCCCCGGCGACCTCAGCCGGACCCCCGGCCCCGTCCATCGACCCCGACCTGCCACCCGCCCCAGCCCTGCCCTATCCTACTCCATGGCCGGCGCGAGCTCTCTCCCTGTCGAGGCCTTCTCCGAGGAGCGTGTGACATCGACGTTTCCATCTCCTGCAAGCAGCCCCACGGTGAGTCTCAGTCCGACCTCCGATCTCTGATTTTGGATCGTGTAACCCTAGAGCTATTCGATTTGTAGTTATTGATGATCCGTCCTTCTGCTGCAAGGGATGTCCTTGCATTGGCAGAGATGCGCGAGTGCTGCAGGAAACCCAATTAGGATAAGGCAAACTTCAAATTCAGCTGTGAGTATCTCGATTTGGTTGTACAGGTCCTTGATTTCTACAACGGTATTTATATTTGGGCTTGCATCCAGCTGATGGATTCCGATTGGACGGAGACAATACGTGACCACTTTGGTGGGACTGGGACATCAAGCTGGGGATGTGAATTTGGGGATCAATCCGAAACACATTCGAGCTCATCAGGATGGACATGGTGATGTATTCATCTCCTATTTATGCTCCTGCAGATTGCTGAATATGCAGTTATGCTCATCGGTTTGATTATTCACAAATTGGATTGCTTGTTCTGAAAAATGCATGACCGGAATTTAACTTACTGCATGATAATTAATAAAAATAAAGATACATTGTTGCATACATAGCATTCGATAGACAGTGCATAGAACACATCCATTCTCTCAAAACAAAAGAGAGGGGGAAATTGTTGCTTGCGTGCTGCTCTGCTCAGTAGTAACTCTTTTTGCTTCTTGGCGGTTCCATCAGAGAACAACAGCATCAACCTTCAGAAAAATGTGAGGTGTACATTGTTTTATTTGGACAGGACTTTGAAGAGCATATCCTGTGATTCTTAGTAATGGCTAGGCAAAATCTACTATGCTATTGTTTTTTAATCGTGCTGTTATTTTAAGCAAATAAGATTGCTCCTGTTATCTTAGGTTCGGTCTGGTTTAAATTCTGTGAGGGTCAGGTCACCTGTGATCTGCTTAAACCCCTTGGGAATTGTTCACTTAGCAGTAGATGGTAACAAAGTCCTTGCACCTCCCTAGTGCAAAGGCGTAGATAGCAAAAAGTCCGTAGGCATGGACAGACTTGAAATGCTTACATGTGGGCTTAACAGTTGATGGTCAAAGAAAGTGAGCCGACAGATTCCATACTACATGATTTGAAACGAGAATCTCTCAGATCTGAGAAGTACCAACTCAGTGTCCATTTCAGCCAACAATTACAAACTTAGCGTTTATGTCTTGGGTGTGCCCAAAAAATAAGCTACATATATTTGTTGTTTTATCATTTGTGGACTATTTCTGCCATCATTTCATCGTATTACTTTTGATCTGTAAGTTAGGTTATGTAACTATTAAGGATGTATTAAAATCACTGAATGCATGTATTGTATGGTGTGCCATTGCATTAACAGTTCGCGTGATCCTGATATATTTATTTGTGCAACTATTGTATCCACATTTATTCTTTTACATAGTCTTAATCTGTTAAAGATATTTGAATGCAGTTTGCATTCCTTCTGTGAAATTATTATTTTTTTTCCCAACAGACGTTAAGTTTGCATTCCTCGTTTTCCAGTGTTAACCTGCTATTGATATTTTACAGACTAGTCTGTATTTCCATCCACAGATCTGGGATACCAACAAATCTGATCCATGAGTAATCGATGTATATGTTCCTGCAAGCAGCAATCAGAGCTGAATAAATTGTGTACATTTGAGTGGACAAATTACTAGTGCACGCAATAGGAAAAGCCATGTAGTCTTATGGAAGCAGAGCATCAGAACAGAGGATACTTCAGAAGGTGCCCTCTGCCTCTTAAGTGTAGAAGGGTCTGCTGAGTGTGAGGGTCAGCAGGAGACAACAGCATCAACAGCAGTATTTAATCCATCCAACTTTCTTTTGCCTGTTAAGTGTGGAAGGGCTTGTCAAAATTGTATGCTAATGAATAACTTCATGTAGAATGTTCACAAGAAGACTGCATCTGTTCTTTTGCATGACCACCATAGAAAATGACAAAATTGTATGCTGGCTGTTAAGGTTGGATGTTATGAATATCTTTTTTTCTCCGCATCCAATTTATGTTTTATTGATGACTTGTTTATTGAATGGGAACTCGTTTACTCCATGGCCAACATGCCAACTTCAACAACAAAGTTTAATGAAACTTGTATGCAGGATCAATGACAACTCATTTACGGCAAGGTCTGTAAAATGTTGTTTACAGTACATTGTGTGAAACTATGTTTCAGGTAGCCAGACTTTTCATTGCTCCAGGTATGATAACACTTTCTCTGTTTTTCTCCTTTTTCGGGAAGTAGCTGAAACTATGTTTCAGGTGTTCCTGCAGTGTGTTATTAATCCTTCCTCGATGCTTTTACTACAGATGCAAGAAATATTTTTTGAAGGACCTAAAATGACATGTGGGAACTGGATCGAATCTTGATTAGCTTATGGATGAGGAGGTCAGTCAGCTGAAGAACATGTACAGAGAAAAGGTATCATTTTGATCCTTGCTATCATCGTTTCTAGCTTAGTTTAGTCTCTGTGTACATATGGAAGAAACTTGGTGGTCCTTTAATGTGAAATTGTGAACACTACAGTAGTCTATTGATGGTTTAGGCATCATTTCAATATAACAAGATATCACAGACTGTATGTAATTTTTGTTAATCCTATTTTTCCTACTACAGGAACAATGTTCAGGAACCATATTCACATTCTAGCTTAGTTTAGTCTTTGTAATATGTGCTGTTATTGCAGGGATTATAGTTAGATTCAATTCTATATTCAGTTCACCTATTATGTTTTGTTTTGGAGGTAAACTAAATGTGATTTTTTTTCAGGGACTCTTGGATGCTGGTACCAACTGATTGGTCATGACCTAATGGCTGTATTGTTGTGGATTTTGAGCTTTTACCCAATGTTTGCTGGTTTTCATGGACATGAGCTATGCTAAACTTTTAGATCAACAACCAGGATTAGCCTTTCTTTTGATCATTAGATACTTCAAACAAAGACTAGTTTGATGTGAAGTGACATTATCATGTATAATGTATGTACTTGCTTGATACATGAATCAATGTAATATAATCACTTGAATATCATCACTTCTGTATGTGGATGGCTAATGTTTGATCATTGGATAGAATTTGAGGTCAGCTTTTATTTTTTTTATTCTATTTTCAACAAGCTCGATGGACTGTCGGTTGCTATAAGTTCGATGTTGCAATGGACCATCCGTTGCTAAATGCTTTGACTGGTCATCCGTTGCTAAAGTTTTATCGTTGGATGGTCCGTGGCTAAAGAGGGTCCGCTTCGCTGTATACATTTAACTACGGCTTCATTAGCATCTACAGAGGTCCGTCGCTGTAAGTTTTAGCCACGGACTGAAAGTCGCTGTACACCCCATATAGCAACGGACTGCAAGTCGCTGATTAAGGGTTGTGGTGTAGTGGTATTTGTAACCTTTTGTGTAACTTTTTTTCTTAACACGACTTCACGTGTCTTTTTCATTAAGAGATGAAGATAAGACCGGCCGAACAAAACAAAAACAACATACACACCACAACACAACACAACTATAGAGGTAGTGGCCACAAACAACACAAAGGCGCACCATCACCAAAAGCAAGAAGGAGAGGAGCGCTCCATCGAGCCACACAACACAACCACACGAGGCGTGTGCAGCATATCGCTAGGCCGATACTCGAGAGACACCAACCTAAAAAAGGAATGGAAGTCCCTCTCGAAAACCCATGCAACAGAGTGTCAAGGGGCGTCACACGCTTGGCGGCGACCGCACGAGGTGGAAGTGCATGGAGACACTAGCAGGTTAGATACTTGGATACTACTAGCAAAACAGTGGTGCAAGTGGAACATTGTTTACGCTTACGCATGCTAGCTGTTTATATCCCCTCATTTGTCTCCAAATTAATACTGCTTCAATCTAATCAAGGTAGTACGAGTCCTGGTTGACCACCTTGTTAGAATGCAAATGTAACTAACTTAGCACAATATCTTGTGCCGTGTACCATCCATGTGCCGTGACAAATGATCCGGCGTGGTTACACGTTAAGCTTCGGTTGAGATATATCCTAGGTTGTTAGCGATAGTTAGTTGAGCTGGATATCTATCCAACCGAGCTTCTTGCCTTGTAATCCAAGTTGTACACATGTATAAATACATCAACACGTACACGTGATGAGCCAAGATAGGCAATCACGTTAGCCGTCTCATTTTACATGGTAATCAGAGCACCTCTTCCACAAATACATCTACGCCATGTCTGCGTCCTCCTCCTCCAATGCCGCCGGCGATATCCATCGCTCTCCCTTTGGGCCACCCGTCTCGGAGAAGCTCACGAGGGATAACTTCCTCCTCTGGAGCGCACAAATCTTGCCAGGCATCAGGGCGGCAGGATACGAGGGCTACCTTGATGGAACTTCCGTTCCACCTAAGAAGACCCTCGAGCTCGTGAAGGACGACAAGACGAAGATCACTACCCCTAATCCTGAGTACACAAGATGGCTCAAGGAAGATCAGCAGTTGCTAGGGCATCTCAACAACTCCCTATCAAGGGAAGTTAAAGCGCGGTGGCTACTAAGACCACCTCGGCGTCCGTGTGGGCTATGCTTTGCTCGGGGAGTTACTCGCACAAATCCCAAGCCCGTGTCACCAATCTCCGTATGCAACTTGCAAATTGCAAGAAGGGGAATCGACCGCCCTCGCCTACTTTGCCAAGGTGAAGGCACTTGGTGATGAGCTTCGCCGCTTCTGGGTAAACCCGCGGTTGATGACGAGCCGGTGACGCTCATCCTCGCGGGCTCAACTTTGACTACAACCCGCTCGTTTCATCTATCCCGGGCCGCATGCATCCAATCTCCTTGGGAGATCAGATGCTCACCGCCGCCCTCTCGACGCCGCCTTTCGATGCCGCAGATTACCAAACCGCCGCCACAACTCCTCCGTGAACGCCGCATCGACGTGGTCGCGGGGTCCTCGTGGGCCGGGCCGTAGCCGGGTGGCTTTGGTCGCGGGCTTCGCTGGTCGTGGTGGAAATTCACCACCGCCACAAATTCGGGTGACAGCAACGGAGAAACCGACCGCCAAGTTTGCAAGAAGAAGGGCCATGAGGCCGACGTTTGTTGGCACCGCTTCGAAGAAGACTACCAGCCTTACAACAAGAATGTCGGTGCTGTCCAAAACCAATTATGGTGTTGACACCAATTGGTATGTGGATAGTGGTGCCACCGATCACATCACATCGGAGTTGGAGAAGATGACCATCGAGACAAAGTACAAGGGGAACGACCAAGTCCACACCGCTAGTGGCTCGGGTATGAAAATTAGTAATGTTGGCCATGCAATTATACATACCCCAAGTACATCTTTGCATCTTAAAAACGTCTTACATGTTCCCACCGCCAACAAAAGTCTTGTTTCCATACATCGTCTTACTTCGATAACAACACTTGTGTGGAGTTTCACCCTCATCATTTTCTTATTAAGGATCGGGCCCACGAAGAGAATTCTTCATCGAGGAACATGTGAACTGAAGTCTCAAGGATCGGAGCACAACATCAAGTGTGTCATGCTAATCGTCCATCTACTTGGCGATGGCATAGTCGGTTGGGTCATGCGTCCTTTCCCAGTAGTAGAGAAAGTCATTAGAAACAATTCCCTTCCTTGCTTGTTTGATTATGATCATGAGTCGGTTTGTGACTCTTGTCAAAAGGCTAAGAGTCGCCGCCATATTCTAGCTCGAATAATAAAAGTTGTGCTCCCCTTGAAATGATCCACTCGATGTTTGGGGTCCCTCCTCGCTCGCTGGGAATTATGAGTATTATGTTTTGTTCATTGATGATTATAGCCGGTATACCCGGATTTATCTTCTCAAACATAAATCGGAGGTTTTTCGGATCTTTAAGAACTTTCGAATCTTGTTGAAAGAAAGTTCAATCGCAAAATTATTTGCATGCAAACTGATTGGGGTGGTGAGTATGAAAAATTAAACTCCTTCTTCCAACAGTTAGGAATCTCACATCAAGTATCTTGTCCTCACACTCATCAGCAAAATGGTAGAGCCGAGCGTAAACATCGTCATATAGTAGAGGTAGGGCTATCCCTTTTAGCTCATGCATCTATGCCTCTCAAATATTGGGATCGGGCTTTCCTCACTTTGCCACTTATCTAATCAACATGCTTCCTTCGAAAGTCATAGACAATAAGACCCCAGTTGTAACACCCGTGTTTTTGCATCATTTTAAAATTCACTAAAAATTTGAACTTTTTGAATTACAACTAAAACTTGATTTAATTTCCGCCAAACCGAAACCCTGTTTTTAAAAACACGCATTCGAAATCCCACCATATAGAAAATTAGGTTTCTTTTGCTTGTTGCTTGTTGAGCTTTATGGTGGCCAAGATGCAAGGTAAGTCCTAGATTTATTTATGGAAGTATAAAGCATGAGAATGAGTTACAAATTTTCTCTCGAATAAATACCGAAGACGTGTGTACCAAAAATATATACGAATATTTTTATGAGTACAATAAATAAGTATCCTCGACAATAAAAAAGTTAGAAAAATATAAATGTGTCAGATAAATATTTGTAATATATATATTACACATGAAATGATAATCTCCGGGGAAAACGTGTGTACACACATATATGTTGTTATATTTTCATGAATACAAGTCATGGGAATATACATGTACTTGTGTAAATAATTATAACATACATAATACATATGTGACACACATAAAATAATAGGGTAAGGACATGTATGCTAAAATACAAAATAGATACAAGCATATACTTATGTTTCATAAATCATGGATATATAAATATATATGCTTGCACAAATCTATTTATAAGAGCATACATGAAATAATAGGGAGAAGAAATAAGAAGAGGAATCAAGGAAAGAAAGGGAAAGAGAAATGGAAAAGAAAAGAAAATAGGAGAGAGCCTCGGGCTCAATCTGTTCTTTTGGCCCAAGAGCTCACTCCCTTCCCTTCTCTTCTCCCCGCCCAAACCCAACCTCCTTTCCTCCTCTCCTTCTCTCCACACGCGAGCGGGCCGGCCCATCACAAATGAGCCCAAACCGGAGATCGGGCCCAACCTCTCTCCCTCTCCCTTCCTCGCCGACAGACGGGACCCACGGTCGTTGCCTACCTCCGGTCACGACGCGGGGACACCGTGGCCCGCCCCTACCAGCCGCCGACGACCCCGGCGACCTCCACCACCGAAGCGTCGCACCACGCTTCCGCCCCGATGCACAAATGACCTAGGTCAAATGGCGCGCCACCGCGCTGCGGGCCAACGCCACCATGGTGGCCAAGTCTTGCCGCCACGATGGCGACCCGACGGGAAGGCCGCCTTCGGAGAAGAGGACGGCGACCGAACACGAGGGACTCGTTAAATCCTCGCCGAGCCACGACACCGCCAGGGGCGTCGGGTCAACACGCCACAGCGCGTCGCCCGATAACCATGCCGCCATGGCGGACGGGCGGCGCCGCCCGGCTGCGCGAAGGTGCGGCGTGACGACGAGTGAGCTCCCCGAGGCGCCGGAAAGCGCGGCGCCCGGCCGGCATACTGGAGAACGGCGGGAGGCGGCGGCGTCGTCCGCAGCGGTCGAGGAGTCGGAAAGATGTCGTGGGCGGCGGAGAAATATCTCGCCGACGACACCCGCGCGGCGAGCCTATAAATAGGCCACGTCCGGTGCTCAATCGAGCGAGCCGTCTCGCTCCCGAGCTCCGCAACGCTTAGAACACGCCGGGGCTCGCCTCGGTCCTTTCCCTCCTCCTTTCCCTCGCCACGACGGGCGAAGTTTTCCTAATTCGGGATTTCCGCCGCCGCCGCGTCGCGCACGGCGCCACCGATTGGGTCGCCGTCAAGTAGTAAATGGTGGTCCGGGTATGTCCTCCCAACCCTCCCCTTTCTTTTGCCTCACGGGATTTGCACCATAGTGCCGTGTAGACACTACCCGAGCGCCGCCGCCGCCGGAAGTCCGCCCGAAGCCGCCGCCGTCGAGGAGACGAGATACCCCGCCGCCCGACCTCGCCAACGGTCCGGGACATCACGGGATGCCCCACGAGCCCCCTCACGGCGAGGAATAGGCCAGATCGGCCACTCGGGCGAGATCTCCGGTGGGCGCGCCGCCGTCGGAGATGGCGGACAGGGGAAGACCCACGACGCCCGTTACTTTCCGCCTAACGCCGCCACGGCCGGCGAATGGGGAGTTGCCACGTGCCGCCGTCCGCCCCCCTTCCGTCAACCCCGTTAGGGGCCACCCCGTAATCCACGTGGCGCCTACGTGGCCGCCATAGTGGCGTCCACCTGGACCCACGTGGCACCCACGTGTATAGACGCTTTCTTTGGTACACACCGTAAATTGCTAAGTGCACCGACAATTGTACCGCATTATTATAAATCATACTTCCCGTGTCGGGAAAAATTCCCGAAAAATTTGTAAATTCATTATTTGATTTATAGAATTTTATCATGTAATTAGTTCTATTTTATTACATGATAAAATTATATTATAATATTACCCTAATGATTTAATTAGGGACTAATATTATAAAATCCATATCTCATGCATCCAAATTCCGTTTTCAGCGCGTGAAACGACTTCCATAATTCATCTAAAAATCTAGCTCTATGCATCTAACCCATTGCCACCATAATGTTCTATGCTTGTTTTGGTTGCTCTAGTTCAAGCTAGGTTATCAACGTATGCGCCATAGTTCTACATCGACCCGATTAGGAGCTTCCGTCCGGGAACACTAGAGACGTTCGACGCCATGCCGATTCGTAAGAACCTCCCGTGGCAAGTCCTTACCCCTAATCATGACCTTAATTAATATGATGATATAATGATAATAATGATATGATAATCGGATTAGTAAATAGTGGTATGAGCCCCATAACGTAGCTAGGGAGCTAAGCCGGATGACGTAATCATCCACGTTATCTACGCTCATACGTTGTAAGCAAGAGAAACATGAGATCGCCTAATGAACCCTAACCAACAAAAGAGGTGAGTAGTGGTAGTCCGGTAGAGCCCAAATACCACGTTGGGAATCGCCGCGAGGGGTTCCTGGGAGAGATACTCGCCTCCCCTAAGGACCGGTTCATAGACCTTCTACCTAGTGTAATATTACATACAGCCACACGCCGGGATGGGGCGGCTTGATTTCGCACCCCGTTGGGTTGAGGTATAATCTAGAGCCAAGGTGGCCGGGTAGGCTTAACGACCTATTGGGAGCGGAACATGGGGAGAGTGGCCCCATGGTCCGGTTGGCGTGGATGCTTTGAGTGATCTTCCACGTAAGTGTTTGGGCGCGATGGGCGCATGCTAGGTGCACATATTGATGATTAATGATTGGGTTTTGTGTCGACAATATAGGTTGGGTAATAAGGTATTACCTGTAAAGCCGTGGGTGATTTGGTATCACCGTATTGTCTAGGATGATGCGTCATCCTTCCAACCCCTGAGAAGTCATGGTGAGGATTATACCAATATACCTAGGAGGCATCCAAGCGGGTATGGAATCTCGTTAGGCCTGTCGAGCCATTAGCTGTGGTGTAGACAACGCCCTATCGTGTGGGGAAATTTGTACACCTCTGCGGAGATAATTGAATCTATTCGAATAGCCACGTCCTTGGAATGGGCAAGTGCTAGGCCTGAACATCTATGATTAGAAATACACTTTGATGATGACTAACCCGTGGTGTCATGACAGCCAGCTGATGACATGAGACAACCCGGGAACTAGCGAGAGCAGTTTTAGAGACTCGCTAGGGCCCAAACCCTTAATAATTACAACCCCTGGTTGGGACTTGCTGAGTACGCTTTGTACTCACCCCTCTATTTTTACGTATATCGGCACATGTGAAGGTAAGATCGGCGACAAGGTAGAGGACCAAATGTATCGTAGGAGTTCGTAAGGTGTTTGCTTAGGAGAAGGACGTTGAAGCCCGATTTCATCCATGCACAAGTCTCGCCCACGGGAGTACGGGGCAAAGTCATAGTTAAACCACCGCTTCTCGGTTGGCCAACTCGATATCGTAACCCGAATGGTGACTCTTCGTCGCCACTTTGTAAGCCCCTTTCTACCCTATATTTCAACAGCTCGGTTTACTATTATTTACGCTTACCATTATCTGTTACTAATAGACGTGTTTGTGGCGTGATCCTGGCGCAAACACGTGTGATTAACGACCCATTAAAAGTGGGGCGTGACACCAGTTGAGCTTTTGTTAAAAGAGAAACCGGACTATAAGTCTCTTCGAGTTTTTGGGAGTGCATGTTGGCCAAACTTGCGCCCATATAATACCGAAAGTTATCCTTTCGGTCGACACAATGTGTCTTCCTCGGCTATAGTTCACTTCACAAAGGTTTCAAATGCCTAGAACCCAGCACCGGGCGCATTTATTTGTCACGAGATGTTGTGTTCGATGAAGGTGTTTTTCCTTTCGCCTCCTTGCATTCCAATGCTGGTGCCAAAATTAGGCACGAAATCTCTCTTCTTCCTGAAAGTTTAACTCCTTTTGTACCTGGGGATGTTGATTGTCATGTGCCTAATATTACTAATGAAGCTGCACCTAGCAATGATTCTGAAATGTAGGAAGATGGTGGTGATACTCAGCGGTGCATGAAATATCCGATGGTGAGGCTACGGATCCGGAGACCACATCCGATCCGGCACGAGTACGGAGAAGATTTGTCGACCGCGTCACTGTTCCAACCGAAAAACGCGTCCGGTGATGCGGGAGCCAGCCCGGGCCTGCCGCCGGGGGGTGGGGGCAGGATCTCCTTCGCGTTCGCGCGGCTTCCACGCTGGTCCTTCCCGGATCTTCGTGGATCGTTCGGGATCCGGTGTGGGCGCAGAGACTCATGCCGATCCTGTTGATTCCGCCGCTGCAGCTTCCGACTCACCACCGATCTCGCGACCACAAACACGCCTCGAGGCGGCATTGTTAAGCCTAAGGTATACACCGATGGTACAGTTCGTTATGCTAATATTTGCACAAAGGGAGCCAAAGTCATTGCAGGAAGCACTCTCGTCGAGAGAATGGAAACATGCCATGAAAGATGAAGTGGATGCTTTGCACCGTAACAATACTTGGACCTTGGTACCTCCATCAAAAGGCAGAAATCTTATTGATTGCAAGTGGGTCTACAAGATAAAAAGAAGAGCGATGGGGAGATTGACCGATATAAGGCCAGGTTAGTTGCCAAAGGTTTTAAACAAAGATATGGTATTGATTATGAGGATACTTTTAGTCCCCGTCGTGAAAATAGCCACTTTGGCGCCTAGTATTGTCTCCGGCCGTCACAAGGGGTTGGTGTTTGAGGCAACCGGATGTTCGAATGTGTTTCTCCATGGTGTTCGGAAGAGGAGGTTTATATGAAGCAGCCGCCTGGTTTTGAGGATGCACGCTATCCATCATATGTGTGCAAACTGGACAAGGCCATTTATGGTTTGAAACAAGCTCCAAGAGCTTGGTACTCCAGATTGAGTTCCAAATTGATTGCTCTCGGTTTTGTGCCATCAAGATCTGACACCTCATTATTCTTTTACAGAAATAAGGGTGTGGAAATATACATGTTGATTTATGTTGATGATATCATTGTGACAAGCTCATCTTCAGAAGCAATAAATGTTCTGTTGAAAGCGCTTAAGGCTGATTTTGCTCTAAAAGATTTAGGTGATCTACACTACTTCCTTGGGATTGAAGTTGAGAAGAAATCTAATGGCAATTTGGTGTTAACTCAAAGGAAGTATGCTGGTGATATTTTGTCAAGAGTAGGTATGAAGAATCAGAAACCGATTACTACCCATTGTCGCCAATAGAGCGGATGACTAAAGATGATGGTCACTCTCTAGGACATGGAGATAGTACCGGATATCGAAGTGTTGTTGGAGCCCTGCAGTACATCACATTGACTCGTCCTGATCTAGCCTTTGCCGTGAATCGAGTGTGCCAATACTTGCATGAGCCCACAACGGTGCACTGGACAGCAGTTAAAAGAATCATCAGGTATCTGAAGTTCACTGAGAATACAGGGCTTCGCATCAGAAAACATTCACCGCTGGTGATCAATGGTTTCTCAGACGCCGATTGGGCTGGGTCCAGAGATGATCGCAGGTCAACTGGTGGATTCGTGGTCTTTCTTGGATCAAATGTGATCTCGTGGAGTGCTCGCAAACAACCCACGGTGTCACGGTCAAGCACAGAAGCGGAGTACAAGTCTATGGCTAATACTACCGCAGAAATGATATGGGTAGAGCAACTACTTGGTGAACTGGGTGTCAAGTTAAAGGTCAAGCCTAGATTATGGTGTGACAATTTGGGTGCCACTTATTTGGCAGCAAATCCTATGTTTCACGCTAGAGCCAAGCACATAGAAATAGACTTTCATTTTGTGCGAGAAAGAGTTGCAAGAAGACAACTAGACGTGAGGCTCATATCTACCGAGGATCAGATTGCAGATGGGTTCACCAAAGCGTTGCCATATCACAAGTTTGAAGAATTCAAGAGCAATCTAAATCTTGTAGAAAAGACAAGTATAGATTGAGAGGGGATGTTAGAATGCAAATGTAACTAACTTAGCACAATATCTTGTGCCGTGTACCATCCATGTGCCGTGACAAATGATCCGGCGTGGTTACACGTTAAGCTTCGGTTGAGATATATCCTAGGTTGTTAGCGATAGTTAGTTGAGCTGGATATCTATCCAACCGAGCTTCTTGCCTTGTAATCCAAGTTGTACACATGTATAAATACATCAACACGTACACGTGATGAGCCAAGATAGGCAATCACGTTAGCCGTCTCATTTTACACACCTCTTTCTTGCTCTTGGTCGTTCCCTCCGCCTCCACCATCTGGACGCCCGCCGGCAGTGCCACCTGCTTGAACTTGGCGTAGATGCCCCCCTGTAGAAGTTGCGTGTCCTACAGACCAGCACCAGCGACACGAGCGCGCCGGCGAACATGACGCCCGTGATGATGAGGAAGGGGCGCTTGAAGCACACCACCCCGTTGCAGATCTTGTCGCCCATGGCGGCCACGCCGCCGTGCTGCTTGTTGGCCTCGGTGTCGTACATGCGGCCAGTGATGATGACATTGAGCACGTAGGCGCCGGCGGGGCTGGCCGCGGAGCCAAAGTTGAAGAGCGACGAGTAGTACTTGAGCCCGAACACCTCGGAGATGATGGCGAACAGCAGCGGCCACTGTGCGCCAAAGCAGAAGCCGATGATCACCGACGCGGCGTACAAGGACTGCGACACGCCGAAGGCGATGAAGAGGTGGCCGACGTAGGAGACGAGGAGCACCACGGTGAGCACCAGTGGCCGCGGCATCCTGTACTTGGCGAGGAGGAACTCTGAGATGTAGCCGGCGCCCACGCGGCCGGCGTAGTTCCAGATGCTGATGAGCGAGACGAAGGTGTTGATGCTCTTGGCCGGGTAGCCCAGCGACTGGCCGATCTGCGCCATGTTGTCGATGGCCGTCAGCGTGCCGCCGATGCCGAACACGGAGATGACGAAGAGCACCAGCATCTCCACGCTGACCAGCGCCTGCATGATGGAGTAGTCCTCCCCGAGCGCCGGCGGCTTGAACATGTTGGGGAGACAGCCGCCGCCGCACAAGGGACCACGGTCAGCCTTTGGTTCTTGGACAGCGATGGCCGGGGGATTCTCCTCGAGCTGGGAGTGGGAGACGGCCTTGTACTCCTCCCTGACGACGACGCCGACGGGGCTGAAGAGGATGATGAGCAGCACCGTGGATGTGACAACGTACGCGGCGTGGGAGAAGTGCACCTGCTTCTCCACCACGATCATGACGAGGAGGTAGGCGGCGAGGGCGAGCGAGAGGTAGAGCAAGTGGTAGAAGGGCGTGTTGTAGGGCTTCCCGCCGACGTTGTGGTACAGCAGGACGCGGATGGTGTAGACAGTGAAGATGTCCAAGGCGGCGGGGAGCCAGGCGACGAGGAGGACGAGCGACGCGGCGTCGCCGTCGTCGCCATAGATGGCAACGTAGAGCTGCGTGTAGATGGCGCCGCTGAGCCCCACCAAGGCCTTGAGCAGGCCGATGACGATGCCCCGACTCTCCGGGAAGTTGTTGACGCAGGCGACGAGCGCGCCCGTGTTGGAGAAGGTGAGCGCGTTGGCGCCCAAGCAGATGTAGAAGCACATGAGCCAGACGGGCGGCTGCGATGATGGCTTCTAGGATCGCAGATCACACACACGAAGTGGCTATTCCTAACCGGATTGATCAAATTCAGAGTACTGTAGCGAATCTGAAAATACAGAGATGAACACACTCACTGACGAACTGTCAATTGACGATGACAGAGCTCATTTTCTCAGATTTGGATGGACAGTACATGACGCTTACAAATGATCCAAGCAGTTCCAAATGACACTCACACAAGCTACTTATACCAGCAGCTTTTTCACTTACAACCCTGAATTAAAACACTGCCTAAACAAGGCCTAAACACACACATAAACGATAACTGCAGTGACAGTGTCTGTCGTGGGCGCGGCCACCTTCTGTCAACCGACACTGGTTTGAACTCGCGTTCCCGCTCCTCCACAACTCCTTCCACATCACCACCTGGATACATGTGTTCAGTGTACTCTGAGTTAACTCCAACATGCTGGCGCCGATGAGCAGAACCACCCACGTCGGGGCCACCTGCTGCACCAGTCCCGAGATGATGCCCACGTTGCCGCCCAGGTCCTTGAAGAAGGAGAGCTTGTTGAGCGTCTCCTGGTTGTAGCCCAGCTTGGAGCGGAGCACCTTGGAGTAGAGCGCGAAGATGTAACCGGATCCGGACACCGCCATCACGATGCTGGACGCGTACACCACCATCCACCGGCTCTGCAACACCCGTGACGCGAACGCCGGCGTGCACATGGACACCTCGCCGCGGGCCATGTCGCCTCCGGCCGGCCGGCCGGCTAGCTGCCTCTTTCCCTTTCGTTAGATTTAGCTAGGAGCCCTGGGCTAAGAGAAGAGGGACATATATAGCACAGCTTTGCTAGTTAGCCACTTGCAGTACTTGCAATATAATGTGTGCTCTTAGCAGAGACCATACATATCTTTGGTTGTCTGTCTAGATATATATGTTATATCTATGTATAAAAAGTTAGAACGATTAATTTTAATTTGAAATAGGGAAAGTGGTAGAGTGAAAAGCGGAATACTACATGTACGAGAAATGGGCCCTGTTTAGTTCTCTTTTTAAAATTCAAAAACTTTACAAGATTTTCCATCACAATGAATCTATAGACGCATGCATGGAGCATTAAACATAGTTAAACAAAATAACTAATTACATAGTTTGTCTGTAATTTGTAAGATAAATTTTTTAAGCCTAGTTAGCACATGGTTGGACAATAATTATTAAATACAAATGAAAAGTGCTACAGAATTTTCACTTTAAAGCATCTAAACACAGCCCGTGTACTAACAAGATCCCTGCTGTGCTAGATCGGTCATGATAAAATAATTTAAATAATATAAATTCTGTTGTTTGAAACCATATATATATTTTATTTAATAACATATTTAAAATTATCGTAGGTCAATTCCATCTCTAAAAACATTACACAATTTAAGCATAATTTGCAGAAATTAACAAAAAGGATCAAAATCTATATTTTAGATACTGTAAAGTCATTGTGTTTGTAAGAAAACACTTGACCTGTAGGTGTAATATAACCCGGCCCGGGAAAACATGCAAGTCAATGAATCTTCAAAATCAGACCTTGAACTTATGCTTTGACCGAG